>CM061531.1:66792797-66872797 GCA_030545055.2 Neoaliturus tenellus | reverse complement strand
ATGTAGCTGGAGTGTTTACGATTAGATCGTTAGCTACGGCGCGGCGCTACGTGCACAAACACCACTGATTACGACAATAGACAGCTCAGTTTACTAACAGATTGAGTTATATTTGTGTGAATATCTTTCAAGATTAGCACTCCTGGAGGCAGTTTGTAGTGTTCATTCTTTACAGTATTGTTCTTTCCTAACTGTCAAACATGATTAATATTTTATTGTACCAAAAATAAAACGTAATGATGACATAGTCGTCCTACTCAAGGACGTACGTCTATGATTTCCTGTTATGATGACATATTTCTGGTACATAGTTACTTTCATAAAACTGTATTTAATGTAAAACTGTATTTAACTGTAGAAAATGTATCCAGCTGGAACTAAAGAATTTAATGTTATTACTTAATCACGATTGAGTGAAATTTTTAAAAGTAATACAAATTTAAGTATCTGTTTATTCTTAAATTTCCTGTATCGTAATTGTTCTGTTCATCGAACTTACTGCGTCTAATAAGGTGGGAAATACAGCGTTACCATCTTGGTTCTGGAGAGAGAAAAAAAAAACTCTTTCCAACATTAATAATTGTTGTAAGATTTTTAAGTGATGAATTTGGGGCGAATTTCTATTGTTCCCAATTACGTTTCTGCCCCTATGACTTTATGTAACTGGGGCTTTATTAAAAAAAAAGTTGAAATCACTGATTAGTTTACAAAAGGAGTACTCAAATTTATAATTTCGGTTGCTCTTATTTATTAAATTGAATTGTTAAAACCTTGTCTCGATAATTTTTTTCATCATTTTGTATTTATTTACGCTTAATTTTTATTCATAAATGAATTTAAATTACGAATACAATTCCTTGTGGATCGACTACAGAATCATAACAGTTTAATCATGTGTATCTTACGTTAACAAACCTGACTGTGTAACATTTAATAAATTTCATTGAACGGTTAAGCTTCCGCTACGGGTTTGTAAAAATACAAACTACTAGTCACATGATGTAATACAACAGACCTCTTTTTCTCTGTACAACATTTTAAGCCTTTCAATACCAATGCATAAAGAGTGTTAATTTGGTTTGATCTTAATTTATAACGGATCCATATTACCTATGTTTGTGTTTATATAAATTTTAAAACTAACTTCCCGATTAATTGTTTACATTTAAAATTATTTTATAAATAATTTTATTTTTTATTTATTTTATTTTTATTAATTTTATTATTTTTGTGTTTTTATACGTTACCTATTATCTGACGGTAAATTAATAGTACGTCAATGTTTTCAATAGTACACTATTTTGTCAAGATAAGTTTTATCGCATCGTTACTAAAATCCATTTTAAACTGTTATCGATGCAATTACTACAGCCTTAGATTGAAACACAATCTGTTGTCTAAAGTTAGTACAAAAATTAAAGTCTTATGCAGAAGTCATAATAATGACAAAAACCTCGTTGGTCTATCTACTACCAATTCGGCCAAGATATTGTAGCAATTTTATATAATTTATTTCTGAAAGATATGCTGCCATGAATATGATTTTTTTATAATATGATATTATTTCAATATTGTTGAAAAATACATGCTTTCAAAAAGCATTCCTAGCGTTTCAACATTGTTGACTCTCAAAGAAAAATACTTTAACTTTTTAATATATCAATACAGTTTTATAAGCGTTTTGAAACTAATTCTCATGTCTAAGGTTGATTCAATCCTTATCTAAGATGGAAGTAGTTTTCCGCGAAATCACAGAGGATTTCTTTTTCGCTTTCGATTAGAAAATTTCATTAAGATGAGTCACTGGGCGGCTAACTACTAGATTTACATCTTCATTTCCATCGACGTAATATGAACTGTAATTAACTTGCAAATCCCATTCGAAACCACACGAGTGTAAAATTCATTTCCATTAGACTACACCTAACCGAGAGTTAAAACGATTAAAATTCTAAGATTTTTTATTATATTGAACTATATTTAAATATAACTATTATTTTTATTTATTGAGCTATATTTAGGACCCTTATTGTTTTTTTTTTTTTTAATTATTATTATTTATTGTTTAAACATACTGTACACACACGATTTTTTTAATTCAAAGAGTCTTGTTAGAGAATATTTTAAAAATGTATGTTTATTTAATATTACACTACCTGGTTCTGTTATACTATACGTACCACTACCTGGTACATTAAATACAATGAACTCTATTACCATAAAAGATATTACTATTTTGAAAATACACAATATGATTGGTCTATCGTTTGGCATTTTATAACACAGTTTGTAGCTAACTACACTTCCAATCTGTACATCCATTGCCGCATCTGTTAACTTTGAAAAATAAAGAAACACTTAAACTTCTCTAATAATATATTTAGATGCTCTTGTAACTCAAGTAAAACATTGCGATAAAACAGCGACCGCCAGCTTCGAGATGACAACCATTCGTTTTATTAACATTCCTGTTATCACAAGTAGTAAACCTACCCTCAACAACGCGTCACTTCACGTGTGTTATATACCATACCGCATGTGACAGTGAAATAATATTAGTAAAACATTTCAATTTCACTAAAATACAAATATAAATTTTCAAAAAGTTTTTGCTGAAATTTTGCTTTTGACATTTGTGTTTTATTCATAAATCCGTTTATTGAAATTACATTACTCTAAGAAATAATAAATATAAATATGAAGTTTTATCTAAGTCTTTATAAAAATTTTATTGTTACAATTTACTTTGACCAAATATAGTCTTTCATGAAATGTTGTGTGAATAGAATATAACGTGGTTATTTCTACCCTAGTTATGTGCAATCAATACTTAGAGTGACTGCATTTTGAATGGATAATTGTTTATTAGTATTGCCTAACTAAAAACGTGGCTTACTTGTAAGTTATGGACTTGGAATCTGAGTTATTTTATGGGAAAAATAATAAAGCCGGTCGTGAGTAGTTATGATAAAAATAATCAGCTTTGAGTGTAAGATTTATTAAAACGCGGGTTACAAAAGTGCTTTTATTTGCCCAAAGAAAACACGAAGAAGCGCTAAAGTTTTTACTAAGTAGTTATAGTGAAACTTGATCATAAGTGCAATACTACACTTAATGCAAAAGTTGAATTTCTATGTCACCCTATTTAATTTTGTAAATGTTAAAAACTACGAGTATAATTATTAAATAATTTAATATAACGTATCTTTAAGTTGTATTGAATTAATATTTTAAAGAAGCATATTTTTCAAGCAAGATAAATGAAAAAATAATAATTCATTAAATAAACTCCTCTGTATTTTCTTCTTTTTTGATTCCGTGATGCGATCTTAATGTGAACATTGCATGCGGAACTTGAGAACCTGGATTGGGCCCAATTAAGCCATGACCATAAATAAACTTGAGCTGAAATCATTACAGTGGTTTTAAGTATATTAACAAGTTTACCACAGGTACATTATACACCACTAACGTACAAACTTAACACAACTAATTTAAATACTATCGGTTCTCTCATGCTAAATATAATTGTACTTATATAATGTCCCGGAAACGATACTAAAGGACTTTTGTTAATTACAAATAACGGTTTTAATAAAATGTTGAATTTATTTATTTGTATTTAACTAACATAATTTTTTAACCATTGTGTTTTAAAGGAAGTAATTTAATCGGAAACATTGCGGCTTATCATTATAGTTTCCATTATGTAATAAAGCAAAGGAAAGAAAACAAAATTCTTATACAGATCACTATGCTAACTCCAATACTCCACATCCACATTTACTGGGCATATTTAAAATACCAGTTTCAAAATGTAGAATAAATGCTGAAGTAACCACTTGTAGACCATGAAACACCTAAACATTTAAAATGTATCAAAAACATAACTATTCTCAAAATTTACTTAGTCCGCCAAGCAATAAAAATATTTGGAATCTAGAATGGTTCCTTTGTGCCCAAGCTTGAACGAGAGTAATTTTAACTGATAAGACTATATGTTAAATAAATGTGTCTAAAAATTATTAGTATTGCGTATGGAATCACTAATGAAGATTTTTAACTTAAAACAAAGACATTGTAACTGCAAACTTGAAAAAAATACGAAATTCCTAATTTATGGTATGAAACCCCGAATAGAAAAGCGATAGTTGAATTTCAACGCATTGTTTACAAGAAAGTAGATTAGCTCCCTTTGCACAATTTGCTAGAGTAAAACATGCAAATGAGAATCAAGAATCTTGGCTCAACTGGTAGTTAATGTTGAGTTTTACATAAATTACTTTATTTAGTATCCACTAAGGTCTCCTGTACATTAACTAGTTCCAGAAGAATACAAACATCCAAAAAGGATAAGAGATTATGGCATCAAGCGGAAAAAAATCTTATCACACATCTTGTTGTTTTAATTAAAAGTGGTTAACATAAAAATATAACAACAATTCTTTTGCTTGCAAAAAGTCAAAATTTTTTATTAATTTAAAACAATTGAGCTATACCGTATTTATTGACTTGAGTAAAACCCTTTTTATAATGAATTGCTATGGCCGTTAAGCTAGAGAATGAAGAAGTAATGATAAATGTTGTTTAGTTACCACGTTAGAAAAGGATTTATAACAGTTGGTTAATTGAATCTAGCTATATTTTGCTTGGCAAGCGTGCAAGAGGAACGTTAAGATATTTTGATAATGACAAAGAACACACTTGTGAAAGTACCGTATATACAGTAAATAAAAGTTAGCAGAATGGGCTGTTAGTACTACTGAAATGATGTTTTACTGCTACTTAAACTTCTTACTGGGTCTCTCTTCGTGCTTTTCTTCGTCTTGTCTTCGGTTGTGGCTTGTAAACAAAGAAACACTGATCGTGAATTGCTCTTATAGAAAGCGTTTTGAAACGTTTATAATCATGAAATTTTCTTGTTACATCTCGAATGATTTGTAAATTACGTGATATGATTATTTGTTCGTATTTCATTTTAAATAGGTGTAATATAGTACTAAACACCTCACTCACTTAGTGTTCTAACATTTTCTTGAGATTAATAATAGTCTAAATACCTTACTTTTACTGTTTTTACATGTTCTTTAAATTAATGTGACTGCAATTAGACTACGTTTTGAGACATGTAATTGGGCTACATTTTCAGATATGTAATTATAGTATTGAAACATGTTCATAACATGGACATATGTTAAATTAAATCCGAAACACAACTAATAATGTATGACAAATTTTCTTTCGTAGAATGTATGTCCCTATAATGTAAATGCTTTGCAGCATGCTTGTGCTAGAAGTGCTACGAAAGGAGTTTTTTCTCCCAATAAAGGTAAGAAAATAACGTTATCGAATGAGGTAAACTTACCAAAGTTTTAATAAAAGTGTATCGATATGTTCCGAAACATTTTTATCAAAGGATTCTCAGTTTACACTAACTCAGACAATGTACTGTATATGTTTTGTTTTCCTAATAAGGGCGGTAGGTAAAGTTTGAGAATGAAGTGTATCGATAATTTGAATGGGGCTAACTAGACCAACGCAGATGCAAACCAGGAAATAACTCTGTATGGAATGGTTCGATTAGGAGGAAACTGTTGCATTTTTTTTAGATAAGAAACTTCATCAATTTAATATTGAATCACGTAATCGTTAAGTTGTATATGTACATAATTATACAAATATATATCAAATACATATTTATTAGTAAATATCTACTATGTCTGAATTAAAATTATTATGTATTTGTTATGTATTTTTGAGAAAGTTATATTTTTTTATTTCATAGACAAAAGATATCACAGAATAGACACGAAATACCTATGTAAAAATCTTTAACCAAGGGTAATAGAATTGTTTTTTTTGCCTTGATGTATATGGTGTGTTTTGTTTGGCTAACAGTGTCAGTATATGTCCAATGTAAAAAAAAATGTGTCATTATTAATATCTTTTAATGGTTATTTCGCTTGAATCCTTTGTAAATTGAAAAATTTTATATGTATCTGTGAAGTGTTCTATATAAGAATTGTATGTATTTCCTTCTTTTAGAAATAAATATTATTCTTTTTATATTCTTATATTGGCATATCTGTTAAGTACACTAGCTACAGTGGCTTGATGTCTAGCACTGTAACCAAAATACAGAACAACATACTAATTAGAATATTGACTTACATTACATTACATAAAATGTACACTAAGACTGGTAAAAATAAGTGATACCTTACGTGTATAACAAGTTTGATAAGCACAATGTAGAGGTTTTAAATTTTTGTTTCTGAATAAACGAAATACTGTAGTTACATTTTAAATATAAAACTGACAATTTGATTACCAAAGAATTTATAACTTGGAATTTGCCTACCCAATAATTAATTAAAACCCTTATTAAAATAATAATACTACAACCATTTTCGCACATGTATAGGTCGCAGTATTGCCTTTGAATTATGAAGTACTACACCATTAATTATGGTGATTTTAAATTGTATTATTTGTAATTTTAAAAACATTTGCAGGGTTAAACTTTGGAAGAACAATTATTAAGTACTTAACAACTACTTAACAAAGGCTGTTATAAGTTGTAAACAAGGGCCAAGTTACTGTTAATTTACTTGCGTAAATTGCTTTTCTTTCTTCCTCAATGCGCAGCTTCATTTGCAGTGATTTATTAAAATTTTACTAATATCCATTTTGGAACTAATAGATTGCATTCGTTGGATATTTTTTAAACCAAAGTAGAATGTACATTTTGTAAGGTAGCAATGACAGAACCCGTATTGAAAATATGGGAAACTTGTTTTTGTAGACGCCATGAGAAACTTAGTACTTATAGGATGAAGAGGATCAGATTACATTGAGTATGAATCACTCAAGTAGATTGATGTGACTATGGCTATACCAGCTAAACTTTTACCCAACAACGTATACGGTAAGATCAGCTCTACAAAACCATCTAACAATCTATTTTATTTCTTTATTAATTGTATTCATAGTATATGTAGTTTTTTTTTGTTTTTTTTTTTACTTGGTCCTTCTCCAGAAAATCAGTGTGGAAGAAATTTTAAATGTAAAACAAAAATTTAAACTTGTGATTAACATGTTCGAGTAGCAGATTTCCTTAAATAACGGGTTTTTTAAACTTACAATGACGTTCAGTTACTCCAAGACAGCTCTTATAATTTTAAGCCAAACCTATGCCTTGTTAAAAAGTAACAGTTCAAAAGTAAACTGTAGGTCTTTTGTGTAAAAGTGGGTCTTTTGGTGCGCAATTGAGTTTTTAAAAACGATTAAGCACCAAAAAGACACTTTTGCTCCGAGTGATGAACATCGTTTTTTTAATCATTATGCAGAATTAGACTTTTAATCGTTAAGAATATAACTATAAAGTTGTAATTTCGAGGTAATACTTACAAAGTAAGTAATATGCATTGTTTACATTTCTGTTATTTATAAACACAATAACAAACACAAAGCTCTTTATAATGTTTGATTTTCAAAATTCTGCATCCCAAAATTAACAAATGAACTAGCTAATCTCCCGTGCTCCGCTACGGGACTATCAAGAATTAGAAATATTCATCTAACTGTAATTTTTTAAAGTATTATTTGTGTATTTTTATGTTTTTTACACAAAATAATGTTACAGGCCTTACACATTGAAGTGTAGCAGCCGCGTGCAACGTGCCGCCGCGTAGCAGATGCGCTACTTCAATGTGTAACAGGCCTTTGACACATAAACCATGAAGATCGGCCGGGGCCTACGGCTCGGCAGTTACTAAAAACTCAGCGTTACAATTGCGTAATAATATATAGGATAATAATATACCAAGCAAAAAGCTGACCTTTCAGTTCTATGACATAAAAGAAACGTTTTTGATACTACTGAGAGAACCAAAAACAGGCTGATTTCGTGCAAAATGATAAAAATCAACTGTCTTCAATAATATTACAAAACTGATGTATAAAATGTTCTGAGGTAAAACAGCTGGTATGCAAAAGTGAAAAAAAACAACAAAAAACAAACGAAGGGCTTCAGACAATGAAATATGATCAAGGATAAACAAACCCTTCCCACCTCTATTTTTCTGGCCACGTCCACGAAGAAACAAGTTTAAAAAAATAAAATAAAAAACGAGCTATATAGTAAATAGCTGGTGTTTTAAAACGAGAGGGTTTGGACATGGAACAATGATATGGAATCGGCTACTCTGTGCTCACTTTTTATTTCAGAAAACGTCTCTTGTATTAAGACTAAAAAATTTAATTTAATAATTTTTTTATTATTATTTTAAGAGGTTGGCGGACCTCTTTTTGCCTTACTTTGCCCCGTCCACATAGACTATTGATCTGTGAGTGGATCGTATCAGACAAAGTAAGGGGTTGATCCGCTACAGTACAAGGTGAAAGGTACTGATAAAAGTCACTGGCAGAACGCGGATTCGAACCCACGACATCGCTGCCATGGTCCCGAAGTCCTGCACACTAACCACTACGCCACCGTCCCACCCAATGATTGATGATTGATTGACTTACATTGGTAATTGATGTCTTAAATAGTGTCATTTGAGTTACTGGAGGGTAAATTTCAGTAAATATTTCTCTTTTTTATAATATTTATTATATATTTATTATATTTATATAATATTATTATATTATTATTTATTATATTATAATATAATATTATATATAATATTTATTATATTTATAATATGTATTTCAGTGAAAGTAAATTGACTTAAAAAAGAATTCATTCAGGAAAAAGTGGTTAAAGTACAAAGCATCTTTACGAAAGATCTAATGCAAGATTTTAAAGCTTTAATTTATAGTTTCAAAACATATTTGCCAAATTAAAGACATATTTTGTTGTTTATATGTCAACATAATGTCAGCAGCACTAAAGTGAATGTCCAGACCATGTTGTTAATGTGTGCCTTGTTAATTATGTATGATTCTGCCCCGAACATAGACCAGAGTTAACAATAGTTGATTTGACGTGTCAGAGCTTTCATGTCACCTATTTAAATGGTGATTTAAAAAATGATATATCAAATGATTTTTTTTTCTTTTCTGTGTGTTTAAGGAGGATAAAAGATTTGCAAAAACTGATTTTAATTTCTAAACTAGCTTCATTTTAGCGGATCGCATTACTGTTATTGGTTGAGAAAGTCATTTCTTTTTATGCAAAATTCTAGTTCTATTGCTCATTAGACCTTCATTGAAAATACATGACTTATATCAAGCCTAATTGCCGTATAATGCAGGGCAATATCACTTAACAATAATGATTCTCCTTCTAACAATTTTAAACCCCACATTATATTTCATCGTCATCTGTCAAAAATCAAGAAACAAATGAGATGTTTTCAATCCAAGAATACGGTTCAAAATCTCGATCAGAGTTCTCTGTAGTACTTTTTATAAATCTGTGACATATTTTACCATGAGAAAAAAAAAAAACAATTAACCTTTAGTGAATGCATGACAATCATTAATAATAGTATAATTTTTCTAGCTTTAAGTATAGTACCTATAAAATTTCTTCAGAAAATAACAAATAAACTATCTTAATTATGCATTATTCTCATATGTGTAAGTACAACAACAGGAATTATGCTTATATATTTTTGTTTCATGCAATGATTTGGAACTATTATTTACTTTTCAAAGTGTGACAAGATTTAGTCACAAAAGTGCCGTTGAATTACCGGTACTGGGTGAAGGGAAAGTTAGACCAGACTGGCATCCAGTTACAGGGAGAACTCTGATGTCAACGGTGTACACGAAAACTTAAAGTTGTACTAGTTTAAATTTCAATACCGGTTGATTGTTGTTTACAGTGTGCTAATGTACTAATCATCATGGGCCCTTTTCAGAATCACTACTCATAATTAAAAACATCATAAAGAAGTTTTTTATGTTTTTTTTTTTACTTACAACCCAAATTTTAATAAAACATTATACAACTTTTAAAATTAACGAATGAAAAAATCTGTCATGAGGTTAAAATTTTATATACTGTATACAAGAAGTCCCGCCATACTGGCTTTCATGTGGTTTTTATGTCGCCATGATATATAACAGTTCTCATTTTCGATAGTAAATACAAAATCCAGTTTGTCTTAATTAATTTTCCTAACACTTCCTTTAGTAAAAATAGGTTACTTACGCACACCACGTTCAGTTCAATAATGGAATGGAGAGAGTCTTCCGTCCACCGGTAGCAAAGGAGCTTTGTACAAGCATTGCATATCACCTTTTTTTTGTAAATTTTAAATTTATTTTATTATAAATCAACATTTATTCCAAGCTTTGGGCGATTAAATGGAAAAGTACAGAAGGAAGATCATTGTTATACTTGTACTGAACATCCGGCCTAGTAACTTAGTTACATTTGTGGTTGCACTATAACAAAGACAAGAAGATTTCAATGATAACGTGTTCACGGCAGATTTCAGATTTAGATCCATAGTAACAAGGTCCGTCGCTCCAGCCCACCCACTAACCTTGAGACTCACTACTTTCCGTTGTCAAGTTTTATTTGTAATTGTGTATTATTGTCAAGTTACTGTAGGTTAGTAGTGGGGAATGGGGGCTTTTGGCTCAGTTCAAGGTCACCTGAAGGATGACGTCATCGAGGTCAATGACCTCACCGATGACGTCATCGATGACGTCATCGATGACGTCATCACCAATGACGTCACTTCTATGACGTCACACCCATGACGTCACAGAAATGACGTGCTGATGACGTCATCACCCCTTACGTCACCAAGATGACGTCATCGATGTCACAAAGGTCAAGGTCACGCTGAAACCTAACATTTTTTGGCACTTTTGCTGTTTCTCGCACTACGCTCCGAGTTTCAGTCACAGTTACCATGACCTTGACGACTTTGAGCGAATTTGCGATGAGAAACAGCAAAAGTGCTGAGGAAACTTGAAGTTTGCAACGTGACTCTGCCTAAACCGTCATGTGACACCGCTCGGGTGACCTTGAACTGGCCCAGAAGCCCCCATTCGACCATTACTACAACCGCGATGTGCACCCTACGACAGACACCGAGCGACTGACTGTCCGGCTCCGTGCACTCTAGGTATATGGGAAGTGGTGGGGGAATTGCGATGACCTTGGAAAAGTTAAAAATGCCAAGTCAGGTAGCACTGTTTCGGTGCTACCTTAAATTTACATGTTAAAGTGTGATGACCTTGAGGTTGACTGAAAACTTGGGACTTAGGATTGTTTTTAAAGATGTATCTAAAGAATCTTCAGATTTGAGTCAACACTTAGAAAAATTTACTCTTAGTACAACTGTTTAATGTGTATTTGCCAGAGTTTAAGAACAGTTATTTGCCAGAACTGCGATGACCTTGGGAAACTTTTAAATCTCAAGCAAGGGAGCACCGTTTTGGTGCTACCTTAATTGTACATGTTTATTAGTTGGAGTTAAAGTGTGATGACCTTGAGACTGTTTCAAAGATTTATCCAAAGTACCTCCAGGTTTGAGCCAACACTTAGAAAAATTACTCTTTGTACAACAATTTGATGTTGTTTCCATAGTTTAAGTGTGTTGACCTTGAACTGGTTAAAATGAAAACTTTAATTCAAAACCGCACAGCGGAGTGCATGATACAGATGTGCACCCCATGACAGTCGGCGAGCGACTGACTCTCAGACCTTGCGTACTCTAGGCATATGGGAAGTGGTGGGGGAAATCTCAAGGTCATACAAACGGAGTTTTAAAAAAGTCAAAGAGTAGAGAGACTACTCTACTCCGCGCAACAATTTACGCCACTTGGCTAAAGTCGAAACCCACTTGACCTTGAGCGGTGGACACTGAGCAACTAATAAAGACTTAACACGGCTAAGTTTCTTACCTAAAGTGTCCCGAGACATGGCTTCCCTTCACAAAAGTCTGCACAATACTAAGAGACTAGCAGAGTAGTGGGGAAAATCCCAAGGTCATCCAAATCGTGTTCTAAAAAAGATGGCTAGTAGTCCGTGGTGGTGGGGGTAACTGTGAAATGCAAAGGTCAAAGGTCAAGGTCACCCGCGAAGTTTAAAAAAAAAATGCAACATATCAATATGTGACAAACTTCACATATTGATATATTGCATTTTTTATACTTTTATTTTTTTTTTAATCATTTATTTATAAAAGATTACAATAACATATGTACAACAGTAAAAATCTAACACTGCTGCTTGTCGGCGATGTGGATGGTCAACTCGGTGGAATTGCTACCCGTGCAACCGTGGGAAACCAGGTAGAGATATCCGGGTTGGATGGAGCGCAAATCCTCGTTCTGGAGGAGATGGACGAACCGTTTCGGCAGGTAGACTTGGAACTTGGGCTCATCCCCCGGAGTGAACGGTGCCTCGCTAAGACTGCAGCAGATGGCCTCTCCAACTGTAGTCTCCATCTTCTTCATGGCATGGATAATGTAGTGCTTCTCGTCTTTAAGTTCGGAACACTTCTTGACAGGTGGTATGGTAGACTTGGAGTGAGCATTGAACTGCTCAACCAAAGTTTGCAGGAACTGGTGAGATGCCATGGTCAAGTTATAGATCGTCTTCTTCGTCTTCTTGCTGGGAGATGTTGTCGTCTCGGAATCTCGAGTAATACTCATGCCAGGTCCCGGTCTGCTCCTCACTTATATAATCCCCGTTACTCCCGCCACTCCCCACTTCCCCACTTTGAAGGTAAGATGCGAGTTTATAGGCGTTTTTTAAAGCGCAATGTCTACCTTTTTCATGTTCTGGACTTTTAGTACAAATACAAACATTTTCCATTGTATACTTGTAGTTTTTATCCAATTCCACATCATTAACCGGAACATGAGTAAATTCTTTGATCCATCTCTTCTTTTCCAGTCCTTTTGTGTAAATATCGGTAAACCTGTTTGAAAACTGATGCATGATGTGATACAAGTCCGTGTAACTTGCAAAACCATCATACCAATCGATATGATGGAAATATTTTGAAATCCACCTGTTGGTAGTAGCGGCTTTGCTAGTTAAAGATGAATAAGAACATGGTGGTTTGAACAAAAATGTATATGGAACACTTGTATTGATGTCGAAAAACACAAGTTCTTTTATGATAAATCTATCGTCATTACCTCGAAACGCTTGGAACTCAATTATACCAGGTTTGGACTTTACTTGTTCTTCTTCCTTGTCCATTGTGAAGGTCACCCATCTGCTCATGACGAAGTCCAAAGGCCAACTGATTTCCACACCACGGTAGGTACGACTTTTATACCAGGCCGTACAGTTGTTGGCGCATTGGTGTATATTTAACGTGGGCACCGTCCCCGGTAGGCCTAACCCCACAAAGTGTTTGATATTGTTTTAAAAATTAACCATTGCTGTGTAGTTGATTGTCATTTAATTTTCCATCTTTACATTTTCCTTGTTTTCACTTTCATCACTAACACTTGATTCTTCACCTCCTTCTTCCTCTTCTTCTTGTATTACTGATGTTTTATGTAGTTGAGCGTATTTTTCCATTTGTCTCCACATTTGTACTTCATGAGGAACCCTATTGAATATAGAAGTATCCACAGGTCCGTATAATATAGGTGCGTCTGGTTGTTTGTCCAAAGTGTCTTCCAGATAGTCTTTAATAATCGAACTTGAAAATACCAGTTGTCTCAAGTATCTTGTTATAGGTTCGGTTGCACAAGTTAAAATGAAAAACTCCTCTCGACTAAGTTGAATCTTGATATCATGTCTTGTTGTGTCTCTAAACCGCAGCTGATGATCACCACGATGTTTAACAATATCAATTTCCACATTTGAATCCAAAAGTCCTACTCTTGTCTTTCTTCCGAACATGTTACTACTTAAATAGCATTCTAAAAGATGCAAGTGTTTCATAAACGATTCCCAGGCACTGTCCGTAAACAAAATCATTTTGGGTCCATGAGTTAAAATTACAGTAGGGGAATAACCTGTTGATTTCATAACACCGATTAAAACACTTTTGTCCAAACTGGAAGAGATTGGGTAAAATATTCGCAAGAATACCTCACTCAATATGTTTGGAGAAATATTATCTTCAATATCCCTTTTCCTCTTTTGCGCATTCCTTTTTCTTTTACCTTTTTCTTCAACATTATTACTGGCGTGAAGTTGTCCGCAAACGTTGTGTTCATCTCCTTCCCGTTGACCTTGAAGATCTAAAAACTCAGATATCTCCTTCTCAATATCTACTACATTTTCTGGTGTACCACTAGGAGAAGCCATATTGAATAAGATGCTACCCATACAACAACAGGCAACAAACTGATGAGGAGCGGCCTGCGCGCTCTGCTTTTATACTCGCGGAATGCATGGGAATGTAACAAAACCGGTTCTTACAATACATTTTTAACAATTCCAGTTAAAGGTGTGTATGTTACGATTTTATCATGTAGAATTAAACAATATGCAGTTGTATTAGCTGGTATAGCCGTGTTAAATTCCATTTCTATTTTTATATCCACACTTGATGATTTTACCGATTCATTCTGTTTAGAACAATCGATTACAACTATCGGGTAACCATCTAAGTATTTTTCTGGTGATAGTAAAGGTGCATTTGTTTTACCGTAATATGAACTTGGAATCTTGCATACATATCGTACAATATGCTGTACTTTTTATTAGCAAATGACACATTCAAATTATCGTATGGAAAAAATTGTGAATTTAAATAAACTTTAATATTTTTCAAGTTGCAATGATCAAATTTGCCCGCATGTTTAGTGATGGTGTCTCTTCTGCCTGTTTGTAAACCAAATATAATATACCTGGCTCGCTCCACATAATTAGATGTTTTAACAGTCCAAGTGTGACGATCCGTATCTGGCAAGCTGGGATGTTCATGAAATTCCCAACTTCCAAAAGGAATTACAATATCACGATCAGCCTTTAACTTTCTTAATAGTAGCATTCTATGCTCGTCAGCTAATTTAACATGCGGAACTCTCCATACAATTTTGTCTAATGTTAATTTCCATTCTAAAGTTGCATCTGTTGTACCGTCTGGAGCTTTAATAATGTCTTTATCATTTGAAGATCTCAACAAAACTAATTCTTGTTTAACGTTTAATATTATTTTCTTATAATCTTCAGCAAAACCAAGCAACAAACGTAACGGGATATGAAAATCAAAATGTCCATTTGTATTTGGAGTGATTGTATCATTTGTAGGTGTAACCCATCCTGCAGGTTGTAGTAAATTGGTTTCATTAGGTGATATAGATGTTAACCCTTTTAAAGTTGTTGCAATACCTACTTTTTTAGTGGAATCAACTGTTACACCTGATATTTCATATCTAATTTCATCAAAGAGGAAAGCCATGGGATTATTTATAAATGGAACTGTTGTACCAGTAGTAGTACCGTCCTTTTTAGTAACTTTTCCTTCAATATACAAGTAACTTTCACATGGTAGTGTGTAAATGTCCTGATTTTGTATGGGAATACGAATTTCATCGTTATTGTTTAATTTTGATGAAGTGTAAGGGTTGTGGGTGTGATATTCTTTTTCCCATAGGGTTTCGTCGAATTTCGGACCCTGCGCTATATCCAGTATATCCATAATCGGTTAATTTTAATCCAATTCTCTCTAAGAAACGAATGTTCTCGCGTGTTAACTCCTCCACAGCTGAAGAGCTACCAATGCGGTTTCCCGTAGGTTGTTCGCTTTTAAATGTTAAACCCATGGTTTTGTATTAAAGTGTCGATTTTAAATGTAGTCTAACCGTAATAGGCTCTTCTCGGAAATCTATCAAGTTACCGTCTTGATCCAATACGCTCAACACGATGTCTGAAATGAAAGTGGTGTTCAACGGTAGATATACCAGGTTTTGTGGCTTTTCAACAATTTTAAATCCAGGCGGTACACTGGGGTAAAAAGTATGTATTATATGAGTATTTGCTCCATCTCTGTAAGCTCCTTGTATAATGTTACAAGTTATGTCTATACTATTGACTTTTAATATCGTTACAGTTTGTTTACCGGAATGTGTTTTATTTGGTTCTAAAATTGCTCCATCTTTGGGAAAACCTAATAAATCACCAATTGAGTTTGGCTTAGTGAAATCGATATAATATTTTGAAGTAAGCTCAGCTTTCATTGTATTGTTATTACCTTTTAGCGATATATTGTCTTTTCCCATTTTATTTTGCAAAAATTCATTAATATGATCAATTTCATAAGAACCTGTGGGTAAACTGCACTCTTCTAAGTCTGTGAACTTCCCACTAGCATCTTTTCCTTTATAATAATGCAATAAGTTATTTTTACCTTCCGCAACATTGGGAATAGAGTTGTAAGTTGTAAAATCTAACAGTGCTGCCTCCCAAAATCTTCCTTTTTGCAAGCGTAACGCTGGAAAAAGGACACTTCGTAAAGTGGACGATTTTCCTGCTAATGATACCGTATAGGAAGACATCTCAATAGTGACTGATACTTTTAGCTAGGAATTCCAAACATAAATGGCCGCATATTGAAGTATTATCAGGTTGTTCTCTTTTATAGTTGTAATATATGTTTTTAGCAGATTTAAAGTAACGTTCAAGTTCTTTAGGTGGTGGCAAATTTCCAAAACTATCAAAATAATATACATTGCTATTTAGTTTCTTATAACACACCCAATGGGTGCCGGGCCCTTCAGTATTATCCAAATTTACGATTCCAGTCTCATTTTTCCATATTTTGTTTGGTAAACTATCCTTCATGAATACTCCACGAAAAAATGGTATTTTTAAACAGGAAATATATCTAAATAATTCAACATTAGTCAACGCTTTATGTGGTATAACTAATTGATTTCTTTTATTTAATATGCACGATACGGTCTTAGGTATAGACCTGCCCCGTTTTTTACCATTGACCATATTGTTGGTTTTTTATTATTTTTCTTCGTAGAACGTCTTTTTAGTCTAATATTCCCACCATGTTTCCTCATGACTGATCCTTTTTTATTCTTACCCCTCCTTTTACCACCTCCTACCGCCGTTTTAGCCTTCATACCTGCTGTTACCGCTAAAGCCGCTGCTTTTTCTGCAATACTAGCGTCACTAGACTTTACTCGTTGCCAAGCTATATTCGCTAGCTTTTTATCAGCGATTGACCTATTTTTTGAATCGGTAAACGTGGAATATGCAATATCGTGTTCTTTACAAGCCTGATCTAACTTATTTATGCCTGGATCACCTCTTTCCAGTCGTTTTTTCAATTTAGTTCCTGGTCCGCAATACTGATAACCTCCCGGTATGTGAAATTCGTATGGTAAAGCGTCTATTGCTCTATTTACGATGGATCCTACTGGAATACGATTTAAAGCTTTACCTAACAGAGAAACCGCTGTGGACGTGATACCGCCTCCTTTCCGTATAGTGTCTCGATATGGACTGGTGTAATGAAACGCCATGATTGTCTTTTATATTTGAAAAGCGTAACTTATGTGTTACCTCTATGACAGGTTGCACATGAATGATGTAATTTATGATGTTATTTAATTAAATATTAAAAGTACCCCAATCTGATGATCTAAACTTTTGTGTGTTACGATTAAAAAAGTATTTATAAAGAATTTCTTGTTTAATCCATGTATTTCTCATTTTTTCATCAATAGGTTTATGTTGTCCAGCTGCAATATAATTATGCATATCAAATAATAAATTACCTATTACTTTAACAAGAAAATTAACAGTTACAGCGTTATCAGCATAATCAGGGTCTGCAACATTTGTTAATCGTTTGTTATCACAATTCCACCATTTTTTCCATTTGGCTCTAATTGTATTATTTGTTCATAAGTAACAGCATCACCAGGCTTTTCACCAATACCTAAATTTGTCAATAACTTTCCTTTACCATCCCAAACATTATTGTTTTCTTCAAGTAAAGTAAACTTTTTATTTCCTTGTGCAAATACATCTCCTTGTCGTGTTACTACTTGGTTTTGTTTCACAAAACCAGATGTTTCTCGTTTTAAAGTTTCCTTCATTTGACCCACCGTTGCACCATCTGATGATGCAGAACCATCTTTTACATTCGCTAAACAATTACCAAGGCAAGCAATAACTCCTACATCACGGGCAATACAATGATCTTTGATGTATTTTAAATTTACAGCATCATTTTCATTTTTTGGATAACCTATATCATTAATAACAAATTTATAAAAAGAAAACCCATCTTTTGTCTTTTCAGGTATTATAGAATGTAAATAACGTCTATTTATGCTGTCTTTTTCATCTACAGGGTCTGCTACGTTAGATATACGTCGACTTTCAGCATTATACGTTTTTCCATCGAATTTTAACGTATTTTTCAATTCCGATGATAAATAACCTCTGTTTATTGCATCAGCGTTTTGATTTGGCTTACCGACGTTGGAAATTCTATGATTACCCGCGTTATATGTGTTTTTGTCTAGTTTCAGTGTTGGTAATATCTCTTTTTTTAATACTTTTAAATTTATTGCATCATTTTCATCTGTGGGGTTATTAATGTTTTTTAACCGTTTATTACTAATATCATAATCTCCATCAGGTGTTTGTAGTAAGCCAACACATCCTTTTAAAGTATTAGAGTAATATAATCCATCCGAGGTATAACGTCCGAACTTGTCAACACTCATGGTGCAACTGAATAACATTCTAGAGTGTAACCCATTTTTATAATATTAGTCTCGATTTCTAACCCGTATCAGTTTTTATACAAATTCTTAGTCTTTATCAGTTACATTTTTATCGCTCCCGGGACATTTAAAATATTTAAAATTTCCACTAACTAATGCTCCGTCTGATTCATTTCGAAATACATGATTTTTATGAATAAATTGTTCACCAGACAATTTTCTAAATCCGCTAAATGAATTTGGATCTGCAATTAATATATTTTGATAATCATTTACATCCATTAATTTAAATCTTTGCTTATTATGAATAAACTCTTTATTTGCACTGTCATATTGTAATGTTTGTCCTACAGTTGCAGCATCATTTGGATCTCTTCCATTATGCAAGTTTTTTATTACTTTATTATTACATGTAAAAAATCTAAAAGAATGATCTGGATCTAGATGTACGGTTTGTGATAAAGTAGCTGCATCTCGAGCAGTATAACCCAATCTCATATTTGATAACCCTTTACCCATGCAATCCCAAGCATTATTTTTGTATGTTAATAAATTAAATTTTTCATTACCTTGAACAAATGCATCCCCTTGCTTTGATACTACTTGATCTTGTTTTACAAAAGAGGTTGTTAGTAGTGTGTTTTGGTTACTTCTGGCCCGGAAGTGACGTCACCGGAAGCCACATGCCACGGCACGCAGCTTCCGGTGGGCCAGAAGTGGGGACAATAGATGTTGAGGTGGAGATGATGAGAGCGTCGGCGGTCGGTTGAGCGAAGAGTGCGCATAAAATAGAAGTTAGTTCAAAATTGAAATTCGACGGTGTTAATAAAAACTCTAATAGTTGAACGAAACTAGAAGTTAGTGTAAAACTGAAATTCAACAATCGGGGTGTTGAACTAAATTTGCGCATAAATTAAAAGTTGGTTTAAAACTGAAATTCAACGATCGGGAGTTGAACTAAATTTGCGCATAAATTAACCGGGGTTGAAGTAAAACTTCGCATAAATTAAAAATTAGTTCAAAATTGTAATTCGACGGTGTTAATAAAAACTCTAACAGTTGAACGAAAATAAAAGTCAGTTCAAACATAACAAGAGAGAGAGAAGGTAAATAGAAGTGTTAAGTTCCACGGATAGAACGAGAATGAAGAATGAAACATGACGCGTCGAAATATATGCGTGACTGTAGATGTAAGTTAATGGGGGGTCTAGAGCTTCCGGCCTGTCAGATGGTGAATTAATCAATGGGGGGAGTGGAGATGGCGCTCGGTTGAACTAAAATTGCGCATAAATTAAAAGTTGCTTCAAAACTGAAATTCAACTTGATAATGTGGGGTACGGAAAGTATGTCAAGGTCATCCCGAGTAAGTTTTAAAAAAGCCTATCCCGCTACCACAGGAAATAGTTCTGAGGGTTGAACTACCCGGTGATAGCGGGATAGGTAGAAGACTCTTATGAACTTTATTCGTAAAAAAAAATGCAATCAATGTGCAAAAACAAATACAATCAATGTGCAATACAGGTTGAATTTTTGTGATGAAATACGGAGTTGTAAAAGTAAACGCCGACGACGAGGATAAGGTAAAGGCAGAGTCCCCAGATGACGTATTTGGCAAGTTTGAAGAAACGTAATATCTCGAGTTGGTTTTCCCGTTCCAATCGTTTAATTTCCAATTTCAATTTATCCTCTTCCATTCTAGTTACAAAGGGAACTTCATCCATCATATCCATCATGATTGTGTTAGTGTTTGAAATTTTAAAAGAAGTTATGTTGATAGTACAAAAGTCGAAGACGGAATGAAGAGTGAAAGCGAGAAATGTTAGTTAAATAAAAAAGTGGTGGGGGAAAAGATGAATTACAAAGAAGTGGTGGGGGAAAGATTTTGCTCTTCATTATTACCGTCAGTAGTGTCAGATGGTGCAGGAGTTAGATTTAGTAAACTGTCTTCGTCCGAATTTTCAACCTTATCACAAATAGGACAATCGTATGTTATTTCCAAATTCATTTTGATAGTTGTAAAATTATCTACAAGTTCTTGTAAAATATTAAAAATAGCTTGTAACTCTTCTTTAGAGTTTATTTCAAAACTAGAATTCATCCGTGCCAATGGAGAGTTGTTCATCGTTGGAGAGTCGGCGAGTAAATGAGGAACGCCGCCAAGGGAGGGGGCTTATTTAACGGCGAGCTTATGATTAAATAAAAGGCTAAGTTCTTCTTCTTCGTCTTTTAATTCAAATATCTTAGCTGGAGTATTTGCCTCGTCCTCCTCACTCTGTGATAATGAAGATAATTCACCAGGACGTAAATATTGAACATCAATTCTGATCCATCTCATATAATATCTATCCATTATAGCAAGCAAGTTTTGAAACAATTCTTCCATTTCTTCCCTCTCAGTTATTATATGATGAAACCTGACGAAAGGTGTTCCCATGTTGTTAGTTAGAATGTTGGAAGTGAAATAATTCAAAGGTGGATTCAATAAGATACAAAACTTAAACTAATGGTGGGGGAAATTTAAAAGACTTATGGTGGGGGAAATCTAAAAAAACCAATGGTGGGGGAAATCTCAAAGTCATCCAATTGAAGTTTTAAAAAAGAGTGTAAAACTGAAATTACACATTCGATGGTTCAACAGGATCTGAATACCAATCCGACCTGTATTTACATCTTTTTATCATATGTGTACAAAAATCATCTTGATGAAACTTGGTGCGTTGACAGTAAGCTAGATCGAGAGGATGAAATTTAGTAGATATAGAACACCGGTTCTGAAACACTCGTAGTTTTTTTTGACCGCTTTCAGCTTCAAATTGACCGGTTTTTGACCGGATTCTGGCCAGTTTTGGCCAAATATCAGCCCATTTCAGGGCATTTTTCATGATTTCAGACAGTGATTTCAAGGAGCATTTTAAATATAATCCAGGGAACTACGAGATGCCCTCTTAAGTTAACCATAACTTTTAAATGAAAAGCGGCAGACTCCCCTTAAGGGGAGACCTTAAGGGGAGTCTGCCGCTTTTCATTTAAAAGTTATGGTTAACTTAAGAGGGCATCTCGTAGTTCCCTGGATTATATTTAAAATGCTCCTTGAAATCACTGTCTGAAATCCTGAAAAATGCCCTGAAATGGGCTGATATTTGGCCAAAACCGGCCAGAATCCGGTCAAAAACCGGTCAATTTGAAGCTGAAAGCGGTCAAAAAAAACTACGAGTGTTTCAGAACCGGTGTTCTATATCTACTAAATTTGAAACATCTTTGAGGACAGCATGTATGAAAATATCTTGATTTGTAAAATTTGAAAGTTCGCAATTCCGGCGGCGGTAGTTGTTTTGTTTTGCATTTGCAGTAACAAGATCCGAAAAATTCACACTTAGTGCAAGCTAACCCGTCCACCATCATTGGTCCTAAATCTGTACACTGTTGTTCACAACAGTAACGAGGTTCGTACTTGTAATTTTGTTTTTCCATGTTGACGCTGCTGAGTCCAGTGAAAGAATAAGAGTGTATAGTGTTGAATAGTCAGTTTTATGTACTACGAAAAGTGGTGGGGGTAATTTCAAGGTCATCCAAACGAAGTTTTAAAAAATTATACCTTACTAATGTAAGGAAAATTGATACTTAAGAAGTTTGTTTCTAATTGTTTTCTTCAGACTTTTTCTCTTTCTCCTGTTTGTTTTCTTCAGACTTTTTCTCTCTCTCCGCTTTAGCCATAGCGATAAGTTCTTCAGTCGATAGTGGATGTACTTCAGGAAATTTTAAAATTAATTTAGCCTGATATCCTGCTCGGGTTAATATTTCTAAATCTTCTGTCATTTGTTCAACGGTGTTGTAATCTTTTCCATAGATTTTTCCATCAAGTTCGATCATCATTCTGTATAACATCTTTAAAATTAGGTGTTGACGCAGCGAGAGTCGGGAAGCGAATGATTAGTTATACAAGTATCATTCCCTTTTTATCAACTTGACATTGATCACGTGATTCCTTAGTTTTATTTGTTAAAAGTTATTTAACATTGGTAATACTTGTGGAACTTGATGTTATGTTGACCAGTCGGCGATGAAGATGTTGTAGGTTGTGTAGAAAGAAATACTTCATCATCACAGTATTTTGTTTTAGTAAACATCCTTACATTAGTAGCACTAACATCAACAGTTAAGTGATAACCACCGGTAAGTAAAACTCGCATTTCGTTGGTTAAATCTTCAAGTTGTTCAAAACTCGTAATGGTGTTGGTATCGTAAGATGCACACTTGACCTTTAGGGACATGTTGAAGTTTTGTATTTAGTTATAGAGAGCGAGATGTGTACGGTACGAAAGCTAGTCGTAGACTGATGAATTTCACAAGTTGATTTTCACTTTTATTAACACACAAAATTGGGTCAAGGTCATCCCGTGGAATTTTTTAAAAAAAGCAACATATTGCTATGTACAAAGACATAACAATATGTTGCTTCTTTTATTTTTTGTTTTGTTTTATATCATCTTTATTGAGAAACCATTACAAACACATATATTTACAATGTTATGTACAAACTAGTTAGTAGTAGGTGTTACATGAATAGTTAGTTCAGTTGAGTTGTTTCCACTCGGTCCGTGTGAAACTAAATAGAGTGCGCCAGGTTGAATAACTCGAAGATCTTCATTTTGTAGAAGTTGTACAAACCGTTTCGGTAGGAAGATTTGAAACTTCGGTTCGTCACCAACTGTATACGGCGCCTCGCTCAATGTGCAATTAATAGCATCACCAATTGAAGTGTCCATCTTCTTGATTGTATGTATGATGTAATGTTTTTCTTCTTTTAGTTCAGAACATTTCTTCGTCGGTAAGATTGTTGATTTAGAATGAGCGTTGAATTGATCAACCAAATTTTGAAGAAAGTTCTGCGATGCCATCTTGATGTTATTGTTAATCTTCTTGTTAATAATAATGTCCGTCGGAGATGTTGTCTCTTCGGAGGTTCGAGTAATACTCATGCTGCGTCATGGTAGCGCTCTCACTTTTATTACCGACATTACCCCCACCATTCTGTTGAAGGAAATTATTTAAGCGGTAGGCATTCTTCAAAGCGCACTGTGACCTTCGATGTTTAAAACTCTTTGATGAAATACAAAGTTTATTGAAGTAGCATTGGAAATCTCTATCTATTATTGCATTTATCACTTCGTTGCTTGTAAATGATTGTATCCAATTAGCTTTTTCCAATCCTCTTGTGTAGATAGTTTTGAACTCTTTGCAGTAATGATTCATAATGTGCGGCATCATGTTATAATTAATAAAACCTTCATCCCATCTTAAGTTGTGAAAATGTTTGTACAACCATTTGTTTGTAACTTTCGCTTTAGTTGTTAGTCTATTGAATGGTAATGGAGGTTTGAATAAGTAATGATAAACTACAGATGTGTTCATATCCAAAATTACTAATTCTTTTATAATAAAATTTCCATCATTTCCTCGAAAAGCTTGAAATTCAATTATACCTTTTTTAACTTCCATTATATGTGGCGCATTAGAAAACGAAACCCGTTTGTTCATGATGAAGTCTCGTCAGCAACTGACTTGTATTACAAACACGATTGTTCTTCTTTAACTTCTTGCGCTTCTTCATCGATATTAAAGTTGGTGTGATAGTTGTTCAATTGTCTCCACATATCCACTTCTTGGGGTATTCGATTAAAAATTGAAGTATCCACGGGACCGTATGAAATTGGAACAAAAGGTTGTCTGTCCAATGTATCGATTAGATAGTCTTTGATTATTGCACTTGAAAATATTAGTTGTTTCAAATATCTGGTGACGGGACCGGTAGTACAACTTAAAGTGTAAAATTCTTCTTTAGTTAAAAGTAATTTTACATCATGTCTAGTTAAATCTCTGAAGCGAACCATTTGTCCTCCACGATGTTTCACTATATCAACTTCAATATTTGATTCCAATAAACTTAATCTTGTTCTTCTTCCAAATGTGTTGTTACTCAAATAGCATTCCAAAAGATGTAAATGTTTCATAAATGATTCCCAAGAAGTTTCAGTGAATGTAACCATTTTATTTCCATGATTTAAAATAACAATCGGTGAATAATCCAATGATTTTAAAATTCCAACTGAAATACTTTTCGTCATGTATGAAGAAATGGGGTAGAAAATTCGAAGAAATACTTCTGTTAAAATATTTGTTGTAATGTTAACTTCAACTTTTTTCTTTTTACTTCTTTTTCAGCTTCTCCTTCTTCTTTTTCTTCTTCTCTCTTCTTATGTTTGTTAAATTTGAGGAACTCGTCCATTTCTCGTTCAACTTGTTTTTCTATATCTGAACTATTCTCATCCATTAGAGGTGTATTTTCTTCTCCGTTAGTAGAACTCATCTTGCGAACGATGTTTCCCATACGACGGTCGAAGATATAATGAACTTTCTACTTATGATTTTCTCGCTTTTATGTTTTTCGTGAAATCCTTGAAATTTATACAATCACATAAATGTTTGTTTTCAACTTGTTTTTCACAAACGAAATTCTAACCTCAAAATTGAGGCAGATAATTCTAACCTCAAAAATCTGCAGTCGTTGTACTAATTATTTTTAAAGCACATTCTTCACAATTCCGGTCAGCGGTGTGTAAGTAACTATTTTATCATGTAGAATTAGACAGTATGCCGAAGTTCCATTCGCTACTGGTTGTTCAAATTCCATTTCAATTTTTATATCCACACTTGATGATTTTACCGATTCATTTTGTTTTGAACAATCAATTACAATTATCGGAGCCTTGGAATAATACTGGTCAGGTGATAATAGCGGTGTATTAGTCTTTCCATAATATGACGATTGAAATCTTGCATACATATCGTATAAAATGGAAAAACGTTTTTTGCTGAACATGACATTCAAATTGTCATAGGGAAAGAATTGAGAGTTTAGGAAAACTTTACAATTCTTTATTTTACAGTGATCAAATTGACCGGCATTTGAAGTGATAACATCTTTTCGCTTAGTTTGAAAACCGAGTATTATGTACCTTGCTCGTTCCAAGTAAGTTGATGTCTTGACGGTCCATGTTTGTCGTTCTGTCTGAGGTAGTGTAGGATATTCATGGAATTCCCAACTTCGGAATGGCATCACAATATCACGGTCAGATTTTAACTTTCTCAATAATACGATTCTATGTTCGTCGGCCAATCTTACATGAGGTACTCTCCAAACAACTTTATCCAATTGTAGTTGCCATTCCAGTTTATCTTCCGTAGTTGCAGGGTCTGCAAGGATCAAGTCCTTGTTAGTTGAAGATCTGAGTAATACCAATTCTTGTTTGACATTTATTATTATTCGTTTGTAATCTTCAGCGAATCCCAAAAGCAATCGTAAAGGTACATGAAAATCAAAGTGACCGTTGGAATCCGGTGTTATAGTGTCTTTATCAGGGGCAACCCATCCGGCGATGACTATTGAATTCTTCTCATGCGGTGTTAATGATGTTAATCCTTTCAATGTCGTTGTTATACCAACCTTTTTTGTCGAATCAACTGTTACCCTAGATATCTCATATCTTATTTCATCAAAAAGATATGCCATCGGGTTATTTATAAAAGGAACTGTTGAAGCAGTTTTTCCATCCAATTTTAATACCCGTCCTTCAATATATAAATAACTTTCACACGGTAATATGTAAATATCTTGTTGTTGAATGGGAATCCTTATTTCATCGTTATTGTTTAATTTTGATGAAGTGTAAGGGTTGTGCGTGTGATATTCCTTCTCCCATAGTGTTTCGTCGAATGTCGGTCCTTGAGATATATCCAGGATATCCATCGTTGTTAAGTTTCAATCCAATCTTCTGTAGAAAACGAATGTTGTCCGATGTTAACTCTTCCAATGTCGAGGAGCTACTGAGCTCCCGACTCTTCCGTTGCGGTTTAAATGATAATCCCATGTTGACCTTTATGTTGCCGCTCTGATGTGTATCCGTATAGTTATCGTTTCTCCTCTAAAGTCAACACTAACACCGTCTTGATCCAATATGTTCAGTACGATGTCTGAAATGAAACTGGTGTTTAACGGTAGGTATATCAAGTTTTGTGGCTTCTCAACAATTTTAAAACCAGGAGCCACAGTTGGATAAAATGTATGTAAAATATGCTGATTCACTCCTTCTCTATACGATCCGTGTATAATATTACACGTTACATCGATACTATTTACTTTCAATATTGTTACAGTTGAATCACCTGAATGAGTAGTTCCAGGAGTTAAGATTTTCTTTTTTGTATCTGTAAATCCAAGTAAACTGCCAATGGAGTTTTCCAAGCTGACATCGATATAATATTTTGAAGTTATTTCTGCTTTTAAAGTATTATTGTTTCCTTTAACGGTGATATTTTCTTCTCCGAGTTGTTTTTGTAGTAATTGGTTTATATCATCGATTTCATAAGCTCCAGTAGGAAATGTAATTATTTTCAATTCTGAGTATTTTCCTGAAGCATCCTTAGTTTCATAATAATGTAGTAAATTGTTCTTTCCTTCCGTAACATTGGGAATTGAGTTGTAGGTAGTTAAATCAAGTAATGCCGCTTCCCATAATCTTTCCTTGGATAGACGCAATGCTGGGAACAGCGTACTTTTCAATGTGGATGAATTTCCACTCAGTGACACTGTATACGATGACATCTTAAAGCTGACTGACACTCTTCGCTAGAAACTCCAAACATAAATGCCCACATATTTCAGTATTGTTAGGTTGTTCTCTTTTGTAATTTTAAAAAATGTTTTTGGAGTTTCGAAAATAATGTTGCAGTTCTTTCGGCGGTGGTAGATTGCCAAAACTGTCAAAGTAGTAAACGGTTTGTCCGAGCTTTTTATAGCATACCCAATGAGTGCCTGGACCATAGGTGGAATCCAAATTTACTATTCCAGTTTCATTTTTCCATATTTTAGTTGGTAATGCATCTTTCATAAAAACTCCTCGAAAAATGGTATTTTCAAACATTTTACATAATCATTTAACTGATGATTTGTTAAGGCTTTATTTGGAATTAGCAATTGATTCTTTTTATTTAGTACACACGGTATGGTCTTAGATATAAACCTGCTCCGTTTTTTACCATTTGCCAAACAGAAGTCTTCTTTACATTTGCCTTACGAGTTCTACGATGTCCTTTTTTAATGTTTCCACCTCTTTTGGGAGCGCTGCTTTTTGCAGGTCTTCCTCTGCGACGTCTTCCAGCACCTAACTTTGCTTTCGTCTAAAATTCCATACTTAAATATTCATAAGTTTTACTAGTATTTATCAATGATTTCATCTTTAATCCATTGGTTTCTCTGAGAATCTTCGATTTTATTGTGTTTCATCGATGTATTAATCAAATGATTATGCATATCAATAACTACATTACCTACAAGATTCGTTACATACTCGATATTAGTAGCATCTTTGTCATATGTAGGATTATCAAGATTTGTGATACGTTTACCATTACATGTATACACAGACGGATCCTTTTTAGAGGTTGCTATAACTTGATTAATAGTAGCAACATCATTCGGAGCTATTCCTGCTGATATGTTAGATATTCTTCTATTTTTCCATCATATACGTTATTTATTTTATCTAAAACTATAGTTTGTTTTACAACAACACAATCCTGATCATCTTTACCAGATTTAACTTGGGTTAATCGTTTACCTTTACATATAAAATTTACACCAGTAGCTGATAGTTGTGGTACTTGTGTTAAAATAACAGCATCATGTTCTTCCGTGCCTAAACTTATATTTGACAATCTTTTATTTTTTCCATCCCACTTGTCATTTTGTAGTTGTAGTAAGGTAAACTTTTCACTTCCTTGCATAAACTCATCACCTTTCTTTGACACCACCTGATTTTGTTTAACAAAAGTGGATGTTCCTTTCTTCAAGCTTTCATTCATTTGTCTCACGGTAGCAGCATCCGATGGAGTTGAACCATCTTTCAGATTGGACAACACTTTTCCATGACAATCAATAACAGCACCATTATATAAAATACAATTATCTTTAATGTATTTTATATTAACACCATCACTTTCTTCTTTAGGATATCCAATATCGTTTATAGTATATTTATAGAAGGAAAATCCATCTTTTTTCTTTTCTGGTATTACAGAGTGCAAATAACGCTTATTGATTGTATCTGTATCCTCGGTTGGATCTGCCACATTAGTTATTTTATAATTTAAAGCATTGTACTTTTTTCCACTTTTAGTCTTTTCCAACAGTAACGCGTATTCCATCGCAGATAGAAAATAGCCTCTATTAACAACATCTTTATTGTTGACTGGTTTTGCAACATTAATAACCCTGTGAGATTTTGCATCATACTGTTGGTTGTTGTCGAGTTTTAAACTTGTAGATGTTTCCTCCTTTACTGTTTTTAAATTTGTTGCATCTCCATCTTCTTCTGGATCTTTAACAAACTTTAAACGTTTATTATTTATGTTATAGTCACCTTCGGGTGTTTGCGGTAATCCACTTCTTTTTCTGTTTTCTCCAACTTGCACTCCTAACGCGGAGTATCGTCCGAACTTGTCGACGCTCATGTTAGAACTGACACATTATACGCCTGCAACTCTTATATATTCGCGGACAATTATACGATTATGCCGCGATTCCTGAGTTCGTCAATCAGAGCTACCCATTCATTATTTAAACCTGTATGACCGGCTTCCATGGCTTCATGCAATAGTTTCATTCTATCAACCAATTTATTGATGTCGTTGTAGTAAATCACATTCGTATTGTATAGATTTTTCATCAATCCTTTGCCAGATGTTGAAGTATCTCCTTTACTCTTTTTACTATGTTGTTCAAGAAGTGATAAATCCATAAGTGATAAAGATTTTCTTTTCAGTGGTTGTCTCACCGCTGGTGCAGTACGTAATGTTGGCAATTTTCGTGGAGGAAACAACTTTTTTATAACGATGTTATATTTTGTTGCACGTGAACGATTAATCATTGCATCCTTTAAGTAGTTTCTTTTATGAGCGTTAGGATTTTGTAGAATCTCCTTAAAAACACTTAAATCTTTGGATGAATACCTTAGTGGTATGTTTTTAAAAATTAATTCATATAGTCCTTTTGTTCCTTTATATCTATGCTCACCAATAATGATGTAATCGTCTTGTGTTATTTCAAGCTTTGAATCGCCGATCTTTAATTCATTCCCATCAATTCTTGCTCCGTATACGTGTGATCTACTCAAATTCGGGTTTGATTTCATATCATGTAGCATTTTCATTATAGATTTTCTTCCAAGAGGTCCATGTTGTAATATATCGCTACTCAATTGAGTTAAATTCGGAATAGATTGTTCAGCTTCAGATATTGGCTGTTCTTCTTCCTTTTCAACAATTGGTTCTTCCTCTTCCTTTGTTTCTTCTTGCTCACTAGCACTTGTATATGAATCATCATCTTCTTCTTTTTTTAATGCTTGTACTTCTTGTTTAGAAACTGGTAGTAAAACATCTCCTTCATAACGAGGTTTACCGATAGTTTCTGATATCTGTTTTAAAGGTTCCGTAATAGGTTTAAATGTAGTCTCTAGAAATTCTTCTCTTTCACTTAAACCCATCCTCAATGCACGATTCTTCATCCTAATAGAATCACTGAGTGATTTTATTTCTTTCAATAGTTTTTCTTGATTCACCATGTTTACACTGTGAGGTTCAACGTGTAACTAAATGTAGCATCGGTAGTTCAACGCATTAATACAAATTTATCCAACCCTACACGATATCTACCATTTTTAATATCTTCTTCCTTCATAATAACGAGAAAGCCATATTTCTCATTCCATGCTTTGCCACACATCTCTTTAAATTTCTCAAATGGCATATCCGCATTTACATGATCATTGTATATATGCTTTAAATTTGTTTCATCTTGCTTGAAGATGATCAACATATTTGCATTGTCTCTTATGAGTTGTTTTGGAATCTTACTGTATGTTTGACCAATATAAATGCTATCGATATTATGATGTCTTCCCATAGCGAAGTAATTCCTTATAGTGTCGTGATTTTCACAAGACACATCGTCAAAAATAAAAATAGAAAATGGTTTTGCTTCATTTGGTTGCATAATTGTTTCACTGGCATTAAACTTGTAGAAATTCACTTCAGGTACACTTGCAAGTACTTTATCCAATAACTTATATTTCGGTTGTTGCAATGATTTTGAAAAAATGTATATATTGTTAAAGCGCAATCCTTTAGGATTAGTTATAAGGTTAAAAACAACATTTGTTTTTCCACAATTTGAAGGACCAGTTATTAAACATCTTATCGTATTTGGTAGTAATTCACCATGTTTACCATAATTTAACTTATCATTGTCAACCGTCAATTCATCAATATTATTGATATTAAATCGATCTTTTTGTTGTACAATCTCCATCTTGTGTCAAGGTTAAACACATAATGAGCTATTTAATTACTATACCAAGTCTTTTGAAGGAATCCAAGAGTCTTCACTTTTATCGAATCCTAACCACCGGACTTTAACCATATCCTTTTTCCTTTGTAATACCTTTTCAACAAGATATACATCACCGACTGTTGATTTCAACAATTCATGTCCGTAGAATCCACCTTGAAGTAATTCACCCTTGTTATCCTTTAATAAGTAAGTTTCAGGTATAGTTGGTTGCACTTTATAAACTGTAAATACTTCATTAGTCCAATTTGGTAGATATCTTTTACTAAATACACCTTTGTATTTGCTTATACGAACTTTATCGTTGACTTTAAACTTTTTTGGTTGCAACTTTTCCAATTTAGGTGTTGTATTATTTCTGATGCGTTGTAATACAACCTTAGCATTAGCGCTGTTTACTTGGATAGGTTACATTCCGATGGTACGATGATATTTGTTGTTATACTCTTTTATAAGTTGTGGTAATATGTCATACCACACGTATGATCCTCGTTTTGAAAATTGTTTGTACATTGCTCCTTTCAATGTTTTATTGAATCTTTCAATTATTGAAGCTTTAACTTCAGAATTTGTAGAATAATGTTTTATTTGATATTTCTTCATCAAAGCTCCAAAGTCTTTATTAAAATATTCTTTTCCATCATCAGTCTGTAGATGTTTGATTTTGAATTTATTTCTTTGTATCGTTGTTTCCATAGCTTTCGTAACACTTTTACCAGTCTTATCCTTCAATGGTAAAGCGTCAGCTATTTTAGTAAAACAGTCTATAATTGTTAAAATATATTTAAAACCTTTGTTTAATTTACTGTGCGGTATCATTTCGATGAGATCAGCTTGATAAAGATCATTCATTCCCTTAATAATTGTACTTCTTCTTGGAAATCTTCTTCTTGCTGGTTTATGTAGTTCATTTACAATCTTGTCCTTCACACTTTCCATCTTCAGGTGTTGCTTGCACACCGCTTGTAAAAATACTAATCCGTAGAATAGTTCATTCTCTTTTATATAGTTTTGAATATAGGTCAAGACCATTTCATATTAGTGTAAAAAGAAAGAATATAGCATTGGGTTCGCCATATCCTCTTTTCTGTACAGAAAGGAAAAAGGAAGAAGGTAGAGGACGAAGAATAGGTTTACTGGTCGATAGTGTTTAGAGAGTAATGTCCAAATGGCAGAGTTCTTATGTTGTCTTCAAGGATGTATCTTTTGTCATCCTTATAGCTCAATGCCGATTTGGTTTGCTTCACACTGAAAAGACGATGGTTGAAGCTTCTTATGGTGTTAAATGTTGCAGTTGTTTCAACATTTTCAAACAAACATCTTTTATAATGTTCAAACTGTACGTTCTTCTTCAGGAAAGAGGTTTTTATTCCTTTGGCTTTCTTCGTAACTTGATGTTCGTTCCTTTCGTTTATGTACAGTTGAAACGAATACAGTTTGGACTTCAATGCTACAATTTCCATCATTGGCACACCATTTGTTTCATATTTAAATTTTCCCAATACTTTCTTGTTTCTGTCGTAGTCGTAATTTGGATGCTCCTTAGGATAATCGGAAAAGTCGAAATCATCTTTATATATAAAGGTGCGTAGATCTTCGTACATGTCATTTGTTTTAATCCAGTAAATGAGTGCATCCGTATCCATATATGCAATACCAATGTTCTCTCTTCCATAATAGTCAACCATCTTCTTACAATGAAACTCGTACATGTGTGTTTTAGAAATATCCAAGATTGACATTCCAAGATACAAAGGACGATCCATTGTAACTGACTTCTTGTTCATGGAAATAAGAACTAGATTTTCATTAATAATTACAGATGTACCAAAGTTTGGTTGTTGCACTAATTTCTGTAATTTTACTGGATCAGTTACCAATTTTATATCCTTATGTTTCCTTTTGTTTTCCAAAGTCTTGCCAAATATTGCGTTGTTCATTAGTTTGAAAAAATCTTTTTGAAAACTTGATGTAGCAGCAGCTCTTCTTCTTGTGTTGTTGTCAATGTACGGTTTTAACCAACAAGATTGAGAGAATTGTAATACTCGATTAATTTTTGTAATTCTCAATCCCAAGTCTAAGGCCTGTTGTATCATCCAGTAGTGTCCAACATACCGAGACTTGTCGGTTAAAGTCATCATTAATTTCGGCCATCTTCCAGTTGGAGAAATTTCGGTCTTCGGAAGCAGTGGTAAATCATAATGTTGATCGTGAAGATGTTCGGGATATTCAAAATCGACGTCAAAAATATAACCTGTTTCACCATGCTTCGGTATATCCATTATGTTTCCAATTGATTCAGGATCTATCCATTTGAAATTATCATATGGAAGGGGATTCAACATTGCCCATCCGTATAAGTTATTTGCATCGAAATAACTCAGGAATGTTGTTGGTTTTGATGCATCATAATCGGGCAAATACTTGTTGTTTGCCCTGACATGTCGTGTTACACTTTGCGTCAATCCTCCTCGAACTCCTGACTCTAACATCAAAACCATATCTATATCTGTAAGAAGTTGTATTTTACAATTTGTCTCTTTCAACATGGCTTGCCACGCTAGTCCAGGCGAAGTGTACGAATGAAGAGGGTCCAATCCATATGCTGCAAAACACGTATTTCTAAATTCTTCCATCACATCACATAATAAAGTCACATCTAGTTTAACATAAAAATCTGAATATTCTCCCAATGTTCTAAATCCTAATTCGTTCCATACTTTGCATGCGTGATTATAATCATCTTGAGATATATCCATGTCGTACAGTTTACTTTTAAATTCTTCTTTTGGAGGTAATGATGTTTCATTAAATCTTTCTAAACTGTCTATGTAATCATATGGAAAAACACCTTTTCGAAATACCAGATCCAGTTTGTCGTTACTTACAATCTTCTTCGTTTCGATTAAATCTTGTTTCCTTAGGTTTTCAGAAAGTTTGGACAAACTCGACGGCATAAATCGGTAGGAGTCCAAGAATCTTAATTTGAGGTTTCCAACTTCTTTGGAAAAACTTATGAACTTTTCTGAAGTTTCAGCTAACACATCGATTTTACCGTCGTCTCTTCCTAATTCGGGTATTATAAAATGAGCGTCGTACCCACTGAGGTTATGCAGAACCACAGGAATAAATAGTGGTAAACGATAGCTCAAGTTGCATTTATTACGAGCATCACCCCTGTAATAACCTGTGAGGTGGTCGTGATCTTTAATTTTATAATTCTCAATAGTAAAATCATTTTTGCACAAAAAACAGCGAGTTGCATTTTCATGTTGAATTTCTTCTTCTTCGTCCATCGGTTTCATTGGTACAATATTTGTATATAATCTTTATGTATTTCCAGCTATTGAATATAGGTGATCAAGAAATATTTTTTCCGCATTTTCACCACGATATACTAGAGGTTCTGAAGTTAATCCATATCTGTTTAAATGTTCTTCTGATAATGTTGATTTGACCATTAAACAAAAACTGTTTGGTTTGTGCATTTGATACTTTACACTTTTTCTTGCTTCGCAATTTTCTTCTTCAACTGGAACAAGTGTTGATTCAAAATCCGCATACACAACTAAAGGGATACGGTATTGATGATGAACTTTTTCAAATGAAACGAATGCTCTGTTTTCTGCAGGTAAATTAATCTTTGCTTCATAATTATTGTTACATAATCTTTTGTGCTCTTGTAACCATTCTCTTCCTTGTCTTCCTTCTCGTTGAAAATTAAAACATCTCTTGCAAATCAACTTTTTGTTTCTATTTTTTGAAAGTTGCTTGTTAACAAGACGATCGAATTGCTTTATGTACACATAGTGAGACACATCTCCTCGTGTTAATAGTAGTAAATCCGTATGATCTGGTAGTTCTTCTTTTGCAATACGTAAAGGATACACTTTGTTTGAACTATCTAATGCAAAAACATTGATAGAAGTACCGGGATTTTTCTTCTCAAATTTTGATATATCTTCTAGTGATACAGGATAAGTAATTCCTTGAAAATTGTACTTATTTCTTTGATTTTCATATTCCTGGTCAGGTCTATACGCATTATTTGGTACAAATTTAGCTGTCATTGCATAACGAAAACATTCATTGTCTGCATTTCTAACATTAATACAAGATTTTGTATCTTCAATACTTTTAGGCAAAGGAATGTAACTAGATCCCCTTAGTCCATATCCGTGTTTTTGAACTCTTATATCTAATCCTTCAATACTTGAAAGACTCCATCCGGATCCTCTTCCTTCATGTTCCTGAATTTTGGTTAATATTTCTTCTATACAGTTCTCTACTATTGAATCAATGTTTGAACTTTCCATGATGGTTCGGTTTTTTGTTATGAATCCTCTTGGTGATAATTCTTCTTGTACATTTATAAACATAGCTTCTAGTAGTAAACTAAATTTAAGAAAGTTCAATCTTTTCAATTCTTCTTTTAAAGTTTTACTTACGATTGGTTTTGCTTCTCTAATAAATTCTTCTAAGTTCAAGTTTTCATTTTGAATCTTATGATGCATTACTACCTTACCGGGTAAAGCAAATACTTGTAGATTCGGTAAAGTAGTTGAAGATGTTGCTGTTATTTCTTCTTGTTCTTCTTGTTCTTCTTGTTCTTCTTGTTTTTCTTCTGCGTTGTTGTGAATTAGTTCTTTATGACAGTCTAATAGAATTTCATCGTGAAACGATTCCGAACATTTATCGCAATGATACATGTTGAGATGTTTACTCTTCGAAGTTTCGCAGAGAAATGAAATGGGCTCTCACATTCCTCCTTTTATAACGGTCCCCCTACCACTATTTCATCTTCTTCTTCTTCACTATCGAAGAAAATCAAACGTTTTCAACAGAATATTAACCTTCTACAAAATTGATTGTCCGTTCATATTTTTTTAATACTAGTTTGAATTTTCAATATTTTCCTTGTTTAACTATTATTTCTTTATATAACATTATTCACACTTTCTACTTCGAGCGTTTTGCTACTATCATCTCTTTATTCCATTTTTAACAATCTGCATAAATACAAGTTCATTTGTCGCGCCGACTCACTATAAATCCAGCTTTCGTACAGTACACATCTCTACGACTAAATTACAACATGTATTTCAATATGAATTTTCCTTATACAAATACTATTTCAATAACTTTACAGCAAAACAAAATTCTAACTTCATAAACTTGATAGGAAGATATGCGAACTTTTAATTCAACCCCGGTTAATTTATGCGCAAATTTAGTTCGACCAACAATTGTTGAATTTCAGTTTTGAACTAACTTTTAATTTATGCGCAAATCTACTTCAAACCCTCACCCCACAAATTTGGTAGGGAGAATTACATTAATTTGATACTTATTTCTACCGTTACACTAGCTCCATTCTCAAAAAGATATAAATAAAATGGTCCTGGATACTGTTCTTTTTCACGTCCTGCATGTTCCTTAATGAATTCGTAAGCCAATCTTTTTGAATATTCATTATGATACACTTCTCTTACATAAACAAGATTTTTTTCTTCCAGAAATTTCGCTTGAACTAATGGTATTTTGCTTACATCATCCTTGTCCATCAGAGGTAGCTTGTAGGTGAAAGTATTTGGAGGTAGTTTTTGCGGTTTATCAAGTAGAGAACAAAATTTTCTATAGAATTTCTGCTCAGTGCCTATAATACTATTAAAAGACAAAGTGGTAAGCATCTTGACGGCACAAGGTGCAAGTACAGACTAGAAACCTGGAGGTTCATAGCCCGCCTTTTATGAGTTTTGAAAATGGGGAGGGGGAAGGAATAAGGATTGGGAAGGGATAAGGTGTAGGGTGGGGGAAGGGTAATTTGGTTATTAAACCACTTGCGCTGTAAAATAGCCGCCAACATCCACACCTTGTTCGTAGCACTCCTTCATTGTTTGAGCCCACTGCCGCATGCGGTCTCTATCATTTGGTGTTATAAGAAAAGAATTACAATCATCATACAATATAAAAGAGCCGATTCGTACGTAAGATCCTGAATCCAACCATTTATGAGCTTCAGACATGAATTTTTCTATTGTATCGAATGGGAATTGTGGATCAATTGCTATAACTTTCAGTTCTTCACTAATTGTAACGCTATAATAATCATCTTCATCATCATCATCTTCACTGTCACTGTCGTTATTTAAAGTGTCTTCAGGTTGTTCAAAAACATCAGAAATTTCGGAAGAACTGAAATTTTCACTAAGACGAGGAGGCATTTTTTAAACAAGTAATATTGTAAAGAGCAGAGACAAAACAACAAGAGTGGCGTGTAGAAGCGGAATGAGGAGTGAACAACGCTTGCTCCACTTTTATAACGGTATGATAATGAGAGGGGTAACAGCTGGCCGTGACCAATTATTGATCCGGGAGGTGGGGGGAAAGGAAGAAGAGGGGGTATTTATTTTAAATAATTCGCATAACTTTTAACTCAAATAAGATAACCAAATTCTTCTTTTACTAAAATGTTCGTCTTACATAGACGTTTTCAATGATGTATCGCTTGTCGTAATCGATCAAACCATTATCGAGTTATGGCCATTTTAATTTTCCGGGGGGGGGATTTAATCTCCATTTTTTATGGGGGGGGGTTCCGCTTGATTAGTCACGGGGGAGGGGTTCCGCTTGAGTGAACACGGGGGGTTCCACTTGGGCGCTCATGCGGAACCGATCTTCTCACGAGATAGTCGTTATGTGATAATGAAGGCAAATGTTCATCGCGCCGCAACCGCTAATTAACTCGCATTCACGGTGTTCATATCTTTCCTACTCATTACATATACCTTTCCTACTTCATTATTTCAAGACTAATTAACTTGCAAAACAACAGTCTCTGTCTTTGAATGCTGATGAGATTTCATTAGGAACCATTCTTTGCACGCTATATGAAGCTACACCGGCAAACAATGCATGTCGGAGAGGTCATATAACTGTACAACGGCCTCAGAAAAGTAGATCACGAGACTTAGAGTGTTAAAAATAATGGGGGAGAAACACAACGCTCTAGCTTGCACTTATACCAGACGGGAGCATTTTTCAAGCAAAGAGTTTTCTTGACTGGAGTTGAAGCTGTAGTAGAAGTTGAACTTGTAATAGAAGAGCAGGCTGTAGTGGAAGTTGTAGTCGGCAGGGATGACATCGTGGTAGTTCTGTTCGCAGTTCGCAGCGTAACGTCTGAAAACAGAATGAAACGTTAGCCGTGGTCGATACGTCTTTTATAACAGTATGCTAATGAGAAGGGTTAACAGCCGTTAAGTGGGGGAAGGTGGGAGGGAAGGAAAGAGAGGGGGTATTTATTTCAAATAATTCGCATAACTTTCGACTAAAATAAGATAACTAAAATGTTCGTCTTACATAAACCTTTTCAATGATGTATCGCTTGTCCTAATCCGTTAATCCGTTATCGATTTATAGGCATTTTAATTTTCGGGGGGGGGGATTTAATCTCCATTTTTTATGGGGGGGGGGTTCCGCTTGATTAGTCACCGGGGGGGGGGGTTGGTCATTGACCCTTCCGAAAGTGGGTCAAGGTCATTCAAGACTTATAAAGAACCAAGGTGATGGGAACAGTAGTAACTGTTCCCACCACCCTGTTTGCCTAACGGTTCCCACTCCCAACCCACTAGTTACGTTCTGCGAGGGACATCGACGCAATTTTGTTTGGCCCGTCCGGGTCCATCCGTAACGGGCCGGTCCGGGTCCATCCGTAACCGTGAATTCGAAGGGAAACTGGAACAGCTAATGCAGAAACGCAACTCTAACACCCACCCAACTAATCCCACCCATCATATTCCTAAACAAAATGCAAAAACCTAGTCCGCTACCTACAATTTGCGGATGTCCCACCCCTTCTAAGTGAAGTTCAACCGAACTTCTGAATTTACATTTAATCTACCCCCTATCATCTAGCTGAAAGGCAAAACAACAACATTAATTATTAATACCAACACTTAAAACTAACAACACATCATTATTAAATATCAAATAATTCAACATAACCAAATACCATCATTATTCTTAAAATTAATACACCTTAACGCTAAACACAACTTATAACTAACATCGCAATGCGCAAATTAATTCTTAAATTAAGTGCAACTTACAACTAATATTTACACACACACATACCACATTGCATTAAAGAACGCAACGTAGTATAAGAAGTTCAAATATATATAGGCCTACTATATATTTGAACCTCTTACCGAGTCGCCAACGACTTTTCGCTATGAAAACTCGTTGACGACTGACGCGAAAATCGGGCTCGTATCGCTCCTCGGGTTTTCGAGTGGTGGGGGTAATTAATGCAGTGGTGGGGGATTTGTTTCACTCCAGTACGGTCTTCAATCCACTCCAGTTCGCAGCAGTGTAAAAATGAAACGAAGGGGTGGGGGTGGCGCATGCGCAGCGACGTAAAATCCAAGGTTTGAGGTTAGAACTTTCCGTGCACAGTAGAGCTAAATTGAGTAATACAGGACTCGGCGCATGCGCAATAGCGAGGAGTGATTCCGATCCGGAGAACTCGTTGCATTCGCAGCAGCGCTAAAGTGAGTAATACAGACTAGGCGCATTCGCAGTAGCGCTAAAGTGAGTAATACAGGACTAGGCGCCGTAGCGTGAAGTTGGCTCACTCCAGTACAAGTTATAGCAGCATAAAAATGAAACGAAGGAGTGGGAGCGGCGCATGCGCAGTGACGTAAAACCAAGGTTTGAGGTTAGAATTTTCCATGGTGGCTGCCATGTTTAATTCAGTTTCATTCAAACAATAGTAGTTTATGGCTGGCATGGGATGTGAAGTGTGGTAATTAGATGGGGTTAGCAACCGGTCGTGACCGGCCATTGACCGGTCATCGACCCGGTGGGGTTCCGCTTGAGTGAACACCGGGGGGGGGGGATTTAATCTCCATTTTTTATGAGGGGGGGGTTCCGCTTGATTAGTCACGGGGGGGGGGGGGGTTCCGCTTGATTAGTCACGGGGGGGGGTCCGCTTGATTAGTCACGGGGGGGGGGTTCCGCTTGAGTGAACACGGGAGGTTCCACTTGGGCGCTCATGCGGAACCGATCTTCTCACGCGATAACCGTTATAAAAGAAGATTGTTCATCGCGCCGCGACCATTAATTAACTCGCATTTGTGTTGTTCGCATCCTTCCTACTCATTACATATACGTTTCGCCAACTTCATTATACAAGTCTAATTGCTACTAACCTGGAGTTTCATTTACCTTAGCACATGTCGTCCTGTTTGAATCACCTTCGCGTGCTCGACGTTATATCTCATTCATCTGTCTTGTTCTGACTTCTACACGTCTTATATACTTCTTGTGATGGATACGCAATGTTTAAAATTGAAACTTTTGCGGACACAACATATATTACGAAGTAATTCCAAACCTTCTGTTTCAAAGATTAAAACTAATTTAACAAAAGTAAGGAAGAAATTAAGTTTTAACCCGTTATACTCTGCTAGAACTTCGCAAGTTAGCGTTGACGATAGTGTTATTCACAACATTTTGCGTTCAATGTTACGTTTCCACAACTTCGAACTTGTTACACCTATCGACTGTGTTCAGCAGGTTTTCATATTTTACCCCCACCCTTCCTTATATAAGCGCGCTCACGACAATTCCTGTTTCATTGTTTTGTACACTCTTCAGCTAACATGAACTAACTTTTAATTTATGCACAGTTTTAATTCAACCCCGGTTAATTTATGCGCAAATTTAGTTCAACCCCCAGTTGCTGAATTTCAGTTTTGAACTAACTAATAATTTATGCGCAAATTTAGTTAAACTCCCAATTGTTGAATTTCAGTTTTGAAGCAACTTTTAATTTATGCGCAATTTTAGTTCAACCGAGCGCCATCTCCACTCCCCCCATTGATTAATTCACCATCTGACAGGCCGGAAGCTCTAGACCCCCCATTAACTGACATCTACAGTCACGCATATATTTCGACGCGTCATGTTTCATTCTTCATTCTCGTTCTATCCGCGGAACTTAACACTTCTATTTACCTTCTCTCTCTCTTGTTATGTTTGAACTGACTTTTATTTTCGTTCAACTGTTAGAGTTTTTATTAACACCGTCGAATTACAATTTTGAACTAATTTTTAATTTATGCGAAGTTTTACTTCAACCCCGGTTAATTTATGCGCAAATTTAGTTCAACTCCCGATCGTTGAATTTCAGTTTTAAACCAACTTTTAATTTATGCGCAAATTTAGTTCAACACCCCGATTGTTGAATTTCAGTTTTACACTAACTTCTAGTTTCGTTCAACTATTAGAGTTTTTATTAACACCGTCGAATTTCAATTTTGAACTAACTTCTATTTTATGCGCACTCTTCGCTCAACCGACCGCCGACGCTCTCACCATCTCCACCCCAACATCTATTGTCCCCACTTCTGGCCCACCGGAAGCTGCGTGCCGTGGCATGTGGCTTCCGGTGACGTCACTTCCGGGCCAGAAGTAACCAAAACACACTACTGTTGTTTCTTGTTTTAAGGTTTCCATCATTTGACCCACTGTTGCACCATCTGATGGCGCAGAACCATCTTTAACATTTGCTAAACAATTACCAAAACAATCTATAACTCCAACATCGCGTGTAATACAATAGTCTTTGATATATTTCAAATTTACAGCATCATTTTCATTTTTTGGATAACCTATATCGTTAATAACAAATTTATAAAAAGAAAATCCATCTTTTGTCTTTTCAGGTATCAAGGAATGTAAATAGCGTCTATTTACGCTGTCTTTTGCATCTTTAGGATCATCTACGTTGGATATACGTTTATTGTTAGCACTATACGTTTTCCCATTAAATTTTAACGTATTCTTTAATTCAGATGACAAATAACCTTTGTTTATTGCATCACCGTTTTGATTTGGTTTACCAACGTTGATAATTCTATGATTTTCTGCGTCATATGTGTTATTGTGCAGTCTTAATGTTGGTGATATCTTTTCATTTAATATTTTTAAATTTATTGCATCATTTTCATCCATAGGATCTTTTATGTTTTTTACCCTTTTATTACTCATATCATAATCTCCATCAGGTGTTTGTGGTAAACCAGCACCTCTTTTTAAATTATTTGCGTAATATAATCCATCCGAGGAATAACGTCCGAACTTGTCGACACTCATGGTGCAACTGAATAGTATTTTAGGGAGCAACGCATTTTTTATAAGATTACCCCACGGTTTCGGAGTTCATCCACTAAAGCCACCCATTCGTTTTCCAATCCAGTATGACCCGCTTCTTTAGCTTCATGTATTAGTTTCATTCTATCCACCAATTTATTGATATTATTGTAATAAATCACATTTGTGTTATATAGTTTCTTCATTAAACCTGTACCTGTAACAGATTTGTTTCTTTTTCTTGGTTCTGGAGCACTTATATCCAAAGTGGATGACACAAACCTTCGTTTTACAGGTTTTTTTGGCATTATCGGCATTGGTTGTCTTCTCGTTGTTGGTATTAACTTGGATACAAATTCTCTATATTTTAAAGACCTAGATCTAAAAACTGGTTGGTCAGCTAAATACTTCCTCCTGTATGCATTGGTGTGTTCCAAAATCTGTTTATATGCTTCCATGTCTTCTTCTTTAACTAACAATTCTAAAGGCTTTTTTTCAAATAATAATTCAAATAATCCTCTTGTGCCCTTATATCTTTGATTACCAACAATAATATTATCATGTTCATCAATGTTTACCGGGCTATTACCAACCATTAAACCTTCTTCTGTTAATCTTACTCCATAACTATGGTAGTTTTTATTAGGATTTATTCCAGCTAACATTTTTATCATGTATTTCCTTCCTAAAGGTCCTTTGTTATGAATGTTTTCACCCAACAAGCTTATGTTTGACGGACCTTCCCTTGCTTCTTCTTCTTTTTCCTCTTCACTAGCAGTTGATACATCTTCATGTCCTCTTAAGTTAAGTTAAGTTAAGTTATTTTTTAATTAATTTTATATTAAGATAGCTTTGTGTATTCTGAACTGTAAATTAATGGAATAAATAAATACATTCATTCAAATACATTCATTCATTCATTCATTCATTCATTCTTTTAGCTTTTACTTCGTATAATTCTCTTAGTACCAGGTTAACCGAGCCTTGCTCGTTGGTTTTGATTAAAAATTTTAATATTTTCACCAACAACCAACTTGAACAGCTGTTTCAAAAGGTCTGCTTAACATTAATGATCCTTAATTTTGTTTACATTTAGTTGTTATTTCGTTACCAAAATAGCAACCCATAAGGCCAATGTTAAAAATTACAATTTTTAAACTTAAATATAGATCAAATTTGATTCTTCCTGGGATTGAGACTGTTTCTAAACTTATTTTTGGGCCGAAACACTCTTTAATGCAAAGTTTAAGCAAAATCTAACAGCTAGATTTCGAGATCGTGGAACACACATCCCTTCAGAGATTCCTCGTATTATAGTATAGGATACCACTATAGTCTGGTGATTCTAGCTCTCTTTCAGGTTCTCCACCGGTAAAACCACTATATGTAGAGGATTCCAGGTCTTCATCACTAAAATCTTCTGATTTTACATTTTCTCTTTCAAACTTTGTAATAGGTGCAATTGCATCTCCTTCCAATACAGGTTTAGCGAATTTTTTGTTTAATTGTTTCAAGGGTTCAGTAATAGGTTTAAAAGTAGATTCAAGGAATTTCTCCCTTTCGCTAATACCTAATTTTAATGCTCTGTTTTTATCCCGAATAGAATCACTAAGTGATTTTATTTCCTTTATTAACTTTTCTTGGTTAACCATGTTTGTAGCAAGACGTGTTGTACAACAATGAATGTTTTACATCATGATCAGTGTATTAGTATAAATTTATCAAATCCAATCCTGTATCGACCATTGTTTAATGGTTGTTCGTTTATAATTGTTAAAAACCCATACTTTTCAGCCCAAGCCTTTCCACACAACTCTTTAAATCGTTCAAATGACATATCTGCACTTACATGGTCATAATATATGTGTTTTAGGTTGGTTTCATCCTGTTTAAATACAATTAACATGTTTGCATTGTCTCTAATGAGCTGTTTTGGTATTTTTCTGTAAGTTTGACCAATATAAATGCTATCTATGTTGTTATGTCGACCCATGGCGAAGTAATTTCTTATTGTATTTTGATTTTCACAAGATACATCGTCAAATATGAATACTGAGAATGGTTTAGCCTTTTGCGGTTGCATGACACTCTCGCTCGCGTTAAATTTAAAATATTTAACTTCAGGCACATTATTGAGTATTTGTTCCAATAACTGATATTTTGGTTGTTGTAGTGACTTTGAAAATACATATAAATTATTTAAACGTAATCCTTTAGGGTTTGTAATCAAATTGAATACTACATTTGTTTTTCCACAATTGGAAGGACCGGTAACCAGACAACGCACCGTGTTTGGTAACAAAACACCGTGTTTCCCAGTATTGAATTGAGAACCATCCACTGTGAGTTCATCTATATTATTAATAGTAAAATTGTCTTTTTGCGGTATTATCTCCATCCTTTGTAATGGTTCAACCCAAAATGATGCTCTATCATTATATTAGGTCCTTTTTAGGTATCCAAGAATCTTCCGTCTTATTAAATCCTAACCATCGTACTTTAACCTTATCTTTTTTCCGTTGCAACACTTTTTCTACTAGATATACATCACCTACTGTTGATTTTAACATTTCATGTCCATAAAACCCTCCTTCCAGCAATTGTCCTTTATTATCTTTTAAAATGTAAGTTTCTGGTATTGTAGGTTGCACCTTAAATACAGTAAATACCTCATTTGTCCAGTTTGGAAGATATCTTTTACTGAATACACCTTTGTATTTGCTTATTCGCACTTTATCACCAACATGAAACCTTTTAGGCTTTAGTTTTTCAACTTTTGGTTTAGTATTCAGTTTTATACGTTGTAATACAAGTTTTTCATTTTTATTAGTAACCTGGCTTGGTTTCATACCGATAGTTCTATGAAACTTGTTATTGTAATCGTTTATAAGTTTTGGTAATATATCAATCCATACGTGCGATCCTCTGTTAGAAAACATCTTATACATCGCACCTTTTAAAGTTCTGTTAAATCTTTCAATTATTGATGCTTTTACCTCTGAATTGGTTGAGTAATGGTTAATGTTGTGTTTTTTCATTAAATTTGCAAATTCCTTATTAAAATATTCTTTTCCATCATCAGTTTGTAAATGTTTTATAGTATGTTTGTCTCTTTGTATAGCTGTTTCCATTGCTTTTGTAACACTTTTACCACTTTTACCTTTTAGTGGTAAAGCATCCGCCATTTTTGAAAAACTGTTAATAATAGTCAATATGTATTTAAATCCTCTATTTTGTTTACTATAAGGAATCATTTCGATTAAATCCGCTTGATATAAATCATTTATTCCTTTTATCACTGTATTTCTTCGTGGAAACTTTCTTCTTGCAGGTTTATGAAGTACGTTGACAATTTCTTGCTTCAAGTCCTTCATATTGCAGGTTTGAATGTTTCTTGTATCACATGTATAGTCACAATGAATGCTGTCTTTAATATTCACATTATTTATATATAGGTCAAGGTCATTCAAACTTGTGTAAAAAAATGGGGAACACGGCATTGGACTTGCCGTGTTCCCCATTTTTTTACGGAAGGAGAAAGGAATAAGGTCGAAGATGCAGAAGGACGAAGAATAGGTTACTAGTCGATAGGGTTTAGAGAGTAGTGACCAAAAGGAAGAGTGTGAATTTTGTCGGGCATAATATGTCTTTTATCATCCCGAGCTGATAGTGCTCTTTTAACTTCAGTGACACTGTAGACCTCATGTTTAAAGCTTCTGATAGTGTTAAACGTTGCAGACATTGTAGAATCTTCAAACAAGCAGGTCTTGTAATGGTCAAATGTCACATGTTTCTTCAAGTACGATGTTTTGACTCCTTTAGCTTTCTTCACTGTCGGTATGTCATTTTCCTTATACATCTTGAAGGAATATAATTTGGACATCAGCGCAACTATTTCCTCCAAAGGCATTCCATTTGCTTCATCTTTAAATTTTCCAATTACTTTTTTATTCTTTTCATTGAAATTCGGATGGTTCTTTGGATAGTCAGAAAAGTCGAAATCTTCTTTGTATGGAAAAGTCCTTAGGTCTTCATACATGTCCAAAGTCTTTATCCAGTAGATAAATGCGTCAGTATCCATGTATGCAACTCCAATGTTGTCCCTTCCGTAGTGTTTAACCATTTTGTTATAATGGAAATCATACATCAGGGTTTTACTTATATCCAAAATCGACATACCGATGTATAACGGACGATCCATGACTATTGTTGTTTTATTCATACTGACAGCAACTAGATTTTCGTTTATAATCATGGATGTTCCAAAATTTAGTTTTTGCACTAATTTTTCCAATTTCCTAGGATCACTCACTAATTTTACATTTTTGTGTTTTCTCTTGTTCTCCAAGGTCTTCCCAAAGATGGCGTTGTTCATTAATTTGTAGAAGTCCTTTTCAAATGCTGTTGTCGCTGCAGCTCTTCTTGTAGTGTTGGAATCGATATATGGTTTCAACCAACAAGACTGGGTGAATTCAATTGCTCTGTGAATTTTCACTATACGTAGACCCAATTCAAGTGCTTGTTGAACTACCCAGTAGTGTGCCACATATCGACTCTTATTCTCCAAGGTCATCATCAGCTTGGGCCATCTTCCTGTCGGTGAAACTTCAGTCTTGGCTAGGAGAGGCAGGTCGTAATGATGGTCATGAAGGTGTTCCGGATATTCAAAATTACAGTCCAAAATATAGCCTGTTTGACCATCTTTTGGAATCCGTGATATGTCACCAATGGTGGCCGGGTCAATCCCCTTGAAGTCTGCGTAGGGAAGTGGATTTGACATCGCCCAACCATAGAGGTTGTTCGCATCAAAATATCCAAGGTAGAGTGATGGTTGTTGCTCGTCGAAGTTGGGGATATACTTGTTGTTGGCCTTAACATGTCTGGTCACAGCTTGAGTCAAACCACCTCGTACACCTGATTCGATCATGAGGACCATGTCGATGTCTGTGAGAAGCTCCAATCGACAGTTAGTTGACTTAAGCATAGCTTGCCATGCTAATCCTGGAGATGTGTACGAGTGTAGAGGGTCCAGTCCATAGGCGGAGAAGCAGGTGTTTCGAAATTCTTCCATCACATCGCACAGCAGAGTTACATCCAATTTTATGTAAGAGTCGGAATATTCCCCTAAGGTTTGAATGTTTAGTTGGTTCCAAACATTACAAGCATGATTGTAGTCTTCAACGGTGATTGCACTTTCATTTAACTTGCTATTGAAGGCTTCAATTGATGGCAGACTGGTTTCTTCAAATTTCTCTGCAGAAGTTATGTAATCATAGGGGAACACTCCTTTACGCATTACTAAGTCCAATTTATCTTCAGGTACAATTTTCCTGGTTTCTTTTAGATCTTCTCTTCTTAGGTTCTCAGACAATTTGCTCAAACTAGATGACATAAATCTATAAGAGTCTACGAAGCGAAGTTTAATTTTACCTACTGTTTTTGAGAAACTGATGTACTTCTCCAATGTTTCAGCTAATACTTCGATTTTTCCATCATCTCGTCCTAACTCTGGGATAATGAAGTGGGAGTCATAGCCGCTAAGATTGTGTAACACGACAGGGATAAAGTTTGGCAGTTTGTAATTTATATTGCATGAATTACAAGCAGGTCCTCTGTATAATCCTGTGAGGTGATCATGATCTCTTACTTTTGGATTTTCTTCACTGAAGCTCTTCTTGCATAGATAACATCTTGTTGCTGAAATGTATTCTTCTTGTTGATTTTCGTTCAAAGGTTCCATGGGTAAAACATTACCGTATAAGCGTTCCGCCTTTTCAGCAATGTCATACAACTGGTCTACAAAATACTTAGCAGCTTCTTCCCCACGGTAGAGTATCGGAGTGGATGTTAAGCCATAGTCTTGCAATTGTTCTTCAGGCAAAGTAGATTTCACCAATAAGCAAAAACTGTTAGGTTGATGCAATTGATATTTGGTTCTTCTAGTTACTTCACCATCCGGAAGTTCCTGCGGCACTAACGTGGATTCAAAGTCAGCGTAGATAACTAGTGGAATCCGGTTTTGGTGAACTGTTTTATTGAACTGGACAAATGCTTTAGATGGTGGTGGCAGACTAATCTTCACTTCATAGTTGTCATTACAAAGCCGCTGGTGTTCTGACAACCACTCCGATCCTCCACGTCTCAAGTCTTTATTTGTGAAACAAAAGCATCTCTTACACACTGTTACTCTAATTTTCTTTTTAGTCACTTGTCGTCCAACCAAAGTTTCAAAGTTCTTGATGTAAACATAATGTGATATTTCACCTTTGGTCAATAGCAGCAAATCTGTATGATTTTGATGTTCAGTCTTTGTAACTCGTAACGGGTATACGTTATTTGATTCGTCTAAACCAAACACATTAACTGAAACTCCTGGGTTTTTTCTTTCAAATTTAGCAACATCATTAAGACTAACAGGATATGACATACCTTGGAAGTTATAGCGGTGTTGAACAGCTTCGTATGCTATGCTAGGTCTAATGGCATTATGTCCCACATATTTTGCTAACATTGCATACCGGAAACATTCATTATCCTCATTTTTCACATTGATACATGATCTTGTATCTCGGATCACCTTTGGTAGAGGGATAAAGCTGCTACCCCTCATACCATATCCATGCTTGTGAACCCTCACATCCATACCTTCAATTGATGATAGCGTCCAGCCGGATCCTCTTCCTTCATGTTCTTGAAGTTTCACTAGCAGTTCAACCAAACATTCTTCTAAGATTTCGTTGATATCAGATGTGGTTGTAAGGGTTCGGTTTTTAGCAATGAATGCTCTTGGTGAGTTATCACCATCGGTATTAGTAAAAATAGCCTCCAACACCAATCCAAATTTAATAAAGTTCAATCTTGCCAATTCTTCCATCAATGTTTTTACAACTAGTTTTTTAGCTTGAGTTATAAAATTTTCCAATTCTAATTGCACATTATTAATTTTAAAATGAGTTACAACTGGTCCTGGCAATGCTGTGGTGCGCAGTTGTCTTATATCTTCCACTTTTTCTGTATCCTCTTCTTCCATATCCTCTTCTTGGGTATGCAGTTGTCTTACATCTTCCACTTCTTCTTCCGTATCTTTTTCTTCTTCCATTTCCTCTTCTTGAATAAATCCTCCAGCTGTAGATGGTCCAGCTCCGGCAAATTGAATAACACTCGGTCTTCTTCTTTGCATTAACTGTAGATAGCTAGCCCAATCATCCATCTGCTTCTGGTGGTTTTCCAAAAACCGAACAATCGCATCCAAGTATTCTTCACTTACTACAATCTCTTCTTTTCTGTCCTCTTTATGATGCAATTCTTGGTGTAAAACAAAGATATCTTCGTCTTGGAAAAACTCACCACAAACATCGCAAAGAGCCATTTTTACAGTTTGGCTTTGAGTGTGCACTCGGTGAATGTCCACGCAATAATGAGCGGTACACTTGGGCGCGCCCTTTTATAACGGCGATGGAGGAGTGGGGGAAAAGTGGACTATAGGTCAAGGTCACCGTTGGAAAACATTGGATTAAGATCGACTTAAACAAACACTTTAAATAAATATATCGACAAGCGTTAAGTTATATAAATAAGGTTTATATTCAATAAATTGTTAAAAGATCAGGTCTTAAACACATTTATTTCATAAATGGTTTCTGGACTACTGACTGCACTATAATATTCATAAAACATTTAGTATTATGAATAATGTCACGAAATAATTATGTTTTTTACAACGTGTGATGGTTTTAATAAGAAATGCAGTTTGTATTGCAACCATTGCGGGTTTTATTCGTACCCACACGATCACTTCTTGTCTCAGTCCAAGGTCACCCTCTACTTCAACTTCTAGGTCAGCAGACTTTAACTCTAGCGAACCGTCGAACTGCTATACCAATATACCAACAGTAAAATTTTCTAAGTGTTGGCTCAAACCTGGAGGTACTTCATTTACATCTACGAAAATATTCTAAGTCCAGAGGGGTGGGGACGGGGGCGAGGGTGCAGGGGCGGGGGCGCAGGGGCGGGGGGGAGTGGGGGGGCGCAGGGGCGGGGGCGGGGGGCGCAGGGGCGGGGGTGGTGGCGGGGGCGGGGGTGGGGGCGCAGGGGCGGGGGGGGCGGAGATGCAGGGGCAGTCTTTACTATATTTAGGTCAAGGTCACGGAAAAACTTTAAAAAATAAAGCCCCGCCTGGGGCATTTAGGTTGCCATCGCTGTAGTCTCCTAAGAGACCCAACTATGGACAACAGCAGAATTGTATGTTAGTAATACCTAACCATTAGAAGTTTTGAAAACTACTGTATTTAGGTCAAGGTCATTAAAAAATATTAAAAAAATAAAGCCCCACCTGGGGCATCTAGGTTGTCATCGCTGAAGCCTCCAAAGAGACCCAACTATGACAACAGAAAACATCCAATGTTGTCTGACCTTCACCACGCAAGAGTTTTAAGCATTTACTGCATTGCTAACAAATAACTTTTTCAATAACTAACAAAAGTCATTTACATAATTTTGAGAGAGGTTGAGGACAGCCCTAGTGGCTTACGTCCTCGGTCCGAGTGCAGAGGCCGCCGCAATTTTGCCTGCCAGCGTACAAACAGACCGGTTCCCAACCCAGCCGCAATTTTGCATGCCTGAGAGGACACATGCTAACGTTGGTATAAAATGATTTTACACGGGGGTCTACTCCCGTACCTTATCTTTAATATTTAAGTTTAGCAATGCAATAAATTTTTATAACTCGTTACTAGGTGAAGGCCACACGAACATTAAAAAATTTCGGCCCCCGTACATCCATGGCGAACCATGAATGTTCGGGGGCCTTGGGGACAAAAACACAAATATCTAACAAAAATTCATTTACATAATTTTGAGTTTCCAGAAGGGAAACAGAGGTTGAGGACAGCCCTAGTGGCTTACGTCCTCGGTCCGAGTGCAGAGGCCGCCGCAATTTTGCCTGCCAGCGTACAAACGGACCGGTTCCCAACCCAGCCGCAATTTTGCATGCCTGAGAGGACCCATGCTAACGTTGGTATAAAATGATTTTACACGGGGGCCTACTCCCGTTCCCTAAATTTAAATTTAATTTGAGCTGTGAAAAAAGCTCAAGGGGGAGTGCTAAAACAAGCGTATACATATTAAATAAATATAACACAGAATAAATTAATAAATAAACACATATAAAGAAGTATTACAGAATAAGTTTGGGGACAAAAACTCAAATAGCTAACAAAGTTTCATTTACATAATTTTGAGAGAGGTTGAGGACAACCCTAGTGGCTTACGTCCTCGGTCCGAGTGCAGAGGCCGCCGCAATTTTGCCTGCCAGCGTACAAACGGACCGGCTCCCAAACCAGCCGCAATTTTGCATGCCTGAGAGGACCCATGCTAACGTTGGTATAAAATAATCGTCCGTCCCGATCGTTCACGTTCAACGCTCGGGAGCGGACTGCGAGGCGGCTGTGGCCGGGCCGCCTTATATCCCCACCGGTCGCCCCACGGCACTACGTCATGGGGCGGAGGCGGCCAGCATGGGGCGGGGGCGGGGTTCGCCCCTCGGGGGGGGGGTTCCGCCCCCCAAAAAATGGAGACGGGGGGGGGGGGGGTTCGCCCCTCGGGGGGGGGGGTTCCGCCCCTCAAAAAAATGGAGACGGGGGGGTCCGCCCCTCGGGAGGGGGGGGGGTCCGCCCCCCAAAAAATGGAGACGGGGGGGGGGATCCACCCCTCGGGGGGGGCTCGCCCCTCGGGGGGGGGGGGTTCCGCCCCTCAAAAAATGGAGACGGGGGGGAGTCCACCCCTCAGGGGTGGTTCAAGGTCATCCACTACACTTCTACTCTAAGTGTTGATAGTACCCCCACCATAGTCGAGTCCCTACGGTACGCTACGGTGCTCAGCCAGTGTGTCTCAGGCTTGCATGCGGTAAGCATCGCTGTTCTCCAACTCTGTACATGTAAGTGTTTTACAAGTTTTTCACTCAAGGTTATTACACTTTACCTTTGGACGAACATGGCTTGGATATTTCTATGTTTTTACTCAAGGTCACCACACTTTAACTCTGGAATGGCATCGACTTGTAGTATTTCTGTGTTTTGACTCAAGGTCATCACACTTAAACTCTGGCAAATACACATTAAACAGTTGTACTAAGAGTAAATTTTTCTAAGTGTTGACCCAAATCTGAAGATTCTTTGCATACATTTTTAAAGACAATCCTAAGTCCCAAGTTTACAGTCAACCTCAAGGTCATCACACTTTAACTCTGGGACGATATCGAATTGTCTTACAAAGAAAACTTTAACTCTTATGCTCAAGGTCGCCACACTTTAACTCTGGGACAACATCGAATTGTCGTACCAAGACAACTTTAACTCTGAAGAGTAGAGTAGTCTCTCTACTCTTTGACTTTTTTAAAACTCCGTTTGTATGACCTTGAGATTTCCCCCACCACTTCCCATATGCCTAGAGTACGCAAGGTCTGAGAGTCAGTCGCTCGCCGACTGTCATGGGGTGCACATCTGTATCATGCACTCCGCTGTGCGGTTTTGAATTAAAGTTTTCATTTTAACCAGTTTAAGGTCAACACACTTAAACTATGGAAACAACATCAAATTGTTGTACAAAGAGTAATTTTTCTAAGTGTTGGCTCAAACCTGGAGGTACTTTGGATAAATCTTTGAAACAGTCTCAAGGTCATCACACTTTAACTCCAACTAATAAACATGTACAATTAAGGTAGCACCAAAACGGTGCTCCCTTGCTTGAGATTTAAAAGTTTCCCAAGGTCATCGCAGTTCTGGCAAATAACTGTTCTTAAACTCTGGCAAATACACATTAAACAGTTGTACTAAGAGTAAATTTTTCTAAGTGTTGACTCAAATCTGAAGATTCTTTAGATACATCTTTAAAAACAATCCTAAGTCCCAAGTTTTCAGTCAACCTCAAGGTCATCACACTTTAACATGTAAATTTAAGGTAGCACCGAAACAGTGCTACCTGACTTGGCATTTTTAACTTTTCCAAGGTCATCGCAATTCCCCCACCACTTCCCATATACCTAGAGTGCACGGAGCCGGACAGTCAGTCGCTCGGTGTCTGTCGTAGGGTGCACATCGCGGTTGTAGTAATGGTCGAATGGGGGCTTCTGGGCCAGTTCAAGGTCACCCGAGCGGTGTCACATGACGGTTTAGGCAGAGTCACGTTGCAAACTTCAAGTTTCCTCAGCACTTTTGCTGTTTCTCATCGCAAATTCGCTCAAAGTCGTCAAGGTCATGGTAACTGTGACTGAAACTCGGAGCGTAGTGCGAGAAACAGCAAAAGTGCCAAAAAATGTTAGGTTTCAGCGTGACCTTGACCTTTGTGACATCGATGACGTCATCTTGGTGACGTAAGGGGTGATGACGTCATCAGCACGTCATTTCTGTGACGTCATAGGTGTGATGTAAAGGAAGTGACGTAATTGGTGATGACGTCATATATGATGCAATCGATGACGTCATCAATGAGGTCATTGACCTCGATGACGTCATCGATGACGTCATCCCTCAGGTGACCTTGAACTGAGCCAAAAGCCCCCATTCCCCACTACTTAGGTTGTTGGAGTATTAGTTATTCTTCATCTTGTGTTTAGGACCTTTGTACTTTATGAACTTTCTTAAAATATTTTTACTTTTCAGAAGACTTGAATATTAATTTTCTGTTACATAAAATAAATATTAAAGTATAATATGTAAAAGGTGACAAAATAGCATTCAAATACAGTCCAACGATGAAACCAAACAATGCAACATTATTATTGACGAACAAAATGTGGTTTCAACAATGATAATCGAATCGCTGAATCTGGCTTATTAACATTTGGCGTTAGCAAATGTCTCAATAACGCTCTAGTTGCAGCAATATTCGCGTGATAGGGGAATCATGCAAATGTGAGCATTAGAGGTGGCCCAAGATTAGACCGACGCCTTGCTTGCTAATGTCCTCCGTGATGCCTAGCACTCCCTGCACCTAGACGACTTGCGATTCAAAACTGTGTAACTCTACTCGTTTTAATATGAATTATTAATAAATAACAAAAACATGAAGTTAACGATGTCTTCATTCATTAACTGCTCCTGTGAACTGCATCATTTTTATCTCGCTTTCTCATTGAACTCCATCAAGTTGAATTGATAGTCTACTTAGCCACCTTTTACATACCATACACTTATATTATTGTATACAAAAGAAAAAGATGGTTTATCCAACAGACATGACACTTTCAATCTCCTCATATGCTATAATATTTCATGAAAATTCATTATACAGATGTACAAAAAATTTGGAATGGAAATCATTCCAAAATTTTTTTATTATTGAATAAAATCGGTTGCTGGGTTTTAATCTGTGATTCCAAATAACTCCGTAGCAGAAGACTTGAGTTTGGCATGTGAGTTTAAATTGAATATTGTGCTATTTATATCAATACAATGAAATTGAATAAGTTTTTTCAATCATAATCGGGGTTTTTAAACAAAATTAGTTGATCTTTACCTATTTAAAGTACATTTTTTATTTTATCAAAATATTTTAATAAGCTCGCAAGATGTGGCGTTGTGTTGATTTCCAAAAATATAATAATGAAACATACAGGGTTAAAATTGTGCAGGGACGTTCCTCTCTGCTCATATGTTCACTAGAGACGGGTTTGCAAAGTTTTTCAGGGCTCCGCCTAACAAGAAGTTTTTATAATGTTATTCTTTTGAGCAATTTTAATTAAGAATCAAGTGAACAACAAAATTTCAAAACTATTCTACAGGGTTGAAATCAGGAATTGAGTCTTTGCCCACATGTGCTCACCAAGAAATGCGCTTAGAAAATTCCTTCAGGGCTCGGGGCCACAAAGATTCAGTTAAAATATAGTCTTATGGTAGAAGATTTCTTTTGATTTTATGATATGATTAGCATTATAAATAAATTAAGAAACTTTAACAATCAAATGTGCAGCGGAATATGTACTTTAAAATTTCATTTATAGTTAAACATATTAACACATGGTAATCTGTAAAATGTTTAACTATACATATTTTAAAAGATACATTTAAGATATTTTTTGTGTAACATGGGACTTCAAGGTACTGTAACATATTTATTGTAGGTACGTTTATCGTGTACTTACTTGAATACTTGATGTCTTCGTCTGTGACCAACTTGAGTTGGATTGCTTGCGTCATTAATTTACATAAAAATTTACACAAAACTCAAAAAAAAAAAAAACATACATTTATGTGCTTTTGGCGTCGTTTGTCGGACATGACAAGGTAAACTTTTTTAAAGTTCAGACAGGCAAAGGGGCTCATTCAACACCACACTTAGGGTGTAAAAAAGCCAAGAGAAACGAGACGATTTTGCTAGTACTTTGGCACACTGAGTTAGATCGATTTTATAAAAATGAAACTGTTGGTATTTTTTAGCGAATTTTCCTATGGGGAATATGTTATTATGGTAGTAGCAATTAATTGTAATACTTAAGCCCAGGACCATATCATTTAGAGGTCCCCAAAAGCCAAAAACAATATTCGTTCATTTTCGGTGTAAAGTGGCCGTGGTACTAAAAACTTTTGAAAGGGACCTTCGATTTTAATGCAATTTCGTATGAAGGCGTTGGACAAGCTCTATTTTCATGAGTTCGAGAACCGTAGGGTAATGGGAACGGGATTTTATAGTTTCAAAAGGGTCAAAAATAGGTTCTCAGCATTTTTGGGGATCAATATTAAAAATGCAACAATTTAAACAAAACAATTTAAAAGAACTTGAAAAACCAAACAATTCAGTATTATGAATTTTTATTTTGGCTAAATTGGTTACGGAGAAAATCCAAAAATGGTTTCCTATGTTATTCTTATGGGAAACTAATAAAAGCATGTATGTACCTACAAAGGAAAGGGTTTATCCTACATTTCCCAACACCCCAACGCAGGAAACCTACATACTTATTCTGATGTTCGTGGGGAAATTAAAATTACCGAGTTCTATTGGAAATTTGCGATGTATGGTGGGGATATATTACATGACAGTTAAATAATTAATCAATGTATGTTACTATTCCTATTTACTTAGTACTATTTTTTTATCCCATTGTGGTTTTCAGTCAGGAGTTGGTCTACAATTTACATGACGGGGGGATGTCCGGCCTGGCTGGAGGGTTGCAGGGAGTGCCCCCCCTCCACCCCTCCGGAGTGTCCCCCAAACTTATAATTGGTTGACCTAGCCCAAACTTCAACAAACACCACTAACAATTTGTTTTAGATGTCCATTAATACGGTAATAACCATACTAAAATTTACTTCTCTAAAATATCTTTTTTGTTTTACATGTTTATTTTATAATGCTTGGTATTGGTAGTTTTAAAACATGAAAAAGCTACCCCCTTTTACACTTATAAACCGCCATTAACTGTATATAACATACATACGACCTATAAAAATAAAAATACATGTAGAGACTATATCAAAAGTAATAAAAACATATTTGATTCAGACATTGTGAAGTAATATTTCCTATAACCACAAGAAAACCTTTTCCTTACTATTCCTGGTTTGATGGTCGATACAAATATAAGATATTCAGGCGCGACGTTCATTTTAATCAGCAAATGGAAGAAGCCTTTCGCACATCTGCTGGTATGAAAAGAGCTTCCCACAATCCTTATAGATCACTACTTATTCCCTAGGCACAGAAAATATTTCTAAGAAGTCTGTCCCAAAATTGGAAACCATAATGTAACACTTTAAGGTAAAAACCAAACTAACTTATAATTATAGTATGTGAAGTAAACGCTAAAGAATACTGCCCTCCACAGACGATGATGCAAGTTTTTTCTCAACTATACGAATATTATTTTCCCCAAGATATATATATATATATATGTTAACAAATTCCAGCACTTTATAAGAATTATTGAGATTCTAATGACATCTACCTTATCTATTTCTAGTACACTTTCGCTCAATCACGAAAAATCCATTCGTTATGATTTGAATATCCACCTCATCACTTAAAATTTTCACCTTCATCTTGCTGTAGCGAGTTTTTACTTAATGAATCTAGTATTGCATTAGTATTTGTTATGTAACATAATAAATAAGTTTAAATGTTATTTTACCATACACTAAAACTAAAACATTTAAAGTCCCAGTAGAAAAGAAAATTGGCAATGATAAAATGTGCAATAAAACCACGAGCAAAATAGTTACGAAGTAACCAAAGTACAGAATCTAGAAAAACTGTCATATACTATTAAGAAATTATAATAGTCCAGTCATATTAGCGAAATTACCTAAAAAAACTTTTATAAGTGTAAAACTTGGTATATATATTGATATTTACATTCGGAATAACATATCAAAAGTCCTCGAAAAATAAACTTGTGCTATGGCCGCCATCTTGGAAAATTTCGCCCAAAAACCAGTTTTTCTCCAATTACTCAAAAACCATTCATCCTATAAAAAAACCTTAAATGTAAAAAATGTTCGCCATAAAAAGAGCTACAACTTTAGTTCTTAGCAATATTTTGATATAATTAACCGTTTAGCCATAAAATTCAATATTTAGAAAATTAATTTGGAAATTCGTTAAGAAACCTGATTTGCAATTAAAAATGTTTTAAATACATTATTTTAAATTTTATTTTACTATTGTAATTTAATAATTGGAATGTTCTGAACATTTTCATACCAGTAACATAACTTTTACCTCTCCATTTATATATTTTTGTGAATTTTTTTTATTTTTCACTGCTGATGATTTTGTTGATAAACTACCATAATATTCCCATACTGAGTTCATTATGGTACAAGGATGGGATTTGGTACCTATGTATGTTTTATCATAACAAAACCCTCGCAAAAACATCGTAGTAGGCAGTTATCTTAGTAAATGGATATTGAATTTTACCTTAGGATTAAGACATTAAAAATTAATAAGTGGATAGAGCTTAATATTGTATGTAGGAAAAAACAAAAGTTATAGCTCTTTTTTTGTCCTAAGCAATAATTCGATATACTCAACCGTTTAGCCATAAAATGCAATATTTAGAAAATATATGTATGTCCTTTTTTCGTCTGCAAGATGGTGGATTTGTTAGTTATCAGTTAATGTGCTTCTCGTGTTTTTGCTTACCTAGCTGCTTCCTTCAAGAACTGGACACTATACTTCTGCTGGGTGAGCTGCCTAACCCCCAAAGATTAATTGAGTGTTACAAATGCTGGAATATTTCACTCAATTACATGCTTATTAACATTGATCTGAGATTTAATTTTAAATTTATTCATGCTCAAGCTTGTATTTATGATTTTCAACTTGTAAAAGAATTAGCTCACCTTTTTTTCAATGTAAATAACAAACAATCCAAAGTGACAAACAAAGACAACTCCACGCTCTTTCTGTCAGAGTCCACTGCCTCCATAATCACTTCGCCACAGAGTAACCTGATCAATACCAACCACGATATAAGCGCACTATATTAAAACATTCCAATTTACCCTGTTGTCTCCAGTGGTGGTGAATCGAGTAGCTTCCATTGGGGTACATCATAGCATTTAAAATAAGGCTATTATGGTGGACAAATACCCAAAGGATGTCTGTCCCATCTGCGTTAAATCTGTGGGTGACGATGACAAAGGGCTGGAATGCAGTGGCGATTGTAAGCGTTGGTTTCACAAGGATTGTATACCAATGTCAACATCAACCTATAATGCATACGCAAACAATGTTGACAAGCATTGGTACTGTTCCAGAGCTGACTGTAGCGCAGTTGCCTCCCCAATTGAAGATAAATTAGATGCAATCTTAAACAAACTCTCCACTTTGGCAACTAAAGACGAACTTAAGGACGTTACAGATGGAGTAAGGGCCATACAAAATGAATTAGGGATTCTATCGGACAAAATAAGAGATTTTGAGCCCCGTTTAAAAAATGTAGAAGAGGAGCTATCCAAGTTGAAAAATACCCAATCAGATAACGGTGAACAATGCATCGAGGATACACTGTCTGAGCTCAATGATCGGCAGAGACGCTCAAAAAATATCATTGTACACAATTTCGCTGAGGTCGCCAAGGCTACCTCCGGTTCACCAGGATCCTCTGACGCAGATTTCGTCCGGGAACTTCTGAATAGCACTCAGTCCAGCACCCATCTCTCTAAAATTCGTTATTTTAGACTGGGAAAGAAGACCCGTAACAAACCACGTCCTCTCCTCATATGCATGCCTTCTGCTGCTGAAGCTGTTGAAGTCTTCAAGAACTTCCGTGCCGATGCTCTCTCGGAAGAGTTTCAAGAAGTTTCCATATCACATGATCGCACTCCTCGGGAGAGGAAGCACATGGAAAACCTTCGCTCCAGTCTCAAAGCCCGCCAGGAAGCAGGAGAAGTTAATCTAACTATAAAATATGTAAATGGCACTCCATGTATAATGTCAAAAAACTAGGATCACCCAACGGCAAGAACGCCACTTCACTTAATGTCTATTGCCAGAATGTTAATGGTTTACCTTCTGCTGCTAATGGTGTTGCCTTCTGCTGCTGAAGCTGTTGAAGTCTTCAAGAACTTCCGTGCCGATGCTCTCTCGGAAGAGTTTCAAGAAGTTTCCATATCACATGATCGCACTCCTCGGGAGAGGAAGCACATGGAAAACCTTCGCTCCAGTCTCAAAGCCCGCCAGGAAGCAGGAGAAGTTAATCTAACTATAAAATATGTAAATGGCACTCCATGTATAATGTCAAAAAACTAGGATCACCCAACGGCAAGAACGCCACTTCACTTAATGTCTATTGCCAGAATGTTAATGGTTTACGCTTAAAATTAAACTCTCTTAATCAAAACCTTGCATGCTCATTATATGATATTGTCCTTTTATGTGAAACCAACCTCTCACCTCATATAGCTGATAGTGAAATCGTAGGTGACACTGACTTCCTATTATACAGATGTGATAGATCGGAAACCACCAGCCAGAAATCATCCGGAGGTGGTACTTTGATTGCACTGCGTAGTGGTCTAACTGCAAAGAGACTTCCAACCAGACCAAATATCGAATGTGTCTTCTTGCTACTGTCCATGAAGTTTGGTAGTACTTTATTACTGGGTAGTGTATATATACCTCCCTCGAGTCCAGTCATGTCCTACCAAAATTTTTGCGATGCGACCAGTGAAGTCTTAGATGAGACAAACCACCCTGAAAATATTATAATCTTCGGTGATTTCAATTTGCCCGAGTTTGATCTCGAAACAAAGCAGGGGACTTCCCCTCAGGCTATTGAATGCCTCAATGATTTTGCTGCTCTTCACTCACTGAGTCAGAACAACCATGTCCGTAACCACAGAGGAGTCATACTGGACTTGGAGTTTTGTTCGGATAAACTGCTTGAAATAACTAGGACTAATGACCACCTGGTTGTCCCTGAGGTACACCACCCTCCTTTAGCTCTCAACATATCACTTCAAAAATCTCCCTTCTCATCTGATATAGCTACCCAGGTCACAATCTTCGCAAATGCCATCTCCCTACGGTGTATGAGGATCTATCAACTGCCGACTTGAGCTTTATCCATGAGTCAATCTCTGTTAACTCTAAGTTCGACCGCTTCTTGAGCATGCTCGAAGAATTCACTTTAAGAGCCTCACCTGTTACTCTCTTTGGGACGCCTCGCTTTCCCAAATGGTTTTCTCCCGACCTCAAAAAACTAATTATTGAAAAAAAGATTGCACACAAACGTTTTAAGGAAAGTCTTAACATGGCACATTACCACCGATTTGCTTGTCTGAGAGATACTTGTAAACGTCTAGCTACTAATTGCTACAACGAATACCTATTACATGTAGAAGCCAGCATTTCCTCTAACCCTCGAGTCTTTTGGGGGCTTGTTAAAGCGAAGAAAAAGTCACCTGATTTACCTAATGTTGTACATTTAGACGACAAGCATGCCAATGAAAATGAAGAAAAATGCAACCTTTTCTCATCGTACTTCAGTTCCATCTTCTCTTCCTCCACCACTTCTGCACCTGAGGTGGATTATCCTGTTGTCGACTGCCTTGGATCAATTAAGGTGTCAACAAACGACGTAAAGGTAAAACTTGAACATCTCAATATCAACAAAGGTGCCGGACTTGACAACATAACCCCGGCCGTTCTGCGACACTGTAAAGACCTACTGTGTACTCCACTTCAACATCTCTTTAATGAATCTCTCGAAAATGGAATTTTTCCTAACTCCTTGAAAAGAGGGTACATCATTCCTATCCCTAAAGCTGGTGGTGACCCTAGCAACGTAAAAAACTATCGGCCGATCACCATATTGCCTGCAATTGGCAAGCTTTTTGAAAGCATTGTTGTCGATGTGCTCAAGAATTACTTTTCGAGGATCATACATCAAGCCCAACATGGTTTCGTCCCCGGAAAGTCAACAATCTCAAACCTTCTGAACTTCCAGGAATTCGTTCTCACCGCCTTCCGCAGAAACACTCAAGTTGACACTATATATGTTGATATGGCCAAGGCTTTTGACAAGGTCGATCACGCAATCCTTGTTTCTAAGCTTAGAGGTTATGGCGTGGTAGATCCCCTTCTTTCTTGGATCGCCGACTACTTATGTGATCGCCCTCTTGTTGTTAAAATCGGCCAAATGGTATCTAGACAATTTGTTCAATCATCCGGTGTCCCCCAGGGTTCTATTTTAGGCCCAAACCTTTTTAACATATTCATAAATGATCTCGTGGACAATTTGGAAGCTAAAGCTCTGCTCTTTGCAGATGATTTAAAGATTTTTGCCGAGATATCATCCTCTGAGGACTGTGCTGTTCTTCACGACAGCCTGGAGGGCCTGAACCGTTGGTGTGTTGCCAATCGTATGCAAGCCAACCCTCAAAAGTGTGCTGTCGTCTCTTTCCATCGAAGTAAATCACCTGTTGTAGCCACTTATTCACTCGCAGGCGTTGAATTATCTAGAGTCGACAAAATAAGAGATCTGGGTGTCACCTTTCAAAAGGACTTAACTTTTTCTGGACAAGTCGATGGAGTATGCAGACAGGCCAACAAGATGCTTGGCTTCATCATCAGGACAACTCGTGGGATGAAGAGTCCTGCTGCACTGAGAGCTTTGTATTGTGCACTGGTAAGACAGCCCTTGGAATACGCCAGTCCAATCTGGTCTCCATACACCATTGGTACCAAGGAAAGGCTAGAAGCTTTGCAGAGACGTTTTATTCGTTTGGTTGGTGTGCGCAATGGTATTGCCTTCTTGGAAGTTCCTGTGGACGCTCTATCCAGTGAACTGCGTCTTGATCCACTCTTTTTACGCAGAGATGTAGCTGATATTACTCTCCTGCTTAAAATCATCAGAGGTCTCCTGGACTGCCCGGATTTACTTGCAGCAATAGACTTTAAAGTCCCAACTCGCACCAGACATCAGGAACTCTTCGGCCGTAAACACTACGCCACATCCTTTGACTACAACAGCCCACTTGCTCGCTTCATTCGATTGGGGAATCGTGTCGCTCAGGATTGCGACCTTTTCTGCGATACCATTACTCAAGTCAGAAGGCAAGCCTCATTCACTCTTAGACCGGAGCACATCTAGCCACCGTTTCAAATATTATTTGCATGTATATTACATCGTAGCAGATCTTTGTTGTTGTTCTTTATCCAACATGCACATTTTGTACTAATTACTGTTCTGTTATTTGTTATTGTTATATATTTATGTATGTTCTATTTATTGTACTGTTAGGCCTATATTTATTGTATTGTTGTATTTATTGTTGTTGTTACACATACGTTGTTTTTGTTATTGTTAGTTGTTGTTGTTAAATACGTTGCTATTATCATATTATTGTACTCGTATTGTTAACTTCATTTCATAGAGCATAATTTATGGTTAGTTCTAATATTTGTCATATTGTACTGCAAACCACCATCTTTGTGTACTATTGTAAATTGGCGATCTGCCGTTGGGAAATTAAATAAATAAATAAATAAATATGTGAAAATCGTAAAAAAACATTAATTGCTATTAAAAATATTTGAAATAAATTATTTTACCATTTGTTTTATTATTTTCATTAAAAAAATGGAATGTTCTGAACAGTTTCATACCACTAACATAACTTTTATCTTTCCATTTATATTTTCCAATTTATTTATATAATTTATTTTAATTCCAGTGATATTTTTAAATGTCGTTGTTGGACTACCATAATAATCTCCTATTGTGTTTAGTATCCATGGTTGGTTTTATTGATTTTTTGTTTTGATATTTATGTTGGTACCCAGAGTAGAACTGCAGTCTGATGAACGACGTTGGAGCAATTATGTAACAGTATACAATAATAATTATTTGAATAAAAAATAATTAATTTTATTAAAGGGGTTTGTTTTTTTTCTACATACAATATTAAGCTATATCCACTTATTAATTTTTAATGTCTTAATCCTTAGGTAAAATTCAATATCCATTTACTAAGATAACTGCCTACTAAGATGTTTTTGAGAGGGTTTTGTTATGTTATTCCAGTAAATGAAACATACATAGGTACCAAATCCCATCCTTGTACCATAATGAACTCAGTATGGGAATATTATAGTAGTTTATCAACAAAAGCATCAGCAGCGAAAAATAAAAAAAATTCACAAAAATATATAAATGGAAAGGTAAAAGTTATGTTACTGGTATGAAAATGTTCAGAACATTCCAATTATTAAATTACAATAGTAAAATAAAATTTAAAATAATGTATTTAAAACATTTTTAATTGCAAATCAGGTTTCTTAATGAATTTTCAAATTAATTTTCTAAATATTGAATTTTATGGCTAAACGGTTAATTATATCGAAATATTGCTAAGGACTAAAGTTGTAGCTCTTTTTATGGCGAACATTTTTTACATTTAAGGTTTTTTTATAGGATGAATAGTTTTTGAGTAATTGGAGAAAAACTGGTTTTCGGGCGCCATTTTCCAAGATGGCGGCCATAGCACAAGTTTATTTTTCGAGGACTTTCGATATGTTATTCTGGATGTAAGTATGAATATATTTACCAAGTTTCACACTTATAAGAGTTTTTTTAGGTAATGGAGAAATTTTGATTTAAAATGACTACACTATAATGATTCAGCGCCATCAAAGACTGTACTTGAATGTTGCAGCAATATTCAAATAATTAGGGAATCATGCAAATGTGGACATTATAGGAGGCCTAAGGTTAGACATAGGCTTTGCTAATGTAGTCTGTAAAGCCTTGCTATCCCTTAACGTTAGCTGTTTGTAACTTACTATCGAATTTGAGAACTTCAGTCTTTAAAATATTTATTTATACAACAGGTGCGAAAACTGCCATTTTGCTGCTCTCGCGAGAAATTTTTAGGCACGAGCCGCAGGCGAGTGCGGAATAATTTCTCTCGAGTGCAGTGAAGGCACTTTTCGCACGAGTTGGATATTAAATGTTTCCTACGACTGCCAAATATTTATTATACAGGTTTCAGAACTCCCTAACAATATTTTAGGGCATTGTTCCTGGGTTAAAAACATACATAAATATCATATTTAAATTGTCCGGAAGTCTTAAGTTACTCACAAAGCCGCCATTTTGTTTTTTACACATAATAATTTTTATTTCCGTAACGGATGGTTGTATTCAGATCATATTTGGTATAAATCTTTATCATACCAATGTACATTTCTAAGAAAAAAAAATAATTTTTTCCATTGTATATTTTCAAAATGGCGGCCATTTTAAATTTTCAAACTCAAATATCTCAAAATCGGTAAATTTTATAAAAATTTTACAAGACACAAAAAAGTTGCCAAATTAAATTACCTAACCAATGGTGCCAAGTTTGTAAGGATCTGACAACAAATAACGGAGTTATTGCGATTTTTCTTCATAAAAACGGGGATTTTGCATTGAATTTAATGCAAATAAGGCCATTTTAACAGCAAAATCAATGTTTTTATGAAGAAAAATCGTAATAACTCCGTTATTTGTTGTTAGATCCTTACAAACTTGGCACCATTGGTTAGGTAATTTAATTTGGCAACTTTTTTGTGTCTTGTAAAAGTTTTATAAAATTTACCGATTTTGAGATATTTGAGTTTGAAAATTTAAAATGGCCGCCATTTTGAAAATATACAATGGAAAAAATTAATTTTTTTCTTGGAAATGTACATTGGTATGATAAAGATTTATACCAAATATGATCTGAATACAACCATCCGTTACGGAAATAAAAATTATTATGTGTAAAAAACAAAATGGTGGCTGTGTGAGTAACTTAAGACTTCCGGACAATTTAAATATGATATTTAGGTATGTTTTTAACCCAGGAACAATGCCCTAAAATATTGGTAGGGAGTTCTGAAACACCCTGTATAAGTATAAATATTTAATATTTATGATAGCCTATATAATGTATTTCATACAATTACTTAAAAATTCATTTGAGTTGTCAGGTAGAAAATAGAACGACTCTGTTTTAATGGTCTCTGCAAGCTCGTCAGGGGGAATAAGGCTTGTCGCACACTACGGCAGACCAGCTTAGACCGCTCAGACCAGACCGTTCCGGCAAAATTCGGAAGCCATGTATTCAAATGTAGAGCCGCACACTACGTCAGGTCAGACCGCTCCGCTCAGTCCGCTCAGACCATCTCCGGCACTTTTCGGTCAGCGAGCGATTTTTGCCGGAGCTGCCGGAACGAGACGCCGGCCCGCGGCCAGTGAACCAGTGTCAATAATATGTAGTAGCTCCAAAAACTTTTCATAACTCATACGAAAATATCTAAAGAATCTTACGTTGTCGTTTTTTAATCTTGGGAAAAGAGGATGATACTCTCCCTCACTATCCCGTGCGACATTAATACTGTGCACCCAAAATTTCCTGCTTTTTCTCCTGGTTTTTTGGGCCTTCTCGTCCTCTTCCGCAGCAAGTGCTAATGCTACTATAGCAGTTTCTTCATCACTACTACTAGAACCCATCGCACTAATCGCACTGAACAAGGATACTCAGCCAATGCCGCTGTCTGTTGACTACTGACTGAGGTTGGCGCTCAAAAAACGCCTGAGCTGAGCGGACTGACCGGACGTAGTGTGTGGGAAAACTGCCGGATCTGAGCGGTCTGGTCTGAGCGGTCTGAGCTGGTCTGCCGTAGTGTGCGACAAGCCAAATCTCTAAAGTCACTGTCATTGTTGATCATTACGTGCACTTACACACAGTCTTACCTCAAGATAGTTTGTAGGTTATGTTTACGTTGATTCAATTCAATTCAAAACGAACAAGGACAATGGGAAAGATGTTAATATCCATTGTTGCCAACTTAATTCCTGATTTAACAACGTTATGTTGCTGGCTAATGCATACTGTTTTCTTTTCTGATGTTTAACACTGGAGTGCCCAAAGTTAATCTAGCGTGCGCAAAGTAAATCTAGGGTAAGCAAAGTGAAATTAATACGGCAATCACCTTGTTTGTGACGTATATCGAGTGCATAAACAACTGCTTTCTCGGACAGACGTAGGAAAATGTATTTATTTTATTTGGTAAACAAGCCAATGGCAGATTTTTATACATATAGGAAACGGTCCAAACCCTGGTCTTGTTCTTATTTAACATCTACCTATTATTAGATAACAATATTGTTACATAAGCCAAATATTAGCCAGCCCAATGAGAAATGACGGCACTGAGTCCAGAATCTCCCTCGTCGGGGATCGAACCTTCAACCTCAGGATTGTAAGGTGAGCTCCATGAACCTCCGTATTCTTGACTCCAGTCACTTTGACTCTAAACAACGTGCAGATAAAGTTCACTTTATTTCATGTTATGACCTTATGATTTGTAGATTTGCCTTTGACTATACTCTTGTAATTTAACAAGAAAGTGGCATTTTTTTTTTACTATGCTATTTATGGTTGACTATTTAAAGTTAATCTACTATATGGCAGTGTTATTTTAACTGTTTGCTTTTAATTAAGAGTCTGAACTTTGCCTTTTCCCTATTACGAACTGCTACCGTAATTTTGAAATTTAAATACTTATTTTACCTGAAATTATGTCTTACCTTTTTTGCATTAGCTCTCCTTTTCAAATAAAAAACTGAGGGAAAAATTTGTTTAAACCCAGAAGTTGGTTTCAAAATCAAGCCGTTATTATTTAACTAGGCTGCATTATTTTCTTTCTTAAGTGGAACATAAGTTTATTATTGCAATGGATAAAAAATATCATGAGAGTGTTGCTACTAAAATATAATATTTTATGTGAGGAGAGCGAGGGATGTTAATGAGCACTGCAAAGGGCCGGCGGCCTACAGTATCTCATCTTACACTGTTTTATCGCACCCTTAAAGAGGATAATGCTCATTTTTATGATTTAATAACGCGCCTCAGTTTAAAGGTTTTATGGAACCTGGCTAATTAAAAACACAGGAATATATTTTTTTTTTACTCATGGTGATTTGCCCCTGAACTGGTTGAATATATATTATGGTTTTAAATTACCTTATTCGTCTCCAGTTCTTGTGGTTGAGTTAAGCTACAACCCAAACCAAGAGGACCTTCATCCTCGTCTTTGTTTTCGACTTTTTCATCTTCAATATCTTCTGCATTTGACTCCTGTAGCGAAACGGCCAGAGATAACTCTTCTTCTTGTTCAAAGGCAGCTTCCCTGGCAATTTTGTAATGCAATGGAACATTTAAGGTTTGATTTTTTGAAGCTTCACTTTGAGCTGGCACAGTCTTTCTAGATTGTGCGAAACATAATTTTCAGGATGTCCTCCGGTGCAGCTGCTACTTCACACTGGACCGGAACCGGGGCTGCTTTCTTGCAAAATTCTGTTGGGATCCTGTAAGATAAGGGATGCTTTCTTCTCGTCCAAAGATCTTCAGAAACAAATTTTCAAGGATGTGCTCATTTTGCACACCTTAACTAAGTGCCACACAACATATTCCGTGAACAGCTTCGAAAAAAATGAAGTCGCATTTTCGAAGTTGTATCTGAAGTCGCAAGAGGACCAGAAAGCAGCAGCAGTCTTTTCAGAACCTTCGTCCACCACCTCTCATGTACAGGCGGATGATAACTCCATCTTGAGGTGGTGTTGGGCTCCAGTTAAAGAGATCCCTCTCAAGCAGAAGATATTGAAGATGAAAAAGACGAAAACGAAGACGAGGATGAAGGTCCTCTTCGGGTGAGGGGTCCTTCTCTCTTCAAGATAGCAAGGAATTGACTCAATGTTACACACTGTTGTAATATTTTATATTAGGCTAATTCAAGTTTCTATAGCAATCAATTTAGTTTTTAGTTAATAGTCGTAATTATTCATAAAACTATCTTAATATCACTTGTACATGCACAAAGATGTGTGTAGCAACACTTCTTCCCATTATAAAGGTTTGGATATTTTTTATTAAGTGTGAAGTACCAGGCTATAAAGGACCATGACTACAATAATCTTAAATGAGTATGTATATTTAGACGTCACAGTACTCACTATATGAACATAAAGGTGCATAATTTGGCCAATGCGTTGGCTGGGAATGGTGAGAATTAGAATGATTCATTAGGCTGGAAATTAAAATTGCTATAAAACATTAAGTAAAAGAGATGGATCAGTAAAGTAATTATATTATTTATGTGAATTTAACTATCTGCAACCCTATGGCATATATTTTTGTTTTGGGTGCATCGTTGAAGAGTTATCCGGCCAAAAAGAGCAAAATATGTGGTGGAAAAGTGTTTTTTTGCAAATTTCCGACTTTCAAGAGCTGATATCTCGAAAACTATGCAAGATATTGAAAACATGCTGGTATGTAAGTTGTAGCAAATTTAATCAGCTTTAATTTTGTATATTAAGGTTATGTCGCTAGGGCGCATAGTTTCCGAGATATAAGCGAAAAGCAACAAAATGGGACCTTCAGACACCGCCCCTCCCCCCGGCTCAAAGGCTAGAGGCGGGGACTTTTGATATGTTCACCTCCTAACTAGACCAAACAAAGTTATTAATCCAAAAATTGTGTTCCATGACTTTCCCTCTATACATTTGTTTGAGTGTTCATTGCCTGGACTAATCAGTCGTATTAGAATATTTGTCTATATTAATTTTGCAAGTACTCAAACTTGCTGGAGTGTTTTATTTGTTTGGATGTATTAGCGATCCTCATTAAAGTATTTAACAACACATTTGGACCACAACAGTAGTCGTTAGAGACAGCAAGGTGGCGCTTCGCTGGGACGTTTGTCTTGTTAATTAGTGTAATCCTAACTAATTAGTATAACTTCGGCAAACGAGCGTGGCCTTTATCTTAAATCAAGTGAAGTGGAAAAATCGACATTCTCGTTATTTAATAATCTTACTTCGTACTTCAATCTGATTTTATTCTTAGATTTAATAACATTACTTTAGTTTTTATTAGGTAAATAAACGGAGATGTACTGCATTTTACTTTTTAAATAAAATATTAATGTAGATAGACCTTACTGTTGTGGCTTGATTGTATGAATTATGGTAAATATGACCTCTTAACGGGTTTTAGTTAGGGATTTGAACAGTTTGAGTTGATTACCTTTCCGCTGAATCATCTCACTACCACCCCCTCCCCCCAAAAGTAATAAACTGTTACTCGGCCAATTATCACAACAACAAATTTAAAGACACTGCCTCATGTCCCGAACTGAAAAACTCACCATAAAGTGAACGAAGATCTTTTAGTTGCAGTAGTAGTTAAAGTTTATTGAACACAAATTTTAGTTCATCATGAATAAATCCTGTCTTGCAAATGTTCAAGTGAAAAATAAACTTTTCACAGTTTTTCTAGACAAGCGAATCACACTGTAATGGAAGCAATTGTTACAATAACCATCTCATTTATGTGTTTATAGTTAAGTATGATTATTTTCCTACCAAGAACAGGTTTCTGGTATGAAGTGACTGGCAGTTATCCTCTATAGTCGTGGGATTGGGTCAGTTATTCTAATACTGATAATGAGGATAATTAAGATGATCATATAGTGCTCAGATCAGACCCAATCCCACGGAAATCGAGTTGCTTTGTCAAACATTAAACCTCAAGATATTTGTTAATTGTAGCATAAAATAATTTCAATAATTTAATGTTTTAATATTTTTATTATAATGTCAAGATATTCTTGACATTTAACCCGTAAGTGAGAGAATTATTGCAGTAATTTCTTTCTCCATTAACTTGCTAGTATGGTAAAAACATAAGAATCAACTTAATTATCACTTAAACACATGCAGTTCCAAAACATGTATTGAATTTTAATTTGTGTACAATAATCTGGGAACTTACCCCTTGAGAATATGGAAATATGCATTTGAATACTTCATTCTATGCGATTTAAATAACATTTTAAATCGCGTAGTTCTTTATGAACATCCTGTATTATAAAAAATAATAAAATAAATTAGAGACATGGCAAAAAAATTTTACCACTATTGATTATTCGTTATCTATGCGGAACCTAATGTCTTATTGGCTTAAGATATACCAAATGATATTCTAATTTTTGTGAAATCATAAATAAATTTTCGGTTAATATATTAATAAACCTGCCTACTTTACGAGACGCATATGAGTTAGACGTAAAGAGTGAGCGTGATGCTGGAGGAGTCATTGTGTACGCAGATTGCTCTCAGGAGCGGGTCCGTTATCTAAATTGAACACTTAGGACGGCGCGGGTGACAATGGCAAGCAGATTTAAGACAGCCTCCAGCGTGTTGGCAGAGTGTAGGGGGAACCTATCAAGTGCTCTTGAGTTTAAATTTGTTTCATGGGTAAATAAATTCCGAAAATCATTTAGGTAATATCATTATTCTAAGATATTAAAACCAATTATTTTTTTACGAAACCAGTAAATAAGTAAAACAGTATAGTGACAGACGATTTCCTCAGTAAACGTTTACAGTTCCTTTTGTAGTGATAATTTCAGTCCCATATTCTACAATGACGAGCCTGAGAAGTCGAGTTTGATTTAAGACGAGCACGTTTGCTTTCATAACATGCCTTTAAATAATTTGTTATACATAAGGGTGCTACCAATAGGTTTGAAGTTATATATCATAAGTTAAGACCGTAAAGCAAATTTACTTCAAAAGTTATCCAATGACATCATTTTCATAATTCTTTTATTTTTACAATTATTAAGTTTTATTTCAACAAATTGAATGTTTTCCTTTATTTTTATTTATGAAACATCATAATAACCAGTATTAAGTACGATGTGAAAACTGAAAAATTATTACTATGGTATCATTTGGTAACTGGGTGTAATGCAAACTACATATTTGAACTTGAACACGTGGGCGATACTTTGACAGTTATCACATATTTTCAGCGATTTCGTCTTGTTTTGATTTTTAAAAAAGGCCAGAGTTCAATTGAAATCTTTAAATTGTAATTCGGGATTTTAACGAAATTTGTGGGATTTTCAATTTTCAGGACAGTACAATTTTTTAGAACTATGTTCGTAGCGAAAATCGAGGAATATCATTAATGCTGTTTGAGATCAATGTGCAACCATCGTACATAAATAAATAAACAAACCTTACGTTAGAATACAGGATGAAAAATTTCTTTAAAGGTAAATTCACTTTTAAGTCTATTTTTCTGTAACAATGTTACACTATAAGGCTCGATCCTTTGTCTAGAAAACAGAGTTTTCAAATCTGAGACGATTGCAAAACAAATAATTTTTTTTTAGTAGAAATTCAATTTAATATTTATGTCAATAACCAATCAGGGTCAATTAAATATCAATCTTTCATTTTGCCTTTATTCTGTTATATACAACAATCACAAGGGATTTTATAAGAAGGACTTATGTTTGCATTGTAAGTTTATGTTTATTTTGTTGTTTATACAATTCGTCTGTTAATGTTGTTCATGTTTTTTTTTATATGCTGTGTATTCTTACAAAAATTGTATTTTTAATTAAAATATATCATTTCAATTCTATACTGATTTAAAGTATTTAATTATTTGAGTTAAGGCCTTTCATTTAATTTTAGTTTTTAATTACAATTATATTATACTGTTAAATTTTACAAGAAATCATTCGTCTGCTGATATTCATTTCAATAGCGTATAATTATGTTCAATGTTTAATTCCATTTATAACACAAAAGATTGAAATTACTTATCTTCACACGCTAAAATGGGCACACAAGTGTTGTTTTAACCCAAAGTAATGTAGTGTTTTATGGTCCTTAGGGAAAGGTCCTTTTAAAAACTAATTATGTAAATGAGCCCCCCCAGCCCTTGGTCTCTGTGATATCTTTGTTATTTCAATTGCTAGTTTTCTGAATAATTAAGCTCCTTTATATCCACTTGAATATTAAAATTGTCTTATAGACAATTACAAAAGAAATTTAAGGCACTAAAGTGGGTTTCATTTGTTTATTTTTTATCAGTCAATACAACAAACTTTAAAGTAGCAAAAATTAAACAAATGGTAAAACTGCCATTAGGAAATGCTATTTAATATCGACTATTTACTGAGTTATATTTCTTACCATTACATTATAAGAGTTATATATGCGAAGTAAAATAGTTTTCCACTAGTTAAGTTAAACTACTGAAAACAGAACTACTGAAAACCACTAAAAATTAGGTCTAAATTTATATGTTTAGCTACTATACGCTTATTCATACGAGGTTTAAGATGTAAAAAAAAATATTTTTTTCTATTAATTATAGCCTTTGTATAAATATAAGGTAAACACAGTTTTGCTTCAATACCTACAATTCATTGTAAATTGTAAATTTGTTTTGAAAATTAAATACGATATAAAAGTGATATACATAGATGATACGATATGCATTTAAAAGTTTCGACGTACTGTTTGGTACATGGTGAGACTGTTAAGTAAGGCTTAAAAATTTAAGTCTTAATTGGATTCAATAAAAACCGAAGCATCAAGGTAAGGCGTAAGCATCGTATACAGCGTTTCTTGCAGCGAGTACGGTGTAACATAGTGCTTTTTACAGCTTTATAACGATATTTATTAACGCCAAGTAAGAAAAGAACTTGATAAATAAGACGGTGATAAATTATCACGAACAATGGCTTTCATGGAAATAATTTCACTATGCATTTGGCGAAATAAACATTTAATAAATTATATTAATTATCTATAATAATAGTGGCTTTTTTAGTCTCGATTTTTCGTTAAATATTTTGCTGCCGTAATATATTCTTGTATTATGGTTTTAAATTACCTTATTCGTCTCCAGTTCTTGTGGTTGAGTTAAGCTACAACCCAGGTTTCGACGCTAACATTGCGTCATTTTCAAGTAGATCCTCAAGGTTGAAAGCAGTCACATTTTCGGTCGGGAAGACGTCGTCATTGATAAAATGTGCAAAAAAGTCACACGAAACACGCACACACACATTTTGACAGACACGAACAAATAAATACTGATTAAAAACTTTGTAGGCCTACAGTTAAACGGACTCGCTTCCACTACTTCACAACTCCGTCGCGGACGTCGCGGTTGCCGGCCACAGGACACGCGGGCTGACGGCGACGGCGGCTATCAGTTGACCTCTGTACCTGTGGATTTGGACTCGTCCTGGTCGTGGGGGGAGTATGTAGTAATGAACTCGTCCTCTCTTGGTTTTCAATTATTCTATTAAATATTAGGTGGGAGCTGTAATTTAATTTATCATTCAGAACCAGGCTATTGTCATTTTTTATGGATTTGTAAATGTGGAATTCCTCCAAAGTGTCAAGAATAAAACCTTTGTTTCGTATTTCGATGATTTCTAAATTGTTTTCCATGTTGCCGGCGCTGTGGTCCTCGTCCATAAGATGCTGTGCGAAACTGGATTTTTGGGGGTTTAAACGTGGATTCGGTTTATGTTCATTAGCTCTCTTTAAGAAAGATCGCCCTGTCTGGCCTATATAAAATTTCTCACAATCATTGCAATTTAGCTTATATACACCAGTTTTATGCAGTAAATTTCCGGATTGTGGTTTCATCTTAAGGTGGCGTTCAATTTTATTTGAGGTCCTTGGGGCTGGGGTAATGTTAAGAGGTTTCAGTTCTTTCTTTAAAAGAAAGAACTGAAACCGTTTGATTGTGGTTTCATCTTAAGGTGGCGTTCAATTTTATTTGAGGTCCTTGGGGCTGGGGTAATGTTAAACTGTTTCAGTTCTTTCTTTTAAAGAAAGAACTGAAACCGTTTAACATTACCCCAATGTTTAAATTGCAATGATTGTGAGAAATTTTATATAGGCCAGACAGGGCGATCTTTCTTAAAGAACTTTGGAGGAATTCCACATTTACAAATCCATAAAAAATGACAATAGCCTGGTTCTGAATGATAAATTAAATTACAGCTCCCACCTAATATTTAATAGAATAATTGAAAACCAAGAGAGGACGAGTTCATTACTACATACTCCCCCCACGACCAGGACGAGTCCAAATCCACAGGTACAGAGGTCAACTGATAGCCGCCGTCGCCGTCAGCCCGCGTGTCCTGTGGCCGGCAACCGCAACGTCCGCGACGGAGTTGTGAAGTAGTGGAAGCGAGTCCGTTTAACTGTAGGCCTACAAAGTTTTTAATCAGTATTTATTTGTTCGTGTCTGTCAAAATGTGTGTGTGCGTGTTTCGTGTGACTTTTTTGCACATTTTATCAATGACGACGTCTTCCCGACCGAAAATGTGACTGCTTTCAACCTTGAGGATCTACTTGAAAATGACGCAATGTTAGCGTCGAAACCTGGGTTGTAGCTTAACTCAACCACAAGAACTGGAGACGAATAAGGTAATTTAAAACCATAATACAAGAATATATTACGGCAGCAAAATATTTAACGAAAAATCGAGACTAAAAAAGCCACTATTATTATAGATAATTAATATAATTTATTAAATGTTTATTTCGCCAAATGCATAGTGAAATTATTTCCATGAAAGCCATTGTTCGTGATAATTTATCACCGTCTTATTTATCAAGTTCTTTTCTTACTTGGCGTTAATAAATATCGTTATAAAGCTGTAAAAAGCACTATGTTACACCGTACTCGCTGCAAGAAACGCTGTATACGATGCTTACGCCTTACCTTGATGCTTCGGTTTTTATTGAATCCAATTAAGACTTAAATTTTTAAGCCTTACTTAACAGTCTCACCATGTACCAAACAGTACGTCGAAACTTTTAAATGCATATCGTATCATCTATGTATATCACTTTTATATCGTATTTAATTTTCAAAACAAATTTACAATTTACAATGAATTGTAGGTATTGAAGCAAAACTGTGTTTACCTTATATTTATACAAAGGCTATAATTAATAGAAAAAAATATTTTTTTTTACATCTTAAACCTCGTATGAATAAGCGTATAGTAGCTAAACATATAAATTTAGACCTAATTTTTAGTGGTTTTCAGTAGTTCTGTTTTCAGTAGTTTAACTTAACTAGTGGAAAACTATTTTACTTCGCATATATAACTCTTATAATGTAATGGTAAGAAATATAACTCAGTAAATAGTCGATATTAAATAGCATTTCCTAATGGCAGTTTTACCATTTGTTTAATTTTTGCTACTTTAAAGTTTGTTGTATTGACTGATAAAAAATAAACAAATGAAACCCACTTTAGTGCCTTAAATTTCTTTTGTAATTGTCTATAAGACAATTTTAATATTCAAGTGGATATAAAGGAGCTTAATTATTCAGAAAACTAGCAATTGAAATAACAAAGATATCACAGAGACCAAGGGCTGGGGGGGCTCATTTACATAATTAGTTTTTAAAAGGACCTTTCCCTAAGGACCATAAAACACTACATTACTTTGGGTTAAAACAACACTTGTGTGCCCATTTTAGCGTGTGAAGATAAGTAATTTCAATCTTTTGTGTTATAAATGGAATTAAACATTGAACATAATTATACGCTATTGAAATGAATATCAGCAGACGAATGATTTCTTGTAAAATTTAACAGTATAATATAATTGTAATTAAAAACTAAAATTAAATGAAAGGCCTTAACTCAAATAATTAAATACTTTAAATCAGTATAGAATTGAAATGATATGTTTTAATTAAAAATACAATTTTTGTAAGAATACGCAGCATATAAAAAAAAACATGAACAACATTAACAGACGAATTGTATAAACAACAAAATAAACATAAACTTACAATGCAAACATAAGTCCTTCTTATAAAATCCCTTGTGATTGTTGTATATAACAGAATAAAGGCAAAATGAAAGATTGATATTTAATTGACCCTGATTGGTTATTGACATAAATATTAAATTGAATTTCTACTAAAAAAAAAAATTATTTGTTTTGCAATCGTCTCAGATTTGAAAACTCTGTTTTCTAGACAAAGGATCGAGCCTTATAGTGTAACATTGTTACAGAAAAATAGACTTAAAAGTGAATTTACCTTTAAAGAAATTTTTCATCCTGTATTCTAACGTAAGGTTTGTTTATTTATTTATGTACGATGGTTGCACATTGATCTCAAACAGCATTAATGATATTCCTCGATTTTCGCTACGAACATAGTTCTAAAAAATTGTACTGTCCTGAAAATTGAAAATCCCACAAATTTCGTTAAAATCCCGAATTACAATTTAAAGATTTCAATTGAACTCTGGCCTTTTTTAAAAATCAAAACAAGACGAAATCGCTGAAAATATGTGATAACTGTCAAAGTATCGCCCACGTGTTCAAGTTCAAATATGTAGTTTGCATTACACCCAGTTACCAAATGATACCATAGTAATAATTTTTCAGTTTTCACATCGTACTTAATACTGGTTATTATGATGTTTCATAAATAAAAATAAAGGAAAACATTCAATTTGTTGAAATAAAACTTAATAATTGTAAAAATAAAAGAATTATGAAAATGATGTCATTGGATAACTTTTGAAGTAAATTTGCTTTACGGTCTTAACTTATGATATATAACTTCAAACCTATTGGTAGCACCCTTATGTATAACAAATTATTTAAAGGCATGTTATGAAAGCAAACGTGCTCGTCTTAAATCAAACTCGACTTCTCAGGCTCGTCATTGTAGAATATGGGACTGAAATTATCACTACAAAAGGAACTGTAAACGTTTACTGAGGAAATCGTCTGTCACTATACTGTTTTACTTATTTACTGGTTTCGTAAAAAAATAATTGGTTTTAATATCTTAGAATAATGATATTACCTAAATGATTTTCGGAATTTATTTACCCATGAAACAAATTTAAACTCAAGAGCACTTGATAGGTTCCCCCTACACTCTGCCAACACGCTGGAGGCTGTCTTAAATCTGCTTGCCATTGTCACCCGCGCCGTCCTAAGTGTTCAATTTAGATAACGGACCCGCTCCTGAGAGCAATCTGCGTACACAATGACTCCTCCAGCATCACGCTCACTCTTTACGTCTAACTCATATGCGTCTCGTAAAGTAGGCAGGTTTATTAATATATTAACCGAAAATTTATTTATGATTTCACAAAAATTAGAATATCATTTGGTATATCTTAAGCCAATAAGACATTAGGTTCCGCATAGATAACGAATAATCAATAGTGGTAAAATTTTTTTGCCATGTCTCTAATTTATTTTATTATTTTTTATAATACAGGATGTTCATAAAGAACTACGCGATTTAAAATGTTATTTAAATCGCATAGAATGAAGTATTCAAATGCATATTTCCATATTCTCAAGGGGTAAGTTCCCAGATTATTGTACACAAATTAAAATTCAATACATGTTTTGGAACTGCATGTGTTTAAGTGATAATTAAGTTGATTCTTATGTTTTTACCATACTAGCAAGTTAATGGAGAAAGAAATTACTGCAATAATTCTCTCACTTACGGGTTAAATGTCAAGAATATCTTGACATTATAATAAAAATATTAAAACATTAAATTATTGAAATTATTTTATGCTACAATTAACAAATATCTTGAGGTTTAATGTTTGACAAAGCAACTCGATTTCCGTGGGATTGGGTCTGATCTGAGCACTATATGATCATCTTAATTATCCTCATTATCAGTATTAGAATAACTGACCCAATCCCACGACTATAGAGGATAACTGCCAGTCACTTCATACCAGAAACCTGTTCTTGGTAGGAAAATAATCATACTTAACTATAAACACATAAATGAGATGGTTATTGTAACAATTGCTTCCATTACAGTGTGATTCGCTTGTCTAGAAAAACTGTGAAAAGTTTATTTTTCACTTGAACATTTGCAAGACAGGATTTATTCATGATGAACTAAAATTTGTGTTCAATAAACTTTAACTACTACTGCAACTAAAAGATCTTCGTTCACTTTATGGTGAGTTTTTCAGTTCGGGACATGAGGCAGTGTCTTTAAATTTGTTGTTGTGATAATTGGCCGAGTAACAGTTTATTACTTTTGGGGGGAGGGGGTGGTAGTGAGATGATTCAGCGGAAAGGTAATCAACTCAAACTGTTCAAATCCCTAACTAAAACCCGTTAAGAGGTCATATTTACCATAATTCATACAATCAAGCCACAACAGTAAGGTCTATCTACATTAATATTTTATTTAAAAAGTAAAATGCAGTACATCTCCGTTTATTTACCTAATAAAAACTAAAGTAATGTTATTAAATCTAAGAATAAAATCAGATTGAAGTACGAAGTAAGATTATTAAATAACGAGAATGTCGATTTTTCCACTTCACTTGATTTAAGATAAAGGCCACGCTCGTTTGCCGAAGTTATACTAATTAGTTAGGATTACACTAATTAACAAGACAAACGTCCCAGCGAAGCGCCACCTTGCTGTCTCTAACGACTACTGTTGTGGTCCAAATGTGTTGTTAAACACTTTAATGAGGATCGCTAATACATCCAAACAAATAAAACACTCCAGCAAGTTTGAGTACTTGCAAAATTAATATAGACAAATATTCTAATACGACTGATTAGTCCAGGCAATGAACCACTCAAACAAATGTATAGAGGGAAAGTCATGGAACACAATTTTTGGATTAATAACTTTGTTTGGTCTAGTTAGGAGGTGAACATATCAAAAGTCCCCGCCTCTAGCCTTTGAGCCGGGGGGAGGGGCGGTGTCTGAAGGTCCCATTTTGTTGCTTTTCGCTTATATCTCGGAAACTATGCGTCCTAGCGACATAACCTTAATATACAAAATTAAAGCTGATTAAATTTGCTACAACTTACATACCAGCATGTTTTCAATATCTTGCATAGTTTTCGAGATATCAGCTCTTGAAAGTCGGAAATTTGCAAAAAAACACTTTTCCACCACATATTTTGCTCTTTTTGGCCGGATAACTCTTCAACGATGCACCCAAAACAAAAATATATGCCATAGGGTTGCAGATAGTTAAATTCACATAAATAATATAATTACTTTACTGATCCATCTCTTTTACTTAATGTTTTATAGCAATTTTAATTTCCAGCCTAATGAATCATTCTAATTCTCACCATTCCCAGCCAACGCATTGGCCAAATTATGCACCTTTATGTTCATATAGTGAGTACTGTGACGTCTAAATATACATACTCATTTAGGATTATTGTAGTCATGGTCCTTTATAGCCTGGTACTTCACACTTAATAAAAAATATCCAAACCTTTATAATGGGAAGAAGTGTTGCTACACACATCTTTGTGCATGTACAAGTGATATTAAGATAGTTTTATGAATAATTACGACTATTAACTAAAAAC
>CM061531.1:66551998-66792697 GCA_030545055.2 Neoaliturus tenellus | reverse complement strand
CCCTACTTATTCGGTTCTGTATACATTGTAATAGCACAGGGTGCGAAATTCAGCTTGTACCTTAGCATGGAAGTAGATGGATTTTGCCGGTCCTGGCACAGGTCAAGGTCAGCGTTTGTAACTGGCAGGTGTGTGTTGTTGATTTGGGGGTGTTTTTGGGGGTTTGGGGAGGGGTTGGTAAGTGTGTCAAGGTCAACTGGAGGGGGTTTTAAAAAAGGTGGGGATTCTGGGGATCAGTGGCGGGCGGGAGTTCGGCGGGAGCGGACGGGGGCGTAGGGCTGTGGGAAATAAATTTATTCATCAAAGCCCACTAATGATCGTAGGATAGCTTCCAAGTCGTTTGCAGCCGTACTGTTGATTTCATTGCTCTGCACGGGTTGGGAGTTGGCGGTGTTAGTATTTGTAGCCAAATTTTGTGTGGGAAGACTGCCGTTGTTATCGTTAGTGGTGGATGTCACTACAGGAGATTGTATGGGTGAACCCTGTTGTGTGTCCATATTTGAAATAAATGAGAGCTGTTAGATGTTTATATTGTGAGTTGATAGAGCAGAATGAGAGATGTGTGTAGTAGTGGGGAATGGGGGCTTTTGGGCCAGTTCAAGGTCACCCGAGCGATGACGTCATCGATGACGTCATCGAGGTCAATGACCCCATCGATGACGTCATCGATTGCATCATCGATGACGTCATCACTAATGACGTCATTTCGATGACGTCACACCCATGACGTCACAGAAATGACGTGCTGATGACGTCATCACCTCTTACGTCACCAAGATGACGTCATCGATGTCACAAAGGTCAAGGTCACGCTGAAACCTAAAATTTTTTGGCACTTTTGCTGTTTCTCGCACTACGCTCCGAGTTTCAGTCACAGTTACCATGACCTTGACAACTTGGAGCGAAATTGCGATGAGAAAAAGCAAAAGTGCTGAGGAAACTTGAAGTTTGCAACGTGACTCTGCCTAAACCGTCATGTGACACCGCTCGGGTGACCTTGAACTGACCCAGAAGCCCCCATTCGACCATTACTGCAACCGCGATGCGCACCCTAAGACAGACACCGAGCGACTGGCTGTTTGGCTCCGCGCACTCTAGGTATATGGGAAGTGGTGGGGGAATTGCGATGATCTTGGGAAACTTAAAAATGCCAAGTCAGGTAGCACTGTTTCGGTGCTACCTTAAATTTACATGTTAAAGTGTGATGACCTTGAGGTTGACTGTAAATTTGGGACTTAGGATTGTTTTTAAAGATGTATCTAAAGAATCTTCAGATTTGAGTCAACACTTAGAAAAATTTACTCTTAGTACAACTGTTTAATGTGTATTTACCAGAGTTTAAGTGTGGTGACCTTGAACTACCTGAAATTGTCAGGAATCGGAGTAGCAACCGCGATGTGCACCCTACGACAGACACCGAGCGACTGACTGTCCGGCCCCGTGCACTCTAGGTATATGGGAAGTGGTGGGGGAAACTGCGATGACCTCGGGAAACTTGAAAATGTCAAGCCAGGTAGCACCGTTTTGGTGCTACCTTAAATTTACATGTTAAAGTGGGATGACCTTGAGGTTGACTGTGAACCTGGGGCTTAGGATTGTGTTTAACAGCTTGACATTTTCGCCAGAGTTTAAGTGTGGTGACCTTGAACTGGTTAAAATCAAAACTGCACAGCAGACTGCACAACACGGATGTGCATCCTACGACAGCCGCCGAGCGATTGACCTCCGGGCCCTGCGTACTCTAGATATATGGGGAAGTGGTGGGGGAAATTTCAAGGTCATTTAAACGGAGTTTTAAAAAAGTCAAAGAGTAGAAAGACTACTCTTGTGAGTCTATAGCCATTTCATTGATAGTGAGTGCTTCGGTATGCCAAGTTGATCTGTATTGACACGCTCCTAAATAATGTTTGCAAAAACCTGCAAAATGATTGTTGCACAATTTGCAACCAGTTAGCTGTTTTAGTTTGAATTCAATGCAACGTTCAGGGCAACAAGTGTACTTATGCCCTCTCATTTGGTACACATGGAATGTCTTCAACTTCGGTTTCGGCTTCTTCCAAGACTTGCACTTACACATGCACTGACCAAAAGCTTCACATGTTCTACAAGCCAGGCCATCCACCACATCAATGTCATTTGACCATGAAAAACATTTCTGTTCGCAACAGTAGTTGAGTTGACTCTCCATGTTGCTGCGGTGAAGGTGCGCGATGAAATGATGCTGTAGTCAGTGAGAGTGCACCTTAAATAAACTCAGTGGAGGGGGAAAGGTCAAGGTCATTCAAACGGAGTTTTAAAAAAGATGACTAGTCGTCCTCCTCGTCCGTCGTACTTGGAGAGCTGTCAGACGAAGAGCCCCGCGCAGGTGCTCTCCAGATGAAATGTATATCTATTTGAAAGCGCAGGCCTGGATCTTGTACCATCAACTCCTTTAATCTATTACATACCAATTCCACTTTGTACACATTGTTAATAATCAACACCCAAGGCTTCGGCTGAACATAACGTGTAGTTGAGTCAGCCTCGCAGACAGTTACACCTTCCGGTGATATTGGAGTGTATAAATGTGTAAAATCTCGTTGCTGAGGCTGGCTTGAAGTTGAAGGTTCTGTGCCGACCCTGGTTGCATCAAAATTCAAATCCATTCTACATTCAAGAGGTCCAGGGTTCCCGTTGAATACATTGAGTAATTTTTGATACAAGACTTCTACTTCTGTCGCATCCTGTAAATGAACAGTCCACCGCAAGGGAAATGCTTCGTCCGTAGTGGAGTCAACTTGAGAAAGAGTTCCTTCCGCCATGGCAGCTAAGCAAGGAATGAGGTGAGCTGCAGTCAGTTGTAACATTATCGAAAAGTAGAGGGGGAAATTTCAAGGTCATTTAAATTGGGTTTTAAAAAAAGGAAGGAGTGGAGGGGGAAAGTTCAAGGTCATCCAAATGGAGTTTTAAAAAAGGAAAACCTAGAAAGTAACATTGAAATCTTCCAACTGATGGTGGCGAGCGTTTTCTTCTGCAACCTTGCCGACACATGTAACTATGCCGTACAGTATGAACAGTACAACCATGATAAGGCCGAACAACAAAAGATAGCCGTTTACTATCATGATATTTTCTGAGTGGATCTGCTTTCTTCTTATCGCCCTCTCTTGCATCCTCTTCTCTAGCTCGTGTACGAAGTCACAGCATGCGTGAGGACATCTTTCATCTGTTGGTAGGTTAGCCATTGTTGATGTTGTAGGTTTGGCTGTTGAAGAAGGAATGAGGTATCTAATTATGTTGTCTCATGTATATCAACAGTGAAGTGGTGGGGGTAGCGAATCAGTGGAGGGGGAAGTTTCAAGGTCATTCAAATTGTGTTTTAAAAAAACCCTATCTTGTTACTGAGCATATATGTCAGTAACAAGATAGGTGGCTTTGCTCTTTTTACTTCTTTAATATAATGAAGAAATAAACATATTCTACAATTGTAAGGACAAGGAAGACAACCGCTAGTCAGCTGAAGTAATCCAAGTTGTCTGGCTCGGTCTTCATCGACGCCGGTGAGGAAGCTGTCGTTGAAGAGGAATGTCCAGGCTCTTCCTTCGGCTGCCGAAGATTCCGTATATTGCAAGCGTAGACTTGCACGTTTATACGGTAGCCTCTTGCCACCATCAGCTGCAACTCCTTGTACAAGTCGTTCAGCTCCTGTTGCGTTTTGATCGTCACCTCCTCATAGCTGGCACAGCTTACGTTCAGAGACATACTGATGTTGTTCGGTTGGCTGCTGGAGTTGAAATGAAGACGAGGCACAGCACTTGGAGGTATATGAAAAAGTGGTGGGGGTGTTTTGCATTCAAGCAGGTTTGACTTGTAGCGTGGTGGTAGGGGTAACTGTGAAATGCAAAGGTCAAAGGTCAAGGTCACCCGCGAAGTTTAAAAAAAATGCAACATATCAATATGTGACAAACTTCACATATTGATATGTTGCATTTTTTGTCTTTTTGTATTCTTTTTTTGTCTTTTTTATGGTTTATTTATTTATAAAACATTACAATAACATATGTACAACAGTAAAACTTAAATCTAACACTGCTTGTCGGCGATGTGGATGGTCAACTCGGTGGAATTGCTACCCGTGCAACCGTGGGAAACCAGGTAGAGACAGCCGGGTTGGATGGAGCGCAGATCCTCGTTCTGGAGGAGATGGACGAACCGTTTCGGCAGGTAGACTTGGAACTTGGGCTCATCCCCCGGAGTGAATGGTGCCTCGCTAAGACTGCAGCAGATGGCCTCTCCAACTGTAGTCTCCATCTTCTTCATGGCGTGGATAATGTAGTGCTTCTCGTCTTTAAGTTCGGAACACTTCTTGACGGGTAGTATGGTAGATTTGGAGTGAGCATTGAACTGCTCAACCAAAGTTTGCAGGAACTGGTGAGATGCCATGGTCAAGTTATAGATCGTCTTCTTCGTCTTCTTGCTGGGAGATGTTGTCGTCTCGGAATCTCGAGTAATACTCATGCCAGGTCCCGGTCTGCTCCTCACTTATATAACCCCCGTTACCCCCACCACTCCCCATTTCCCCACTTTGAAGGTAAGATGCGAGTTTATAGGCGTTTTTTAAAGCGCAATGTCTATCTTTTTCATGTTCTGGACTTTTAGTACAAATACAAACATTTTCCATCGTATACTTGTAATTTTTATCCAATTCCACATCATTAACCGGAACATGAGTAAATCCTTCGATCCATCTTTTCTTTTCCAGCCCCTTTGTGTAAATATTGGTAAAATTGTCTGAAAAGTGATGCATAATGTGATACAAGTCCGTGTAACTTGTAAAACCATCATACCAATCGATATGATGGAAGTGTTTTGAAATCCATCTGTTGGTAGTAGCGGCTTTACTGGTTAAAGATGAATAAGAACATGGTGGTTTAAATAAAAACGAATAAGGAACACTTGTATTGATGTCGAAAAACACAAGTTCTTTTATGATAAATCTATCATCATTACCCCGAAACGCTTGGAACTCAATTATACCAGGTTTGGACTTTACTTGTTCTTCTTCCTTGTCCATTGCGAAGATCACTCGTCTGCTCATGACGAAGTCCAAAGGTCAACTGATTTCCACACCACGGTAGGTACGACTTTTATACCCGGCCGTACAGTTGTTGGCGCGTTGGTGTATATTTAACGTGGGCACCGTCCCCGGTAGGCCTAACCCCACAAAGTGTTTGATATTGTTTTAAAAATTAACCATTGCTGTGTAGTTAATTGTCATTTAGGTTTCCATCTTTACATTTTCCTTGTTTTCATTTTCATCACTAACACTTGATTCTTCTCCTCCTTCTTCTTCCTCTTTTTCATGTTTTACTGATTTCTTATGTAGTTGAGCGTACTTTTCCAATTGTCTCCACATTTGTACTTCATGAGGAACCCTATTGAATATAGAAGTATCTACAGGTCCGTACAATATAGGTGCGTCCGGTTGTTTGTCCAAAGTGTCTTCCAGATAATCTTTAATAATTGAACTTGAAAACACCAGTTGTCTCAAGTATCTCGTTATTGGTTCAGTTGCACAAGTTAGAATAAAAAACTCTTCTCGATTAAGTTGAATCTTGTTATCATGTCTTGTTGTGTCTCTAAACCGCAACTGATGATCACCACGATGTTTAACAATATCGATTTCCACATTTGAATCCAAAAGGCCTACTCTTGTCTTTCTTCCAAACATGTTACTACTTAAATAGCATTCTAGCAGATGCAAGTGTTTCATAAACGATTCCCAAGCAGTGTCCGTAAACAAAATCATTTTGGGTCCATGAGTTAAAATTACAGTAGGGGAATAATCTGTAGATTTCATAACACCGATTAAAACACTTTTGTCCAAACTGGAAGAGATTGGGTAAAATATTCGCAAGAATACCTCACTTAATATGTTAGGAGAAATATTATCTTCAATATCCCTTTTCCTCTTGTGTGCATTCTTTCTTCTTTTACCTTTTTCCTCAACATTATTACTGGCGTGGAGTTGTCCGCAAGCGTTGTGTTCATCTCCCTCCGGTTGACCTTGAAAATCTAAAAAGTCGGATATCTCCTTCTCAATATCTACTACATTTTCTTGTGTACCACTAGGAGAAATCATATTGAATAAGATGCTACCCATACAACAACAGGCAACAAACTGATAAGGAGCGAGCTGAACGCTCTGCTTTTATACTCGCGGAATGCATTGGAATGTAGGAAAACCGGTCTTTTACAATACATTTTTAACAATTCCAGTTAAAGGTGTGTATGTTACGATTTTATCATGTAGAATTAAACAGTATGCAGTTGTATTAGCCGATATAGGCGCGTTGAATTCCATTTCTATTTTTATATCTACACTTGATGATTTTACCGATTCATTTTGTTTAGAACAATCGATTACAACTATAGGGTAACCATCTAAGTATTTTTCTGGTGATAGTAAAGGTGCATTCGTTTTACCATAATATGAACTTTGGAATCTTGCATACATATCGTACAATATGCTGTACTTTTTATTAGCGAATGACACATTTAAATTATCGTATGGAAAAAATTGTGAATTTAAATAAACTTTAATATTTTTCAAGTTGCAATGATCAAATTGGCCTGCATGTTTGGTGATGGTGTCTCTTCTGCCTGTTTGTAAACCAAATATAATATACCTGGCTCGTTCCACATAATTAGATGTTTTAACTGTCCAAGTGTGTCGATCCGTAGTTGGCAAGCTGGGATGTTCATGAAATTCCCAACTTCTAAAAGGAATTACAATATCACGATCAGCCTTTAACTTTCTTAATAGTAGCATTCTATGCTCGTCAGCTAATTTTACATGTGGAACTCTCCATACAATTTTGTCTAATGTTAATTTCCATTCTAAAGTTGCATCTGTTGTACCGTCTGGAGCTTTAATAATATCTTTATCGTTTGAAGATCTCAACAAAACTAATTCTTGTTTAACGTTTAATATTATTTTCCTATAATCTTCAGCAAAACCAAGCAACAAACGTAACGGAATATGAAAATCAAAATTTCCATTTGTATCTGGAGTGATTGTGTCTTTTGCAGGTAAAACCCATCCTGCAGGTTGTATTAAATTGGTTTCATTAGGTGATATAGATGTTAATCCCTTTAAAGTTGTTGCAATACCTACTTTTTTAGTAGAATCAACTGTTACACCTGATATTTCATATCTAATTTCATCAAACAGGAAAGCCATGGGATTATTTATAAATGGAACTGTTGTACCAGTAGTAGTACCGTCCTTTTTAGTAACTTTTCCTTCAATATACAAGTAACTTTCACATGGTAGTGTGTAAATGTCTTGATTTTGTATGGGAATACGAATTTCATCGTTATTGTTTAATTTTGATGAAGTGTAAGGGTTGTGGGTGTGATATTCTTTTTCCCATAGGGTTTCGTCGAATGTTGGACCCTGAGCTATATCCAGTATATCCATTATCGGTTACTTTTAATCCAATTCTCTCTAAGAAACGAATGTTCTCGCGTGTTAACTCCTCCACAGCTGAAGAGCTACTAATGCGGATTCCCGTAGGTTGTTCGCTTTTAAATGTTAAACCCATGATTTTGTATTAAAGTGTTGATTTTAAATGTAATCTAACCGTAATAGGCTCTTCTCGGAAATCTATCAAGTTACCGTCTTGATCCAATACGTTCAACACGATGTCTGAAATGAAAGTGGTGTTCAAAGGTAGATATACCAGGTTTTGCGGCTTTTCAACAATTTTAAATCCAGGTGGTACACTGGGGTAAAAAGTATGTATTATATGAGTATTTGCTCCATCTCTGTAAGCTCCTTGTATAATGTTACAAGTTATGTCTATACTATTGACTTTTAATATTGTTACAGTTTGTTTACCGGAATGTGTTTTATTTGGTTCTAAAATTGCTCCATCTTTGGGAAATCCTAATAAATCACCAATTGAGTTTGGCTTAGTGAAATCTATATAATATTTTGAAGTAAGCTCAGCTTTCATTGTATTATTATTACCTTTTAGCGATATATTGTCTTTTCCCATTTTATTTTGCAAAAATTCATTAATATGATCAATTTCATAAGAACCTGTGGGTAAACTGCACTCTTCTAAGTCTGTTAACTTACCACTGGCATCTTTTCCTTTATAATAATGCAATAAGTTATTTTTACCTTCCGTAACATTGGGAATAGAGTTGTAAGTTGTAAAATCCAACAGTGCTGCCTCCCAAAATCTTCCTTTTTGCAAGCGTAACGCTGGAAAAAGGATACTTCGTAAAGTGGACGATTTTCCTGTTAATGATACCGTATAGGAAGACATCTCAATAGTGACTGATACTTTTAGCTAGGAATTCCAAACATAAATGGCCGCATATTGAAGTATTATCAGGTTGTTCTCTTTTATAGTTGTAATATATGTTTTTAGCAGATTTAAAGTAATGTTCAAGTTCTTTAGGTGGTGGCAAATTTCCAAAACTATCAAAATAATATACATTACTATTTAGTTTCTTATAACACACCCAATGGGTGCCGGACCCTTCAGTATTATCCAAATTTACGATTCCAGTCTCATTTTTCCATATTTTCTTTGGTAAACTGTCTTTCATAAATACTCCGCGGAAAAATGGTATTTTTAAACAGGAAATATATTTAAATAATTCAACATTAGTCAACGCTTTATGTGGTATAACCAATTGATTTCTTTTATTTAATATGCACGATACGGTCTTAGGTATAGACCAGCCCCGTTTTTTACCATTGACCATATTGTCGGTTTTTTATTATTTTTCCTCGGAGAACGTCTTTTTAGTCTAATATTACCACCATGTTTTCTCTTGGTTGATCCTTTTTTATTCTTACCCCTCCTTTTTCCACCTCCTACCGCTGTTTTAGCCTTCATACCTGCTGTTACCGCTAAAGCTGCTGCTTTTTCCGCAATACTAGCGTCACTAGACTTTACTCGTTGCCAAGCTATATTCGCTAGCTTTTTATCAGCGATTGACCCATTTTTTGAATCGGTAAACGTGGAATATGCGATATCGTGTTCTTTACAAGCCTGATCTAACTTATTTATGCCTGGATCACCTCTTTCCAATCGTTTTTTCAATTTAGTTCCTGGTCCGCAATACTGATAACCTCCCGGTATGTGAAATTCGTATGGTAAAGCGTCTATTGCTCTGTTTACGATAGATCCTACTGGAATACGATTTAAAGCTTTACTTAACAGAGAAACCGCTGTGGACGTGATACCGCCTCCTTTCCGTATAGTGTCTCGATATGGACTGGTGTAATGAAACGCCATGATTGTCTTTTATATTTGAAAAGCGTAACCCATGTGTTACCTCTATGACAGGTTGCACATAAATGATGTAATATATGGTGTTATTTAGTTAAATATCAAAAGTACCCCAATCTGATGATCTAAACTTTTGTGTATTATGATTAAAAAAGTATTTATAAAGAATTTCTTGTTTAATCCATGCACTTCTCATTTTTTCATCAATAGGTTTATGTTGTCCGGCTGCAATATAATTATGCATATCAAATAATAAATTACCTATTACTTTAACAAGAAAATTAACAGTTACAGCGTTATCAGCATAATCAGGGTCTGCAACATTTGTTAATCGTTTGTTATCACAATTCCACCATTGTTTTCCAGTTGGCTCTAATTGTATTATCTGTTCATAAGTAACAGCATCACCAGGCTTTTCACCAATACCTAAATTTGTCAATGACTTTCCTTTACCATCCCAAACACTATTGTTTTCTTCAAGTAAAGTAAACTTTTTATTTCCCTGTACAAATACATCTCCTTGTCGTGTTACTACTTGGTCTTGTTTCACAAAACCAGATGTTTCTTGTTTTAAAGTTTCCTTTATTTGCCCCACCGTTGCACCATCTGATGGTGCAGAACCATCTTTTACATTCGCTAAACAATTACCAAAGCAATCAATAATTCCTACATCACGTGTAATACAATGATCTTTGATGTATTTTAAATTTACAGCATCATTTTCATTCTTTGGATAACCTATATCGTTAATAACAAATTTATAAAAAGAAAACCCATCTTTTGTCTTTTCAGGTATTATAGAATGTAAATAGCGTCTATTTATGCTGTCTTTTTCATCTACAGGGTCTGCTACGTTAGATATACGTCGATTTTCAGCATTATACGTTTTTCCATCGAATTTTAACGTATTTTTCAATTCCGATGATAAATAACCTCTGTTTATTGCATCAGCGTTTTGATTTGGCTTACCGACGTTGGAAATTCTATGATTACCCGCGTTATATGTGTTTTTGTCTAGTTTCAGTGTTGGTAATATCTCTTTTTTTAATACTTTTAAATTTATTGCATCATTTTCATCTGTGGGATCATTAATGTTTTTTAACCGTTTATTACTAATATCATAATCTCCATCAGGTGTTTGTGGTAATCCAACACCTCTTTTTAAAGTATTAAAGTAATATAATCCATCTGATGAATACCGTCCGAACTTGTCAATACTCATGGTGCAACTGAATAACATTCTAGAGTGTAACCCATTTTTATAATATTAGTCCCGATTTCTAACCCATATCAGTTTTTATACAAATTCTTAGTCTTCATCAGTTACATTTGCATCATTCCCGGGACATTTAAAATATTTTAAATCTGCACTAATTAATGATCTGTCTGCTTCATTTCTAAATACATGATTTTTATGAATAAATTCCTCACCAGACAATTTTCTAAATCCGCTAAATGAATTTGGATCTGCAATTAATATATTTTGATAATCATTTACATCCATTAATTTAAATCTTTTGGTATTATAAATAAACTCTTGATTTGCACTATCATATTGTAATGTTTGTCCTACAGTTGCAGCATCCTTTGGATCTGTTCCTTGTGCCAAATTACCTATTTTCTTATTTTTCGCATTGAAAGTACTACCTTTTGGTTTGTCTAATATTAAAGATTGTTTTACTACAACACAATCGTAATCATCGATACCTGGAAATATGTCAATTATTCTTCTATTTGTACCCAACCAACTTCTATGATAATTGTTTGGATTAGTATGTAAAACTTGTGATAAAATCGGAACATCATGAGCATCTGTAGCTAATTGCGCATTTGATAATTTCATGTCTTTGCAATCCCAAACATTATTTTTTTGTTCAAGTAAAATAAACTTTTCATTTCCTTGTACAAACACATCACCCGACCGTGATACTACTTGATCCTGTTTTACAAATCCAGATGTTTCTTGCTTTAAAGTTTCCTTCATTTGACCCACTGTTGCACCATCTGATGGTGCCGAACCATCTTTAACATTCGCTAAACAATTACCTAGACAATCAATAACTCCTACATCACGTGTAATACAATGATCTTTTATATATTTTAAATTTACAGCATCATTTTCATTTTTCGGATAACCTATATCGTTAATAACAAATTTATAAAAAGAAAAACCATCTTTTGTCTTTTCAGGTATTAATGAATGTAAATAGCGTCTATTTACGCTGTCTTTTGCATCTTTAGGGTCATCTACGTTGGATATACGTTTATTTTCAGCAGTATACGTTTTTCCATTGAATTTTAACGTATTTTTTAATTCTGATGATAAATAACCTTTGTTTATTGCATCAGCGTTTTGATTTGGCTTACCAACATTGACAATTCTATGATAACCTGCGTCATATGTGTTTTTCTGTAGTCTTAATGTTGGTGATATCTTTTCTTTTAATACTTTTAAATTTATTGCATCGTTTTCATCTGTGGGATCTTTTATGTTTTTTAACCTTTTATTAGTTATATCATAATCTCCATCAGGTGTTTGTGGTAAACCAGCACTTCTTTTTAAACTATTGGCATAATATAACCCATCCGAGGAGTAACGTCCGAACTTGTCGACACTCATGGTGCAACTGAATAGTATTCTAGGGAGTAACGCATTTTTTATAAGATTACCCCACGGTTTCGGAGTTCATCCACTAAAGCCACCCATTCGTTTTCCAATCCAGTATGACCCGCTTCTTTAGCTTCATGTATTAGTTTCATTCTATCCACCAATTTATTGATATTATTGTAATAAATCACATTTGTGTTATATAGTTTCTTCATTAAACCTGTACCCGTAACGGACTTACTTCTTTTTCTTCGTTCCTGAGCACTTACATCCAAAGTGGATGCCATAAATCTTCGTTTTACAGGTTTTCTTTGTGTTAACGGCATTGTTTGTCTTCTAGTTGGTATTAACTTGGATACAAATTCTTTATATTTTAAAGACTTAGATCTAAAAGGAGGCTGGTCAGGTAAATACTTTCTCCTATATGCATTTGTCTGTTCCAAAATATTTTTATATGCTTCCATGTCTTTTTCTTTCACTAACGATACTGAAGGCTTATTTTCAAATAATAATTCAAATAATCCTTTTGTGCCCTTATACCTTTGATCACCAATGACAATATTATCATGTTCGTCAACGTTTACCGGGCTATTACCAACCATTAAACCTTCTTCTGTTAATCTTACTCCATAACTATGGTAGTTTTTATTAGGATTTATTCCAGCTAACATTTTTATCATGTATTTCCTTCCTAAAGGTCCTTTGTTATGAATGTTTTCACCCAACAAGCTTATGTTTGACGGACCTTCCCTTGCTTCTTCTTCTTTTTCCTCTTCACTAGCAGTTGATACATCTTCATGTCCTCTTTTAGCTTTTACTTCATATAATTCTCTTATACCACTATAGTCTGGTGATTCTAGCTCTCTTTCAGGTTCTCCGCCGGTAAAACCACTATATGTAGAGGATTCCAGGTCTTCATCACTAAAATCTTCTGATTTTACATTTTCTCTTTCAAACTTTGTAATAGGTGCAATTGCATCTCCTTCCAAAACGGGTTTAGCAAATCTTTTGTTTAATTGTTTCAAGGGTTCAGTAATAGGTTTAAAAGTAGATTCAAGAAATTTCTCCCTTTCGCTAATACCTAATTTTAATGCTCTGTTTTTATCTCGAATAGAATCACTAAGTGATTTTATTTCCTTTATTAACTTTTCTTGGTTAACCATGTTTGTAGCAAGACGTGTTGTACAACAATGAATGTTTTACATCATGATCAGTGTATTAGTATAAATTTATCAAATCCTATCCTGTATCGACCATTGTTTAGCGGTTGTTCCTTCATAATTGTTAAAAACCCATATTTTTCAGCCCAAGCCTTTCCACACAACTCTTTAAATCGTTCAAATGGCATATCCGCACTTACATGGTCATAATATATGTGTTTTAGGTTGGTTTCATCCTGTTTAAATACAATTAACATGTTTGCATTGTCTCTAATGAGCTGTTTCGGTATTTTTCTGTAAGTTTGACCAATATAAATGCTATCTATGTTGTTATGTCGACCCATGGTGAAGTAATTTCTTATTGTATTTTGATTTTCACAAGATACGTCGTCAAATATGAATACTGAGAATGGTTTAGCCTCTTGCGGTTGCATGACACTCTCGCTCGCGTTGAATTTAAAATATTTAACTTCAGGCACATTATTGAGTATTTGTTCCAATAACTGATATTTTGGTTGTTGTAGTGACTTTGAAAATACATATAAATTATTGAAACGTAATCCTTTAGGGTTTGTAATCAAATTGAATACTACATTTGTTTTTCCACAATTGGAAGGACCGGTAACCAGACAACGCACCGTGTTTGGTAACAAAACACCGTGTTTCCCAGTATTGAAATGAGAACCATCCACTGTGAGTTCATCTATATTATTAATAGTAAAATTGTCTTTTTGCGGTATTATCTCCATCCTTTGTAATGGTTCAACCCAAAATGATGCTCTATCATTATATTAGATCCTTTTTAGGTATCCAAGAATCTTCCGTTTTATTAAATCCTAACCATCGTACTTTAACCTTATCCTTTTTTCGTTGCAACACCTTTTCAACTAAATATACATCACCTACTGTTGATTTTAACATTTCATGTCCATAAAACCCTCCTTCAAGCAATTGTCCTTTATTATCTTTTAAAATGTAAGTTTCTGGTACTGTAGGTTGCACCTTAAATACGGTAAATACCTCATTTGTCCAGTTCGGAAGATATCTTTTACTGAATACACCTTTGTATTTGCTTATTCGCACTTTATCGCCAACATTAAACCTTTTAGGCTTTAGTTTTTCAACTTTTGGTTTAGTATTCATTTTTATACGTTTTAATACAAGTTTTTCATTTTTATTAGTCACCTGGCTTGGTTTCATACCGATAGTTCTATGAAACTTGTTATTGTAATCGCTTATAAGTTTTGGTAACACATCAATCCATACGTGTGATCCTCTGTTGGAAAACATCTTATACATCGCACCTTTTAAAGTTCTGTTAAATCTTTCAATTATTGATGCTTTTACCTCTGAATTGGTTGAGTAATGGTTAATGTTGTGTTTTTTCATTAAATTTGCAAATTCCTTATTAAAGTATTCTTTTCCATCATCAGTTTGTAAATGTTTTATAGTATGTTTGTCTCTTTGTATAGCTGTTTCCATTGCTTTTGTAACACTTTTGCCACTTTTATCTTTTAGCGGTAAAGCATCTGCCATTTTTGAAAAACAATTAATAATAGTCAATATGTATTTAAATCCTCTATTTTGTTTACTATAAGGAATCATTTCGATTAAATCCGCTTGATATAAATCATTTATTCCTTTTATCACTGTATTTCTTCGTGGAAACTTTCTTCTTGCAGGTTTATGAAGTTCGTTGACAATTTCTTGCTTCAAGTCCTTCATATTGCAGGTTTGAATGTTTCTTGTATCACATGTATAGTCACAATGAATGCTGTCTTTAATATTCACATTATTTATATATAGGTCAAGGTCATTCAAACTTGTGTAAAAAAATGGGGAACACGGCATTGGACTTGCCGTGTTCCCCATTTTTTTACGGAAGGAGAAAGGAATAAGGTCGAAGTTGCAGAAGGACGAAGAATAGGTTACTAGTCGATAGGGTTTAGAGAGTAGTGACCAAAAGGAAGAGTGTGAATTTTGTCGGGCATAATATGTCTTTTATCATCCCGAGCTGATAGTGCTCTTTTAACTTCAGTGACACTGTAGACCTCATGTTTAAAGCTTCTGATAGTGTTAAACGTTGCAGACATTGTAGAATCTTCAAACAAGCAGGTCTTGTAATGGTCAAATGTCACACGTTTCTTCAAGTACGATGTTTTGACTCCTTTAGCTTTCTTCACTGTCGGTATGTCGTTTTCCATATACATCTTGAAGGAATATAATTTGGACATCAGCGCAACTATTTCCTCCAAAGGTATTCCATTTGCTTCATCTTTAAATTTTCCAATTACTTTTTTATTCTTTTCATTGTAATTCGGATGGTTCTTCGGATAGTCAGAGAAGTCAAAGTCGTCTTTGTATGGGAAACTCCTTAGATCTTCATACATGTCCAAAGTCTTTATCCAGTAGATAAACGCGTCGGTATCCATGTATGCAACTCCAATGTTGTCTCTTCTATAGTGTTTAACCATTTTGTTGTAATGGAAATCATACATCAGAGTTTTACTTATATCCAAAATCGACATTCCAATGTATAACGGACGATCCATCACTATTGTTGTTTTATTCATACTGACAGCAACTAGATTTTCGTTTATAATCATTGATGTTCCGAAATTTGGTTTTTGCACTAATTTTTCCAATTTTCTAGGATCACTTACTAATTTTACAATTTTGTGTTTTCTCTTGTTCTCCAAGGTCTTCCCAAAGATGGCGTTGTTCATTAATTTGTAGAAGTCCTTTTCAAATGCTGTTGTCGCTGCAGCTCTTCTTGTAGTGTTGGAATCGATATATGGTTTCAACCAACAAGACTGGGTGAATTCAATTGCTCTGTGAATTTTCACTATACGTAGGCCCAATTCAAGTGCTTGTTGAACTACCCAGTAGTGTGCCACATATCGACTCTTATTCTCCAAGGTCATCATCAGCTTGGGCCATCTTCCTGTCGGTGAAACTTCAGTCTTGGCTAGGAGAGGCAGGTCGTAATGATGGTCGTGAAGGTGTTCTGGATATTCAAAATCACAGTCCAAAATATAGCCTGTTTGGCCATCTTTTGGAATCCGTGATATGTCACCGATGGTGGTCGGGTCAATCCACTTGAAGTCTGCGTAGGGAAGTGGATTTGACATCGCCCAACCATAGAGGTTGTTCGCATCAAAATATCCAAGGTAGAGTGATGGTTGTTGCTCGTCGAAGTTGGGGATATACTTGTTGTTGGCCTTAACATGTCTTGTCACAGCTTGAGTCAAACCACCTCGTACACCTGATTCGATCATGAGGACCATATCGATGTCTGTGAGAAGCTCCAATCGGCAGTTAGTTGACTTGAGCATAGCTTGCCATGCTAATCCAGGGGATGTATACGAGTGTAAAGGATCCAATCCGTATGCTGAGAAACAGGTGTTCCGAAATTCTTCCATCACATCGCACAGCAGAGTTACATCCAATTTTATATAAAAATCAGAATATTCCCCTAAAGTTTGAATGTTTAGTTGGTTCCAAACATTACACGCATGATTGTAGTCTTCAACGGAGATTTCACTTTCATTTAATTTGCTATTGAAGGCTTCAATCGGTGGTAGACTGGTTTCTTCAAACTTTTCTGTGGAAGTTATATAATCATAGGGGAAAACTCCTTTTCGTAATACTAAGTCCAATTTATCTTCAGGTACAATTTTGCTGGTTTCTTTTAGATCTTCTCTTCTTAGGTTCTCAGACAATTTGCTCAAACTAGATGACATAAATCTATAAGAGTCTACGAAGCGAAGTTTAATTTTACCAACTGTTTTTGAAAAACTGATGTACTTCTCCAATGTTTCAGCTAATACTTCGATTTTTCCATCATCTCGTCCTAACTCTGGGATAATGAAGTGGGAGTCATAGCCGCTAAGATTGTGTAACACGACAGGAATAAATTGAGGCAGTTTGTAATTTATATTGCATGAATTACAAGCAGGTCCTCTGTATAACCCTGTGAGGTGATCATGATCTCTTACTTTTTGATTTTCTTCACTGAAGCTCTTCTTGCATAGATAACATCTTGTTGCCGAAATGTATTCTTCTTGTTGATTTTGGTTCAAAGGTTTCATGGGTAAAACATTACCGTATAAGCGTTCCGCCTTTTCAGCAATGTTATACAACTGGTCTACAAAATACTTAGCAGCTCCTTCCCCACGGTAGAGTATCGGAGTGGATGTTAAGCCGTAGTCTTGCAATTGTTCTTCAGGTAAAGTAGATTTCACCAATAAGCAAAAACTGTTAGGTTGATGCAATTGATATTTGGTTCTTCTAGTTACTTCACCATCCGAAAGTTCCTGCGGCACTAACGTGGATTCAAAGTCAGCGTAGATAACTAGTGGAATCCGGTATTGGTGAACTGTTTTATTGAACTGGACAAATGCTCTAGATGGTGGTGGCAGACTAATCTTCACTTCATAGTTGTCATTACAAAGCCGCTGGTGTTCCGACAACCACTCCGATCCTCCACGTCTCAAGTCTTTATTTGTGAAACAAAAGCATCTCTTACACACTGTTACTCTAATTTTCTTTTTAGTCACTTGTCGTCCAACCAAAGTTTCAAAGTTCTTGATGTAAACATAATGTGATATTTCACCTTTGGTCAATAGCAGCAAATCTGTATGATTTTGACGTTCAGTCTTTGTAACTCGTAACGGGTATACGTTATTTGATTCGTCTAAACCAAACACATTAACTGAAACTCCTGGGTTTTTTCTTTCAAATTTAGCAACATCATTAAGACTAACAGGATACGACATACCTTGGAAGTTATAGCGGTGTTGAACAGCTTCATATGCTATGCTAGGTCTACAGGAATGGTCTTCCACATATTTTGCTAACATTGCATACCGGAAACATTCATTATCCTCATTTTTCACATTGATACATGATCTCGTATCTCGGATCACCTTTGGTAGAGGGATAAAGCTGCTTCCTCTCATACCATATCCATGCTTGTGAACCCTCACATCCATACCTTCAATTGATGATAGCGTCCAGCCGGATCCTCTTCCTTCATGTTCTTGAAGTTTCACTAGCAGTTCAACCAAACATTCTTCTAAAATTTCGTTGATATCAGATGTGGTTGTAAGGGTTCGGTTTTTAGCAATGAATGCTCTCGGTGAATTTTCACCATCGGTATTAGTAAACATAGCCTCCAACACCAATCCAAATTTAATAAAGTTCAATCTTGCCAATTCTTCCGTCAATGTTTTTACAACTAGTTTTTTAGCTTGAGTTATAAAATTTTCCAATTCTAATTGCACATTATTAATTTTGAAATGAATTACAACTGGTCCTGGCAAGGCTGTAGTGCGCAGTTGTCTTATATCTTCCATATCCTCTTCTTGGGTACGCAGTTGTCTTACATCTTCCACTTCTTCCGTATCTTCTTCTTCCATTTTCTCTTCTTGAATAAATCCTCCAGCTGTAGATGGTCCAGCTCCGGCAAATTGAATAACACTTGGTCTTCTTCTTTGCATTAACTGTAAATAGCTAGCCCAGTCCTTCTGCTTATGGGGTTTTTCCAAAAACCGATCAATCGCATCCAAGTCTTCTTCACTTACTACAATCTCTTCTTTTCTGTCCTCTTCACGATGCAATTCTCGGTGTAACTGTAGATAGCTATCACAGTCGTCCATCTGCTTCTGGCAGTTTTCCAATAACCGATCAAACGCATCCAAGTCTTCTTCACTTACAACAATCTCTTCTTTTCTGTTCTCTTCATGATGCAATTCTCGGTGTAAAACAAAGATATCTTCATCTTGGAAAAACTCACCACAAATATCGCAAAGAGCCATTTTTTTACAGTTTGGCTTTGAGTGTGCACTCGGTGAATGTCCACGCAATAATGAGCAGCGCGCTCAACCGGGTCCCTTTATACCCGAGGTTGAAGGGTGGGGGAAGGTGACGTCATATACATCCAGTTTATCAATCATGTAGCAGATTTGGCTTTTAAACACCCATTTTCAATTTATTCTTCAACAGGTTTGATAAACCAATAATCTTTGGTCTAAATCCACTACTTTGTACAAATTTTTTGTTTGGGCACTTCTCGTCCGGAGCAAAAAACTTTTTGGTCAAGGTCAAAATTTTTTCTCAAAAAAAAAGTTCCGGGGGGGGGGGTCGCACTTTTTGCCGGGGGGGGGGGGGTCGCACTTTTTAAAAAAATAAGCCCCACTTGAGGCATTTATGTTACCATAGCTGAAGCCTCCCAAGGGACCCAACTATAAACAACTCCAAACTTGTGGGTTACAAATACCTAACTGTTATATTTTTTAACAGACATTAATGTATTAACTGTGTTAATAAGACCTGACTGTTAAACACTTTGAAAGATTTTACATATTTAGGTCAAGGTCACAAAAAAACTTTAAAAAAATTAAGCCCCACACCCCCCCTTTGGGGGTGTGAGGCACTTGGGTTGTCATCGCTGTAGCCTCCGAAGAGACCCAACTATGACAACAAGGCAACATCCAATGTCGTGTACCCTTCGCCACGCAAGACTTGTAAACATTTACTGCATTGTCTTTTCAGTAGCTAACAAAGATTCATTTACATAATTTTGTGTTTCCAGAAGGAAACAAACTGAGGACACCCTAGTGGCTTACGTCCTCGTCCGAGTGCAGAGGCCGCCGCAACCTTTTGCATGCCAGCGTACAAACGGACATGCTCCCAAATGCCATCCGCAACCTTTTGCATGCCTGGCAGGAGCCTACCGATAATTAAAATAGGCTTTACACGGGGGCCTACTCCCGTAACCTATCTTTAATATTTTTAATTTACAATGCATTGAATTTTTACAAGTCTTTGTGGGTCAAGGCCACACGGACATTAAAAAATTTCGGCCCCCGTACATCCATGGCGAACCACGAATGTTCGGGGGCCTTGGGGACTAAAAACACAAATATCTAACAAAGATTCATTTACATAATTTTGAGTTTCCAGAAGGGAAACATACTGAGGACACCCTAATGGCTTACGTCCTCGGTCCGAGTGCAGAGGCCGCCACAACCTTTTGCTTGCCAGCTTACAAACGGACATGCTCCCCAAATGCCATCCGCAACCTTTTGCATGCCTGGCAAGGAGCCTACCAATTATTAAAAGTGGCTTTACACGGGGGCCTACTCCCGTTCCCTGACTTTACAATTTACTTTGAGCATTGAAAAAGCTCAAGGGGGGATTGCTAAAACAAGCGTATACACTTTAGAAACATATAACACACTTACAACACACAATTGAGCTCAACGTAGTCAATGCTGGAACAAGCACATACACATTAAACACATATAACAAACAAGACACAAAGGATAAAAGACACACAGGAGACGTAGGGTACAAGTAAAACACTCTCATATAAAACAATTCGCAATACCCAAACGCAAGCGCAATATCTTACAACTAATACAAGTCTTAAAGTTAGAGTAGACTTCGCTAAACACTGAAGGCGCCATTCAATGTTTAGTGATGCCTATGGCGGTCCGTCCCGATCGTTCACGTTCAACGCGCGGGAGCGGACTGCGAGCCGGCTCTGGCCGGACCCCCTTATATCCCCACCGGGGCTGCCACGCCCAGGATATCAGGGGTGGGGGAGGGGGTGGGGGTGGGGGGGGGTTCGCACTTTTTGTCGGGGGGGGGGTTCGCACTTTTTGTCGGGGGGGGGGGGGGGGGGGGGTTCGCACTTTTTGTCGGGGGGGGGGGGGGGGTTCGCACTTTTTGTCGGGGGGGGGGGGGGTTGACTAAGTTAAGTGGGTCAAGGTCACCCACAACACTTGTACTCTAAGTGTTGGCTATACCCCCACCACAACTGGGTCCCTAGGCTGCACAACACCGCTTCGCCAGTATGTCTCCGGCTTCCATGCGGTGCGTCTCGCTGTTCTCTAGCTCTCTATATGTAAGTAATTTTACAAGTTCTGAATGTAGGTCACTACACTTTGACTCTGGGACGATATCGACTTGTAGTGTTTCAGTGTTTTGACTCAAGGTCATCACACTTTAACTCTAGCACATCGGTTATCGTACCAGAGGTGCTCAATAACCTAACTTGTAATGTTTAGGGTGGCGTTTGCACGCCACGTGGTATCGCCATGAGTGTCCAGTCCAAGTTTTAAGTTAAATTAATTTTACTGTAATCTTTTCCATTTCTGCTTCGTTTTGCCAAAGTATAAGGTGTCGCTTAATAAAGTGGTATTTCTCTAAAGTTATAGGAGATTGCAAGGATACAATTAGTTTATTTAGGAGACTCTTCATCTTGGAGTTTAACACAATTTCCACTTTGACTTTGCTTCCTCGGCTCTCACAGCCTAAGCTGTACAGAAATGTTTCTTCTAGTGCCAACTCGGGCCAAGAGAACAGTGTGTTGACTGTAGGACAGCTCATGGTGAAGTGATGCGAAACTCCAGCGTACCACCTCACCTTCCCCCGCCACTGTGACCTTCCCCCACTCCTGCTGTTTCCCCCACCTCTTTTCCCTTGACTCATGCGCTACAAGCAGTCTCTCAGTATTGTGCGGACTTTTGTGAGGGGAAGCCATGTCGCGGGACGCTTTAGGTAAGAAACTTAGCCGTGTTAAGACTTTATTAGTTGCTCACTGTCCACCACTGAAAGTTAAGAGAGTTTCAACTTTAGCTAAGTGGCGCAAACTGTTGCGCGGACACCCTAAGTTTTATACAAAACAGACTAATGTCAGTTTTACTGATGAGGATTTGTTTAAAATATTGGATGAAATGACTTTTCCTTGCAAAATTCAGTTAGTTACTCCCATTCCTGACAGTTTAGAGTCTTAGTCTTTCAAGCCAATATACCTAGCATACACAGAGCCTGACAGTCAGTCACTCGGTGGCTGTCGTGGGGTGCGCATCGGTGTCGGCGCTCCGTTGTTAAGTTTTCAAGGTCACAGTAATATGAAATTGGGGGTGTTGTGCTAGTTCAAGGTCACCTGAGGGATTACCGATTGCCCATTTAGGCAGAGTCATGTCAGAAACTCGAGTTTAACTTGGCACTTTTGCCGTTTCTCGTTGAAAATTCGCTCCAAGTGGTCAAGGTCACGGGGACTCTGACTGAAACTCGGAGCGTAGTGCGAGAAACGGCAAAAGTGCCAAAAAATTTTAAGTTTCTGCGTGACCTTGACCTTAGTGGCGTCGGTGACGTCGTTTTGATGACGTAAGAGGTGATGACGTCATCAGCACGTCATTTCTGTGACGTCATGGGTGTGACGTCATCGAAATGACGTCATTAGTGATGACGTCATCGATGATGCAATCGATGACGTCATCGATGGGGTCATTGACCTCGATGACGTCATCGATGACGTCATCGCTCGGGTGACCTTGAACTGGCCCAAAAGCCCCCATTCCCCACTACTGTTTACTGTTATAAGTGGGCTTAGTGACCAGTCCAAAAACTGATATGCCATCTATTTTTTGAACTGTTAAAGTTTTATCAACAAAATCATAAACCTAAGGTTTACCGAAGTGTTTTTTAAACCTAGTGGCCACTCCTGCACTAGTGTGACCTTCACTATCCATATCTGCTGAAATTGCAGTGTGCATAAACAATATTCTCTTGATCTTTTAGTGAAGTTACATAGGTTTAAAATTTACTAATTTAAAAATTGGTAAATTTACCAAATCATATAAAATTAGAACAAAATAATAAGAGTTTTTACCGAAAGCTGAAAGAATATCTTATTTCAAAATCCCTATATTCACTAGAAGAGTAAATTAGTAAAGAAGATTAAATTATGAAAGTAAAATGAAGCAAGAAGAATTAACTGAATGTGAAATTCCTATAGTGTTTTTAAATCTATATTAATAAAATTAGATTTTTGTCTGTAAATTGCTTAGAATCTTGAAATTTTTTGTTATTTTTATTTTTTATGAGCCACAGAATCCAAAATCGGTGTCATCTAAATTTCTTCCCCCCCCCTCTCTCTCTCTCTCTCTCTCTCTCTCTCTCTCTCTCTCTCTCTCTCTCTCTCTCTCTCTCTCTCTCTAATTTTTTTTGTGTTATAGACAAGAGTGGTGTGAAAGTTCATTACAACTTAAATTGCCTCAGCGACCTTAGGGCTTTGCCCCATGGTACGTCAAAGTAGCCAAGTTGTGCTAAAATACCAATATTTTATCTCTTTTCACACGACAAAGGCTTTAGTAAATGATATGAAAATTTTTATCAGTGTCAAGTGGTGCAATTAGGAACAATTTAGATGCTCTAAACCAACGTTAGTCAAAAGGCTCTGCCTCATAGTAAAAGAAATATTTAATGTTAATCTTATGGGAATATTTAATTCTATCATCTTATCTATGCTTTGTAATCAGATGGATTAGACAGTTTGTCATTTTTACCACAGATTGCAACACTTAAAATTTTAAATACAGACTCATTCATGTCTAACCCTCTTACCTTTCACTAGCCAAAATACAGCGAGTAAAATCAACTAAGTTCTAGGTTCTTAATATGAATATTAAAATAATTTATGCTTATTATTACAGAACGAGTTTTGTTCCTTAAATCTTAAAATATTTTTGTTTATCATTGCAAAGTAACTTTAGTTCCCAATTTAGCTTTCATGACACGTTATGACCAAAAGAGGTGTAATTCTTAAAATATGTAGTTAAAACCAACAAGGATAATAAATTGCTCGATCTTCCAAATAATGTGGGTATAGACGGGACAGTACTAATGTAAAAGATCTGAATAGGGAGGGTCCTCGTGAGGACGCTGCTAACGAAACACTGATGATTTTTATTCAAGGATCATGCTGATTGGTTAGATGGAATTAGATGGCTAGAACAATTGTACAGATGTTTGTTATCGTTTTTATTTTTTGTAAACAAATATGCTCATTTTGAAATTTAGAAGGTAGAAAGAGTGAATCACTTGGCAATAGGAAGTAATCCTAGATCAGCGCTTTATTTTCCTATGTTTTTCGAGGCAAAATATTTTAACATGGGATGCCTTTATTTATTTGGTTCTGTATACATTGGCAATAAATGGGGAAGTTTTTAGGCAAGAAGGTAAATCTAAAGCAAAAAAAATAAATAATGAAGTAGACCTAATATCTACTTAAAAATAAAAATATCTTCACTGGTGCGGTGACTAAAGTAGTGACAGGCGATGAGTTGTTTTACTTGGGTTGGGTATTCAAATTTTAATTTTTAATTTGGATTATATACATATACATATATATATTTATATATTAAAAGTTGTTTATGTCTTTTAAGGGTAGAACAAGAAATACAGAGGTTGGGTACAGGGGTACATGGGATTTAGTTCAGCTATTGTCACAAGGTTTTAATATTCTTGACAAGTCTGAGTTTTATTTAATCATCTATGAGTAATAGTTAGGTGTACTTTTAGAACTAAAAAGTTAATCACGAATATTAATGTTTAGTAAATCTGCAACAAAAACATGCTATTAGGCATAAATTTACCAAGAAGCTATTATGCATAAACGCGTTATGATATCTAGATACGTTGGAATAAACCAAATGAAGGTGACATATTGAATTTGTGAAAGGATTATATATTTCTGTTAATAAACTGCAAATAGGCCTACTCAACGTGCGAAGAACGGGTACACAGCTAGTTATCTTAATAAATGTATACACCTTAAAAGACATGCAATTTTATGCAGGTGTCTTGAATAAATAAATAAATATTAAATTATCCATATTTGCCTCTATGATATATAAATAATTTATTTATAAATAAATAAATTACATCCTTCTGCCATTGCAGATTGCATATATACAAAGAATACCATACAATTTAATTATACAAATGATTTCTTAAAATTATTATTGAATGTTTCACTGCTGGAAGCGCAGTTTCATTTAATTTTGATATCAAAATTTGAATTTTTGCCAAAAATCTGTAAAAAATTTTGGTATTGTTCCTCTTGACCCTATTAGTAAACCAACTATTTCAAAATTTTCAATTTTGTATTCATTTTTGTAAAATCCAATTGTTGGGTGGTGTATATTATGTTTTTCTAAATGTACCTCTTGAGGCATTTCTTCGTTTCCTTCAAATCTTACTGTGGGATCAATTATGTAGGCTTTATTTTTTTCTATTTATTACAATTATATCACTACGCCGAATTGAATTGTTGTCCGCAACACCTGTAACTTCTTCATAAACTTCATAAGATTTAGATCTATATTCATCGGCTATAATTGATCGAATTCTGTTATGGCGAATGTTCCTGAGGAGACCCCCATATGGGCATTGTCCAAGGACATGCGATAGGTTCATCAGGATAAGGTGTGTGGTCTGGTCTATTGGTCTATTCTTGTTAACTTATTGTAAGATGATTCCCTAAGTAGTTTTAAAATTTCTTCTACTGTCTTCTTCTTCCCTTTTTTGTTTATGTGCATACCATGTTTAGTATATAGGTAACGGGACAAGAAATGAAGTTCAAGAAGCCTAGTGTCTCCAGCTATAGACTTTATTTTTTGACTAGACTGTCATTGATTGTGTCTATTATATTATCTAATTTGAAGTTGTCATGCCTCATGGGCATTGACGCAATGATGAGGTTTGTGTGTGACGAACTTTTCATCAAAGAGTCAAAGCTATTCAAGACTTCCTTCACATAAAAACTTTCTACATTATTGGTTCCTCCGACGATAAGCAGAAAATCATTTTTGCCATAACCACATGTGAGTTCTTTTAATTCCTTAGTGACACCACTCAACTTTGCTTCAGGTCTCACATAGGTCTACGTCGGCGCGGGTTTGAATCCGCACATGACCACACCTGACCTGGTGGTGCAACTCTTAAAGGGTTAGCCGATACGTGGCAACGTTGGTGGGAGGGCCCACGTAAAATAAACGGTGGCAGGCTTGCGTGGAAGTTTACGGGATCGGTTGATTCTTTGAGAGTTGCACCTTGGTCAACATTGATTTTGCTATTTGCTATTTTCTACTTATGTTAACGTTGTGTGTACCACTACGGCTGTTACCATAAATACGGAAGATAACCATATTTTTACTCTAAAACGGCAATATGCAATTATCATATATAAAAAAATATTAAGTGTATGTATCCAAATGGACACTAAACCTAGGAAAGGGCTTTTAAAAGTACATATCTTTAAGTACCCAAGCGTTAAGTACACATCTTGACTTTCGTACTGTAGTATTACCATGATTAACAAAAATATAATTTTTAGCTTATTAAATCAAAATTATAATCATAAATAAAACTTTTAGTTGTGTAATTTTGTTTCAACAATATGTCAACATTTTCTTAGTTGTTATTACCTTTTTTTTGCCAACCACTTGGTTTAAAATTTGAAAATTGTTGAAATACCAACCAAAATAATTTATGACAAAAAATATATTTTTCTATAGTTTTATTTCAACCCAGCTCTTTTTATACATACATGCCAACATACATACATGCCATTTGCGTATTTTGATTAACATTGAAACTTTGAAAGCCCATGGGCTGCCTCTTCCAGTTGGTTGTTTTCATCTCTTGTTTGAGGACCAGGAACTTATTCAATGGGCTGCCCCCTCTAAGCCGCCTCCTCCTGGTAGCCCCCTCTGGGCCGTCTCCCCTGGGCCGCCTCCTCCGGGCCAGATCCCCTGGGTCACTTCCTTTAGGCGAACTCCTCCAGGCCATATCCTCCGGGCCGCCTCTTCTGGTTAGACCCCTCTGGGCCGCCTCCTCCTGGCCGCTCCCACTGGGCCGCCTCCTCCTGGCCGCTCCCACTGGGCCGCCCCCTCTTGGCCGCCCCCTCTGGGTCGTCTCCTCCGGGCCAAATCCCCTGGGCCACCTCACCCAGGCCAAATCCTCCGTGCATTCTCTTCTGGGTCGCTCACTCAGCCTCCACCGGTCTGAATCCTCCTTGCCAACTCCTCTTTCCTGTCTGGGATGGTTCTTACTGCAGATCGGCCCATGTGACTTTTTTCAAGTCTGCTAGCTTGTATTTGGGTCGCTTTGTCGGCAGTAGTTGTGGATGCCTGGACTTTGGCATCCTTTGACTGTGCCTTTGCTTGAATTTCTTCATCTTGAGTGGGTTGGGTGGGTTGCCGTTGCTGCATACCCAGCCACTTGCCAATACAAAGGCAAGAGGCTCCTACGAAGATGATGATACCAGTAGTCGCACTCATGATTTTTGCTAACAAGTAATGTTTGGAATAAATTACCATGGTTATTTCTTTATTGTTGGATTTTAATTATGAACACGCATGACATGTAGTTTTCTTTCATATAACTCGAATTGCAACTCGTTTTAGGAAATACCCCCGTCGCAGCAGACCTGCGTACTCAGCAAATTACGAATGGAATTTTTGTATATTTTCTATTTCCCCATAAAATCCATGGGGATGAGAGTATGTAGGTTTGCAGCCATATGGGTTTTGTTAGTAAATATAAGTTAAACCCTACCTAGTGATTGTACATACCAAATTTTATAAGGTTATGGTGTTCTTTTTATTTTCCCCATAAACCCTATAGGGCTGAGTACGTAGGTTTGCCACCATATGGGGTTTCTAAGCAAATATAAGTTAAACGCTTCCTAATGAATGTACATACCAAATTTTATCAAGATATGTCAATAAATAAGCAAGATAGAAGGTTTTGTTGATTTCCCATAAGAATAACATGGAAAACATACTTTTAGGATTTTCTCCATAACCATTTAAGCTAGGTAAAAAATCCAAAATACTAGATTGTTTTTTAAGCTATTTTAAATGGTTTAATTTAAAATTGTTGAATTTTCTAAATAAAAGTAAAAAATCCAAAACCCATTTTCAACCCTTTTGAAACCCCTTAAAACCCCGTTTCTATGGTCCGATCATTCTGGTTCGCGAACTCAACCTAGTAGACGCTGGCTTACACCCCTGTAAGCCACCGTAATAGCGTATTCCCTATAGGGAAATTCGCTAAAAAACGATTTGCATGAAAGGCCTTTGATATGGGGATAGCTTCTCAGTGGCTTAAAATTAAATACGGATTTAATCTAATTTGGTCATCAAAAATGGTTAATTGAAATGACAAAATATATTTAGATAATAAATTATTCTTCATTATACTACGTGTAGAAAAGCTATGTTCTGGCCTGTAAATAGTCCAAAAAGTTAGTGTTTTCTGTACCCTTTTAAAAGTGCACCGAGAAAATATTTGTTAATTTTTTTCCGTGTGCTAACCTCAAAAAGCGTTTCTATCTTGAGCAAAAATAATAATAATCCTAAACAAATAAGACGAACATAAACAAAACCCGACTTGCAGACTACATTTTTAATGCAAGATTTTGACATTTCATTCATTCAACTTACATATAGTCAACTACTAAACGTAAACAGATAATGAAATTTTAATTATTTTTTAAATTAGTTTTTATTTTTAAATGTTTACAGTATGATGAAAAAAGTTGTTTTTCAATCAGATAAAAATGTTTTTTTTTTGTTCTTAATCTTCCGAGCTCGGTGATTACACACAAAAAAGCCAATTTTCTGTACGAGTGATTCTTGTGACTTTGACATAAAAAATATAAAAAAATTAAAGAAGATAACAAATCAATCAAAACCCAGACAGTTTCAAAGTTTTAAACCTAAACTTTACAGTCCTAAACCCAAATCTAAGATTAGTTTTGAACGATTGGAAATTAAATGTCTATGCTTAAGATGTGGCCACAATAACCACTGTGCTTCAGAATGCCAATCAGATCAATCATTACTGCACTGTTAAGCCTGTTCACAACATGGTCACATGTCTAAAGTATGCGTTACAACTTTGCTAAAAGAAAAGTTTCCAAGAAATAAAACTTGTAATGTAACTTCAGGTTCATCAGCTAAATTTGTTAGCACCAGTAGGTCGGAAGACTTTGGTTTCAATTACATATACCTTAACTCCGAGGTAGTAGAAATTTATGACAATTTCAGTGATTTGTAAAAATATACTGTAACAGTTCTGGTGAATGTTAGACCAATGCAATTCGAGGTAGATTAGGGTACAGGATATACACTGATCTCAGAAACCGAATTCAACAAATTTGATCTTAAAGTAGTTATGTTACCCACATAGGTTTTGCAAATATAGTTTTTTAAGCACTTAAGGTCTCCGCCTCACTGAACATTGAAATTACTTTAGGACCTCCGGAGCTGAAATTTGACATGGACGATTTTCTTTGCTCATAGGTACGCACTAGGAAACGGTTTTTGCAAATATAGTTTTTTAAGCTCTTTAGGGATCCACCCCACTGGACTTCAAAATTACTTTATGGCCACCGGGGTTGAAATTTGATGGACGATGCTCTTTACCCATAGGTACTCACTAAGAAACGATTTTGCAAATATAGTTTTTTAAGCACTTTAGGGCTCCGCCTCACTGAACATTGAAATTACTTTTGGACCGGCGGAGCTTAAATTTGACATGGACGATTCTCTTTGATCATAGGTACTCACTAAGAAACGATTTTGCAAATATAGTTTTTTAAGCACTTTAGGGCTCCGCCTCACTGGACTTCAAAATTACTTCAGGGCCACCAGGGTTGAAATTTAACATGGACGTGCCTCCTTGCTCTTAGGTATTCACCAAGAAACGGTTTTGCAAATATAGTTTTTGAAGTTCTCTTGGGCTCCGCCCCACTGGGCTTTGAAATTACTTTAGGATCACCAGGTTTGAAATTTGACACACGATTCTCTTTAATCTTAGGTGCTTACTAAGAAACAGTTTTGCAAATATAATTTTTTAAGATCTCTAGAGCTCCGCCCCACCGGACTTTAAAATCACTTTAGGGCCACCGGGTTTGAAATTATATGGATGATTCTTTTTGTTCATAGGTGCTCACTAAGAAACGGTTTTGCTCATATCGTTTTTAAGCACTTTAGGGCTCCGCCCCACTGGCCTTTAAAATTACTTTAGGGCCACTGGGGTTGAAATTTGATGTACAATTCTTTTTGTTCATAGCTACTCACTAGGAAATGGTTTTGCAAATATAATTTTTAAGCTCTTTAGGGCTCCGCCCCACTGGACTTTAAATTACTTTAGGGCCACCATGGTTGAAATTATACTTGGACATGCCTCTTTGCTCATAGGTACTCACCAAGAATGGTTTTGTTCTGTAAATCTGTACTGAATCATGTGTACTATATGTCATCTGTTTTAACCATTATTTATTTTTTGTATTGTTTGTTTACATACACAAAATTCAGTTTTTATGTACAATTAAAGTGCTTTTTCTGTTGAAAAATGTTATATTTTATGATTAAATATTTCACCGCATTATTAAACATGGTCCAAATCGAGCCGGTATCAATACCTGTGGATTTCAGTACATAATTTATGAAAGTTAGAGGAAAAAGGAATAATGTGGTGAGTTAGAATTCTAGAATACCACATACTCCAGTATTGCTGCAAGAAACATACTTATCATAAGGCCATTTTCCATTCCTGATCTAATCAAATGAGTGCTGCTTTAAAAAAAAACCCATTTCATTGTTTTAAGTTTTTTTCTAAGCATTCTATTGAAAACATTTCATAAAAACATTATTGTTTTCTTTGTAAACACATCTTGGGAAACACATGTTTTTTTGTTAGTATTGAGCATTTAATATTCCATTTTTAAATAAAATGAATGAGATGATTGAAAATGAATTGGAACTTCTTCGCTTTAAGAAGTCGAACATTCTTGACAAAATAACTACTTTACATAAATTGAGTTTAGATTTAGTCATTGATTCTACAGACACGACAGAATTTGATGTACGATTTTCTAAATTAGATCAAGATTATGAATCATTTGGTCAATGCCTAAATGAAATAGTAGAGAAAATTATAAATTTAAAACTATTTGATGAGATTGCAAGTGAGAAAAAATTAATCAAAGAAGTCGATTCCATGTATTTTCAAATCTTAGCCACTCAAAAAAAAATGTTTGACACTTGAAAACAGTTTGACTCAGTCTCTTCAAGCAAGTAAAACTCAGGTTCGACTACCCAAAATAGACTTGCCCAATTTTAATGGAAATTTAAGAGATTGGCCTCATTTTAGGGATTTGTTTCAATCCTTGATTCATGACAATGAATCTCTACCGGACATTGAAAAGTTCCACTACTTAATTTCTTGTTTAAAATCAGAAGCACTGTCATTGGCTAAAACCTTGCCTCTTACTAGTCAAAATTATCAGATTATTTGGAATCAATTAAAGGATCGTTTTGACAACAAACGCCTTCTTGCCTCATGTTATCTTGAAGAAATTTTAAATGCGTCAAATCTAAAAAATGAATGTAGTAAAGAGTTGAGGCAATTCATTGATCTGGTAACTGAAAATTCTACTGCTCTTAAGTCAATGAATTTTCCTGTTGATTACGGTGATTTCATCTTGTGTCATATCACTTTACAAAAACTGGACAAGCATACTCGCCAACTTTTTGAACGGAAATATTCCAATACTGAATTTCCAACATTTAAGAATTTGTTGGATTTTCTAAAAGACCATTGCAAGTCCCTTGAGGCAGCTTGTCCTCTTGAAATCAGCACTGCCAATGCCCCACTGATAGAAATTTCTCGATCAAAGTCCAATCAATCAAGTAAGTTTGGAGGGAAAATACCTGCACCGCTCGTATCACCGACCCACAACGTTCAATCACCAACCCAAGATAAGGTAAATTATCATTGCTCATATTGTAATAATAAAGATCATATCATCTATCGCTGTCCAGACTTTATTGCCCTACCCATTTTTCAACGCAGGGATTTTATAATGACCAAACAAGCATGCTTCAACTGTTTATCACATGGACATACTTCTAAGTATTGCAGTTCAAATACATCTTGTAAGAAGTGCTCTAAGCGTCATCATACATTACTTCATGATTCATCTCAAACCTCTGCAACCTCAATGCTCTTTTCAAGAACTAATGAACAAGACGTCGAAGAACATACATCTCCACCATCTACTTCTCAAGCTAGCTTGCTTTCACCCGCTGCTTTGAATACTAATCTCGGTACTTCACCAACAACAACTATCCTTGGTACTGCTGTTATCCAGATTAGAGATTTTGTTGGAAACTTCCACACAGTAAGAGCGCTTTGTGATCCTGGATCTCAAGTAACTTTTATTACGGAAGAGTGTGCTAGTAAGTTACGTTTACCTCGCAGTTCAAATGAAGTTTCAATATTAGGAATATCTCAGTCTCCCATCAAATCCTCAAACGAGTCTGTCAGTTGTGTCATTAAACCCCGCTTTCAAAACCATCCATGTGTACAGGTAAATGCTATTGTTCTTGATAATATCACCGCATCTCAACCATGTCAACCATTGCTCTCAAACATTAGGGAATTTTACGGAAAAATCACGCTGGCTGATCCCTTTTTTGATGTACCTGGCAAAATAGATTTTTTGATTGGAGCTGATTTGTTTGCTGAAGTATTTGATGGCGGGCGGAAGCCCTTGAAAAAAGATTATCCTGTTGCTTTTAGAAGCATATTTGGTTGGGTACTGATTGGTAAAGCAAATATTAGTGGATCATTCTCTTCTAATTTAACAACAAATCTTTGTATTTCTGAAACTAATTCATTAAGGTAGCATTCCTAAGCGACGACTCTAGCGACTCCAGTCGTACGGCTGTAGCCAATAGAAATATAAACATGTTTATAGGTCTATGCTGTAGCCGCGCGACTATGACTCATACTGCTTCGCATGTTTTAGCGACGGAAGCGGCTCTAGTGAGGCGGCTCGAGCCGTACGACTAAACTGCTTGCATGAGCAGTCTAGTCGTATCAGCCGCGACGACTGGAGCTATGTTTTTGTGCTATTCCTACATGCGAAGCAGTGTGAGTCATAGTCGCGCGGCTACAGCATGGAACTGTAAACTGTTTATATTTCTATGGGCTACAGCCGTACGACTGGAGTCGCTAGAGTCGTCGCTTAGGAATGCTACCTTTAGACGTGTCTCTTAAGAAATTCTGGGAATTAGAGGAACCTCCAAAAAGAGTCCACATAAGCCCTGAAGATCAATATGCTGAGCAGATGTACATTCTAACGACTGAAAGGAATATAACTGGTAGATATATTGTTAAGTTACCTTTCCGTTCAGAACCTCCTGACATTGGAGAATCTTATAATAGGGCATTTCGCAGTTTTAAGAATCTAGAGTATCGTCTAAACCGTAACCTAGAACTTAAAAAACAGTACAGTCAATTCATGGACGAATACCTAGAATTAGGACACATGAGGCGTATCGACATAAACGACACCAAACCTAAATATTACATACCACATCATGAAGTATTCAAACTGACTCAAGATGGTAAACAACGTCAAATTCGAGTTGTTTTCAACGCTTCTGCTAAAACCAAAAATGGTAAATCACTTAATGATGAACTATTGACAGGACCTAAACTACAGAATGATATTTGTGAAATAATTTCTAATTTTCGCTTGCACCCCATTGTTTTTACTGCCGACATTTGTAAAATGTACCGGCAAATAATTGTACATCCGGAACATCAGATCTACCAGGCTATTCTTTGGAGACCTTCGTCTCAGGAACCTATTGGATGTTTTCTATTAAACACAGTGACTTATGGAGTATCAAGTGCTCCTTACCTTGCTATCAGAACTCTTCAGCAACTTGCTCATGATGAAGGACAGTCGTTTCCATTAGCTGCTAAATCACTAGTTAAGGATATCTTTGTAGATGATTTGTTAATAGGTTCAGAAACGATTGAAGGTGCTATTCGTCTGAAAACTGAGTTGATCGATTTGCTAAAATTGGGAGGTTTTGAATTAAAGAAATGGGCCAGCAATCACCCTAGTTTGTTGACTGAATCTGCTGATCCAAACAAGGAAATTAACTTCAATGATAGTGATGCCATTAAGGTTTTAGGAATTAAATGGCAGCCTATAACTGATGAATTTATGTATCAGGTTAAAATTAACAATCCTAGCAGCAATTCTGAACCAACTAAACGTTCAATTTTAAGTTTATTGAGTACAATATTTGATCCTCTTGGGTGGGTTACACCAGTTGTTTTGTGTGCTAAGAAACTGATGCAGGTCTTGTGGACCATGGGTGTTGGTTGGGACGAACCATTAGATGAAAATATTGTTCGAACTTGGTCTCTTTTTGTCAAAGAATTACCACTACTCGAAGGTCTGAAAATCCCTCGCCTTGTTGTACCAACGCATGCGATCAGTTTTCAACTTCATGGCTTTGCTGATGGTTCGAGCGAGGCATATGGTGTATGTCTCTACTTACGTTGTGAAACTAGGTGTGGCAGCATTTCCACGAGATTAATCGCAGCAAAATCCAAAGTAGCACCACTTAAAAGCCTAACAATTCCTAAACTTGAACTCTGTGCCTGTGTTCTATTGAGTAAACTAGTGAAGTTTTATCACTTTAGTTTAAGTGAAAAGTTAGGAGAACTACCCGTTTTTGCTTGGTCAGACTCAACGGTAGCTTTAAGTTGGATTCGAACTCCTCCACACCAATTGAAAATGTTTGTTGCAAACAGAGTATCTGCAATTCAAGATATCATTGAACCTTCTCGCTGGCATTATGTTCCCACAATGGATAATCCTGCTGATTGTCCCTCGCGAGGTCTTTTACCCTCTCAAATTCTTCATCACCCCACATGGTGGAATGGACCTAGTTGGCTCTCTACTAACGATTCATGGCCTGCGCAAGGCTATCAACAAATCCCTACAACTGAACTTCCCGAAGTCAAACCCGCTGTTATAACTGCTGTAGTGATAGAAAATGATGATTATTTGCCCATTTTAGAACGTTTCTCATCATTGACTCGTCTAAAACGTGTTACTGCTATGTGTTTCCGATTCGCCAACAATTGTAAAGTCAAATCGGATCAACGCTCTTTTGGGCCTCTTTTGTCTAGTGAACTTATTAATGCTCTAAAAACTTGGATTAAAATAATACAAAATCAATGTTTTCAGCATGAAATGTCAAACTTAAAATCTAAGCTGTTATGTAAACCTGAGTTTCAACGCCTCGACCCATTTATCGATGAGGATGGAATAATGAGGGTTGGAGGTCGGCTTCGCAACGCTTCACTCCAGTTCTCTGCACGACATCCAGCCATCCTACCAAAAAACAACCATTTAACAAATCTTTTGATTGACCATTACCATATAATGTATTTTCACATTGGACCAACAACACTTCAATCACTCCTTCAAAGGAGCTATTGGATAATATCTTCTCGGAACGCTGTCAGAAAAAGGATTATGAGATGTGTGAAATGCTCCAGAATGAAAGCTAAGTGTCTTCAACCATTCATGGCAGACTTGCCCGCATACAGAGTTAATGCTTATAGACCATTCCTTAAGGTTGGCATTGACTGTGGGGGCCCCTTCTCCATTAAAACAGAACGAAGTAGGAAACCCCAAATACGCAAAGCCTACTTGTGTTTATTCATATGTTTGTCAACAAAAGCTCTACATTTAGAAGTGGTTTCAGATCTTTCAACAGATGCCTTTCTTGCTGCATTTGATCGTTTTATTTCTCGAAGAGGTATTTGTACTGATGTATATTCTGACAGAGGCAGCAACTTTATTGGAGCTAAGAATGTGCTGAATGACTTGAACAAACTTCTCACTGATTCTGAAATCACCAAAAGAATAACTGACAAACTTAGTAATAAAGAAATAACGTGGCATTTCAATCCACCTTCAGCACCTCACTTTGGTGGCATATGGGAGGCTGGAATCAAATCAGTTAAATCTCACCTATTTCGTGTGATTGGTGACCAAATACTCACTTTCGAAGAACTAACAACGATATTTGTCCAGATTGAAGCTATACTCAATTCGAGACCAATCTGTCCCATCTCTTCTGATACTACAGAAATCGATGTCTTGACTCCAGGTCATTTTTTAATAGGTCAACCTCTTGTAAGTGTACCACAACAAGACCTCACCTCTTTGCCGCTGAACCGACTTTCTCGTTGGCAACTTCTCAATCAAATACGCCAAAATTTCTGGAAGCGTTGGTCTTCAGAGTATCTACATACCTTACAGATGAGAAGCAAGTGGATGTCTCGTCAACCAACTGTTAAAGCAAATGACGTAGTTCTCATAAAAGAGGACAATGTACCCCCACAAACATGGCGAATTGCAAGAGTCATTACCTTATTACCTGGTAAAGACGGTATTGCCCGAGTGGCGAAGTTGCTGACAAGTCAAGGCGAAATCATCAGACCGATAGTGAAATTGTGTCCCTTGCCAACAAATGATTAACTTAAAAAAAACATTGTTTTTGGCGGGCGGTATGTTCTGTAAATCTGTACTGAATCATGTGTACTATATGTCATCTGTTTTAACCATTATTTATTTTTTGTATTGTTTGTTTACATACACAAAATTCAGTTTTTATGTACAATTAAAGTGCTTTTTCTGTTGAAAAATGTTATATTTTATGATTAAATATTTCACCGCATTATTAAACAGGTTTTGCAAATATATTTTTTAGTAGGGCTGTGCTCCACCCTCGGACTAAGTATAACTGGACCGCTCATTCAATGGGCGAAAATCGTGGACGTCTCAGGACCATTGGGTGGCAAAAAGCAGCGGAGCCGAGCGACGGAAACCAAAACAGAGCTTCAATAAACCTGTATTTTTACCTACTAAACCATTACATAAATACGTTAACTTTACATTAAAATTTTCTGCTTGAAATGGTGATTCTTACAGTATTTAATACATTAAGAAAAGGTTTGGTAAATAATAATAATACATAGTTTAATCAAACTTACTTTTAATTCAATTCAGTAATGACATGAAAAAAGTAAGATGCAGGAAAATTTTTTATTTTTTGGCCAAATAAAAACTGTCAGCGGGAGTATTGTAGCTAAGATTCTGAATTTTATTTTTTATCTCAAGCATTTCTTCGTGAGACTAGCAGATATCGTTGTACAAATTAATTTCTAGAGCGTAGGATTTCGCGGAAGCGCGCGCGAGTATCTCGCATCTTTTTGTTATGATATAAGCTGATATTACGGTGCAGTTTTTATAAAACAAGAAGTAACATATTTCAGGATGCTACAAATTGGTGTTTGAAGAGATAAATGGGTGGTAGGATAAAAAACTGTACACACTCATACTGTTTATTTACAATCCCTGTTAAATATGACTTAATTAAATAACTTTTTTTTAATTTTGTCTAGTTCCTGGAGATACATTTTCTGCGGCAGTTGCTGTCTTAGCCAAATCATGTAGACAAATTTTCAAAAACATAAAACTTATCATCTTAATTAATTTTATACAATGAGGGTCAACCCCACATTCCTCGACTGATGGATATTTTGAAAAAAACCCTTGTCCCCAGTTCATTGCATGCAAGCAATGTTATAAATTCATAGATATTTGCTTTTGGTTACAATTGTTAACAAAACTTTGACAATGAGCAAAGACATCTTTACTTACTTTTAATAAGAGTAACCACATTTACAAAGTCAACGTACCTTTCATTTTTATTATAATCTCTTAACAAAATTACATTAAACAATGTTGACACGACAATCTTGATTGCAATTTCCTGGTAATAAATCCACATATGTAATGTGAAACTTTTTCTTTAAAATATATTTTAAAATATTACGATGTTGTTTAGAACTAAAATTATATAATAGCTCATCTGAAAAATGGCAGGTCTTTGTTCTGTCCGTCAGCCTGGTTAGTGCAATTATATGCACAAGATTTTACCATAGCTAAAAAACTATATAGCCATAACTAAAAACTGATCACAAACATAACAGCAACTACGTTCTCTCTTCGCGGTGTCCTAAATACTGACTGATTTTTTTATATATTTTTATAACACGATAGGATTTATTTATATCACGGTATTGTGTCTGTGGTATGGTTCGCGCGTCGGGCTCGCAGGTTTTCAAGAATCAGCGCTCGCGCCGAATCCACTGAAATAAAAAATTATCTGTAGCGGAAACGGCTGATGTTAGAAAAGATTAATTGAGATAAAAAAAATTATTTAGAATGTCGTCTACAACTTCTCCGCGGACACTTTTTACCTGACCCAAAAATAAAAAACTTTCTCGCATACTACTTTTGTCATGTCACTAATTAAGACGAACTAAAAAGAATCTTAGTTTAACTAATAATTAAAATTAGTAGCAGACTATTTAAAGTTTAAATACATACCATTAGATTCACAATTTCATGATGAAAATTTTAATATAAATTTAACCTTTTTATTTTCATTCTGAATGGCTTAAATGTCAGGTTACATGAAGCGCTGTTTGGATGTTGTTCGCTCGGGTCCCGCGACATCGGATCCTTTTGCCACCCGTCCGGCTCCAGACTTCCACGTTTTTTGGTTCAGTTTTGCATGGCAGGGCTCGGTCCAGTTATACTTAGTCCGAGGCTCCACCTGACTTTAAAATTAACTATAGTATACGTGTTGCTCGAAATCGAGCAACTTATTTTTATACAATGCAAATGTTACATTTAGCTCTAAATCAATGACATCCGACCAATCCAATATTGTGAATCTCTTTAATCACCAAAACTACACGTATTTACAGCTGATTTTTAACAGATGTTTAAAATGCTTTATTTAATCCCTATGTTATTTAAATGGGAAATTTTGAGATTTCAACTGTGGATAGCGCCTTAATTTCAGTCCGATTCTTATCAGTTTTTGGCGGAAACAACTACAGGCCAAGCCCTGTCCAACGACACCAAAAACTTAAAAATCGGTTGAAAATTGTAGGAGGAGTTCTCAGGACAAAAAACCCTTAGCGTATTAAATAAGTATAGATTTAGGGCCTCCGGGGTTGAAATTTGACATGGACGTGCCTCTTTGCTTATAGGTGCTCTTGCATTTGCAGTTATGATCAATAAGATACAAGGCAAACTGTGACTATTCTGGGTTTAAATTTGCAAAATGCCTGTTTATCCTTTGGCCTTATAATAATATTAATATACTTACTTTCTATGCCGTTAACTTTTTTTGTTATATTAAAAAACTTAAAACTTAGATTATCTTTTTTTATATTAAAATAGCTTTATTTATGTAAACAACTTAATTTGAGCGCAGCAACGCAGCCAACTGCTAGTGCGTTGATAAATCTGATACATCAGGGGTGAGTAACCGATTTGTCTCAGCTAATTTCCCTATTAAGTATATTGCGGACACACTCAATAGTTTGCAAAATTCTGCAGTATTTTGTAAGCTAGGCATATTCAAGGCTTACCTAAACATATACCAGTTGATGAGGAAACTATTTAAGTTCAAACAATGACTACCCATCGTGGAAATTACCAGATGCACAGGTTAAGTTTTGGCAACAGAACCGCACCAGCAGAACTTAATCAAATCTTAAGTCAAATTTTATTGGCTCTTCCTATAGTAGAGGCATGTTTTTACGATATTGTCGTACATGTTTCAACAAAATATGACTGTTTACAAAATCTACAAAACTCCCTTGGACGTCTTCAAGAAAATGACATTCATCTGAACAAAGATAAATTTATAAAGGATGTCCAGCTTCGACTGTCCGAAACTTTTTCATGTCGTTCAGCAAGCCAGAATAAACAAAATAACCCCGTCGCAGCAGACCTGCGTACTCAGTGAATTTCCAACAGGATTCATTTTTTAACTTCCCCCATTAACACCATGGGAATGAGGATGTAGGTTTGCTGCCTTTGGGGTATTGCAATTAGATGACGGAAAATCCATTCCCAGTGCATGTAACTAATTTGCATCCAATTCTGATATTTTTCATTTTCCCCATAAACCCTATAGGGGTCTTGGGGTTGAGTAGGTAGGTTTGACGCCATATGGGTTCTGTAAGTAAATTAAGTTAAACCCTACCTAGTGAATCTACATACCAAATTTGATAAAGTTATATCAATAAATATGTGATATACAGGGTTTTGTTAATTCACCATAAAAATAACATGGACAATCTATTTTTGGATTTTTTTCGTAATTTTTTACGCAATGTTAAAAATTCAAAATACTAAATTGTTTGTTTTTTAAGCTCTTTTAAATGGTTTTAGTTATGCTAGATATTTTTTTAAATTTCGTCTCAAATCTGACTGCCATATTGTTAAATAAAACTCCTATTACTGCAAATGTGTCAGTGCAACAGCAAGTATGAATAAAATAAAGTTGGAAAATTTTTTTAATTTAATCTTTATGTTAAAGTTATTAGTTTTGAAAGTTTGAAATGAGATAAAAAATTGTTTTGATGCAATGAGGTAGTTTGATATTGATGCAATTGAGATTGTGCAATATTGTTTTGATGCAAATTTCACATAGCCTAAATGTTTTTATCTTCCTCTGAAAGATAGTTGCTATTCACGAACAAGAAACATTCCTCACAAGAAAGTTTAATTGCTTGATCAAGGAAGAAAAAAGTATTTAACACTTCAAAGGATGTATAAATAACACCTTAATTACTCTATTACTGGGAAATTTGCAACAGAATGTTTCAGAGAGCTATAGATTCCATCATATTAATGCACATTCGCTATACCGATCCTTTATAACTCATTATACTATTTTTATCTAATTTTGAACCCAATGATTTTACCTGATACCTGAACTAATAAGTTGCTGATAAAAATTCTTTAATTGTCCTTAAAAATCTACTTGTTTTTATTTGATTTGTCAATAGTTTTTAATACGATTCCAAAATAATCTAACACTCAAAAATTCGTTTTATATACTACCACTATTCTTTTCCACTGAATACTACGAGCTATAACACCAGATATACCAGAGCAGTCACTGGCGAGTGGTTTGGATACTACCAAGTGTCAGTCTATAATTCACTATCAAAAACCAAATCGCTGTCTTTAACCTCACCATCATAACTTTGTACCCATCATAAGAATAGCTCTTGAATCACTAAACAAACTATTTTGGAGGATTAAGAGGGACGAGCGTCTAGATCTAGCACACTTTAATTCGAGGTCGGGAGGTTCCGGCCATCGTCGTAACTGTTCGGCTCCCAGCCTGTGCTGTATCTAGGACGAGCGTTAGAGACAGCACATACTGCGAGTTATGACGTAATGAAGTGACGTCATGGCTCGCAGCTGTATGCTCGTCTATCGCCGGAATAGAAAAATGATAGCAGGAAACCGTCGCCTGTTTGACATTCATAAAAAGCATGACATCATTACCTTCACAAATTAATAGAATACAGTAATACATTTTTTTAAAAATCTTAAAAAGTAATTAATCTTAAAAAAATCTGAATGATTATAATACAGAAAATCTTAAAATATAATGTTAGTGTTGAAATTTTTTTTAATTGTATAACTTATATGAAAAAAAGGTTGCCGCTGTAGATTGAGCTGATTATTAGTGACATTTGTTTGTTTAGAATAGAATCCTTTATTTCAACTACATATAATTTTTTCTAATTGATTTAATTTTTGTCGTTCGCTACATTATAGCCTTTAAAACATATATTGCATTTATTCTAGGTAAATCTTGAGGATGAAAATGGGAGAATGATAGATTAATTAAGCTACAGAAGACATTAAATATTAATTTTTTATTTCAATATTAATAAAAATATATACAGTGAGGTATACAAATATGGACACTGTCAGGCCATCAGCAAACACATCCTGAAAGTAAAACTCAGCATAAGTAGGGCCTAGTGATAAAAGTTTTTAAATCACAATTCAAATTGGTAATAATAAGTTTTATAGCTAATTTCCCTTTAGGGAATAAGCTACTATACGGTAGTAGGAACGGTAAGACCAAAGCCCGGTAGGTACCATGTTATTTTGCATTTTATTATTTTCTGTTTTTAGAATTATTATTAACATCTTAGGAATATTTTTTCCATAAAAGGAAACTTTCAAAATGTTAAAACTCATGTGTTTCTCTCTCGACATCAATTTCATGGGCATTGCTTATATGCTTCTTTGTAGGCGGTGAACATCCAGGGTGTTTATTTTTTTAGTGAGCTCGCAAATTATTAAATAGTGTGAATTTGATGTGGCACACTTCACAAAAAACACCCATTTTTACATTTTACCAATGTACACTGGAATACAGTTTGATAGTTTGGAATATTAAAGAATACACAGTACACAATTTGACAGAATACACAGTTTGACAAAATATGTCAAACGTCGGGAGTTTCCGGCCATCATCGTTATTATTCGCGCGAATCACTGTCGGGGGTTTCAGGCTTTCATCGTTACTATTCGGGCGACATAACTCGCAGTATGTGCTGTCCCTAACGCTCGTCCTAGATACAGCACAGGCTGGGAGCCGAACAGTTACGACGATGGCCGGAACCTCCCGACCTCGAATTAAAGTGTGCTAGATCTAGACGCTCGTATTAAGAGGGGTGTATTTAAATATCCAGCTGTCATTGGTTGTTGGGCTATTAATTAATAACCCTGTCTAAAGAATCAGCTGGTCTTAGACAGTAACAAAGCAACACAATGTATCACACTAATTCTCCATTCATTTATGCTTTAAAATTCACCCTAATAGCGTCGGCGTCGTAAAGTGATCCTTACATTATTCTAAATAACAAACTTTCTAAAACTATATTTTCTTCCCATATCCCATATTTTATGCAATGTATTCCCTTTTTGCTTAGCACAACTGTCTTCAAAAGAAACACATGTACGATTCATGTGTTCATGAATGTGGTTCATGTGTTCATGGGTTTTGTTAAAAATCGCGAAATTACAAATATTTTTAAAGCATATTAAGTTATCTAACGATGCAAAGTTATCAAGCCATGAAATCACCTGTTAACGTTCATGTACGAGTGATACAGAGCAAGGAATAAAAAAAAAAAAAAAAAAAAAAAAAAAACTGACCTATTTAAGTGATAGTAAAAAAAACTTAGCGTTTTTTCTTGAGTACAATGAAGGAAATGTAAGCTTCAGCACCGTCCGTTAAGAATGGTAGGACAGCGCCCTCTGTCACGTTGAAGAGACACACTCGTCCAGGGATTCTGAGCTGACATCAGCAAGATTCGTCCTACAATTGTGTAAATCTACTATTATATTTGGCATATGTTTAGGCTCGTCCAGTATTCTCTATTACTTCTACATTTGCATAGCCAGAGTACGTAATCTTGTTGCCCTTCTTAAAGTAATGGTTTTAGAATACTTGTAAGCGCTATTTTTTTAATGCATTCGAGAAAATAATATGTCAAGAAATTAAGCTTCTAAAACCACCAAGCTTCTCAATACCACATCTAACATGCTGAAGTGACGACCTGAGCACTAAAGAGTATATTTTGGTCATTATTCATGGTCGTAAATCAATACTTTGTATTTTTAAGTGGTTTGTAAAATCACTTGCATATGTGCATATCAACCTATGGCTGTACTGAAGATAATCCCCTGCTCCGGTGGAGATAATCCCCTGCTTGATTTGAGTGACAACTCATAGTTCTTTTGAATTGAAATTTTGATGTGTAAAAATATTGTTGAATCTGTAAGCGTTGAAAAATACTAAATCAGTCTGGAGTTTTACATACCCCCGAATGTGTATCTCCATTTTAAAGAACGTGGAGTAGAGTGTGTTTAGAGAGAAAAATAAACACCTGCCAACAAATCTCTCTTAATACACATTTAACGGTTTAATCACTAAGCATAACAAGCTCGGAACTAAATTGAATTAATTAACAGTTTTGTAGTGGTACTTTAGGCTTTATTGTCAATAAGACAAACAAGATAATCTACCAAAGATCAGCTCTTCAGGGAGCAATCAATCTCCCGAAACTCTCTTGTTATCTTGGTCAGCCCTTAATCGAGGATTTGTCAGTCTGTAATGTCTAAAATACTTCCACATCATTCCTTGACCTACAATCAAGCTTTTTGGTGAATTGTTTTTATAATTTTATTTATTTTTAAAATTATTTTTGTTCAAAAAATTTTTTCATAAATATCAATTACTAGAGAATTAAACTGTAATGTTTCTAAAAACATAGAAAGAAGTTGACTAAACACAATTTTTTGTTTTAAAATAGTAACCGTAACATTTTATTACATTTGAACCACAAGGCATTACAACAATTAGGGTTAATAAGTACTAATAATACAGTACGTAAGATGGCATATTAGAGTTTTTAACTAGATAAAGTCTCTATAAATTGTCTTGTAAATTTAAATTATATGATAGTATAAGAGGCATAAACATATAAAATATATCCAATCAATTCATTTCTGTACAGTCGTTACCTGTTTCCTGTAGAAATGACGAAAGGCCATTGTTTTAAACATTACATGATAAAGTCGAAACAATTATAAACAGCACTAAATCTACACTGAATTGCGGACCCGATATGTGTAATTCTTGACACAGTATAATGCGTATTTATGGGTTTAATGGAGGGCTAATAAACTGTGCTGAAATGTAATAACACTGCTATTTTCTCACTTCTAGCTAAAAGTAAAATGCATACATCCTTTGATATAAAAACATGGCCGTACCGCGTAATGCGGTAATTACGGTAATAATTAATCTTGCTCGTTGCCGCTCCCGGCGTAGTAATAAAGTAAGCCGAACTGAGCAGTTCCTGTGCTAATTTCATCGTATATCAAGTACCGGGTTAAACATTAACCGACCCTGTTACCAACACTTTCAACATTACAAAGTGTTTAAAAGACTAGAACAAGTTTTGATAATGCCGCCTTTTCAAAATCTTGTAATGAGGACGGTTCCGCCCTTCATTTTGAAATTTGAGGTCTTCATTGATTTGAAATAGTATGACCTAACGCGGCAGGGCTTCCTTGCTCAATTTCTTGACAGGTTCCCATTCATTTGTTTGCAATCACAATATTTCTTGTCGTTATTCACGCTAGTCATTCTTATAACTTTTTATAGACATTCGACTGTTAATTGATCATTAAATACATTTCTTTAGTAGGTTAAAAATTGTTCTATAAATGCATTTTAGATTTTGTAGTCTCCTCCCCATAAAAGTTAATTTAGTTAGTGGATAGATATATAGCAATTTTAAGAAATGACTTTCACAACAAACGCCAGCCATAATATATATTTCTTTAAACATCTTATTAAATTAAAGTATTCATTTAAGTAAGTATTAAAGCAAGTTGATAAAAGAAGAGTTTACAGCTTAGTATACTTGTGGGAATGCTTCACAAACTTCCTCTGAACTTACAGAGTTGAGCAACCACCAACCATGGACATTGGACACCCAAGCCTCGTCGTGTGAAGATCTTTGATTAGAGGTTTTGAATTCAGAAGCAGAACATTATTATGTTGTATGACCGCACTTGAAATTTATTACATATATTGACAATCTTATGTCTACAGTTTTGTGAATAATTTGATAGTAATAAATAAAGATATTGATATTTGGTATTGATAAACAAAGAAATCTTTTTTTAGCGAATTTCTCTTCAGGGAATACGCTATTACGGTAGTAGTCACGGTAAGACCTAAGCCCGGGACCATGTTACTTTTTCATTTTGAGTTCCCTAGAGGCCAAAAACACAGTTTGTTCAAATTTATATATATATATTTATGATGATGTATATAACTACGTGTCAGTTAATGCGATAACTTTTGAAGTTAACCTCCTATTTCGAAATTTTCTTACAGAGGTGTAGGGCAGCATTTATCAAGTTAAGTTCGAAAACCAGCATCGTCTTACCATTAGAACGGGATTTTATGGGGTTCCAAAAGGATAAAAAACAGTTTTTTTTCATTTTCGCCCTTTATTTGTAATATTTGACAATTTTAACTTTCACCATTTAAAAGTACTTAAAAACAATCAATTTGGTATTTTTAGAATCATTAAAATAGCTAAACTGGTTATGGAGAAAATTCAAATCAAGTTTCCCATGTTGTTCTTATGGGTAAATCTCTCAAAAGTTATATATCGCTTTTTTATCAACATATCTTACTTAACATTTTTATGAACCTTCACTAGGTGGGGAGTAACTAATATTTGATAAAAAACTCGCATTGCAGCAAACATACATGCTAAATCCCATGGAACTTTCATAGAAAAAAGTGTATGATGGGAGAAAGAGAGATGGAGATAATAAGGTATTCCTAATCAACTGATTAGCTGTTTTCTGCATTTTTCTAATTTAGAATGTTCATGTTTTGGGATTTGTAAACAGATCATTCATTTTGCATAGCAGCTTTATATATGCACTTTTAGTACTGTTTTAATAAACTAATTGATTACAATATAAATGTTAACATATAAATTATTAAATAAAAATAATTAACTGAGAAATATAATTCCATTTAATAATATAATATTCTTTTTTAAATATTTTAGCGAATTTCCCTATAGGGAATACGCTATTACGGTAGTAGCCATGGTAAGACCTAAGCCCCGGACCACTTTACTTTTTCATTTTGAGGTCCCCAGAAGCCAAAAACACCATTCGTTCATTTTCATATATATGTATATATATATATATATCTATCTATATATCTATATATCTATATATCTATCTATCTATCTATGTGTCCGTGGTACTGATAACTTTTGAAGGGGACCTCCGATTTTGATGAAATTTGGTATGGAGGTGTAAGACCAGGTCTATTTTCATGAGTTCGCGAACCAGCATTGTCGGGTTATGGGAACGGGGTTTTATGGGGTTTCAAAGGGGTCAAAAACGGGTTTTTGGCATTTTTTACCTTAATTTTTAAAATTCACCAATTTTAACTGAAACCATTTAAAAGAGCTTAAAAAAACAAACAATTTGGTATTTTGAATTTTTATCATAGCATAACTGGTTACGGGGCAAATCCAAAAATGTGTTTTCCATGTTATTCTTATGGGAAATCAAGAAAACCCTATATCTTGCTTATTTATTGACATAACTTAATCAAATTTGGTATGTACATTATCTATATAAGGTTTAACTTATACTTGCTTACAAAACCCATATGGCGGCAAACCTACTTACTCACCCCCATGGGGTTTATGGGGAAAATAAAAAATTGCCAGAGTTTGATACAATTTTGTGTTTACATTCACCAATAATTATTGATTAACTTAGATTTTCTAACAACACCCAATGGCAGAAAACCTACTTACTCGATCCTATGGTGTTTTTATGGGGAGAGTAAATAATCTGAAATTCCATTGGAAATTCGCTGAGTACGCAGGTCTGCTGCGACGGGGGTATTTAATTATATAACCACAAAGTTCTTTGAGATGAAACAAAAATATCTTGGAAAATATTTGGAAATTCGCTGTGTATGCAGATCTACTGCGGCGGGGGTATTCTTATAGCTATTTTTGCTACAAAATTAGCTCAGGATCTGAGGTTTTCTTTATTACTACGGCAGGAGCGGCAATGAGAGGGTTGAAATGTTTTAGTAATCATGCGAGAACGTGAGGCGCAGCCATGCTTTATATCAGTGGATGGATGCATTTTTATTTTTGTCAGTTTTTAATTTGGTAGGGTTTTTATATTAAAATTAGTTATGTTATATTGTAGCGATTGTTTCTTCCTTTTTTTAAGTTACTCATAAAAGAAAGTTACATTTGTGTAATTTTTTTCTCTCAAATGTATTATACTTTAGTCATCCATCGATTTATAAGGTTCCATAAAACTCAACTTTTATTGTGAATGAGAAACATACTTATGTGTAAAGTAATAAGCTGTTCTTAGAGCATAAACATTTGAGAGGCTGTTTATGCGCTGTTCCAAAGTTCTTTTCATTAATAAGACTCTTTAAATTTAGGATTTATGACAGGTTTTTATGACGGGTATACCGTTTTAAAGTCATACATTAATCTTATTTGCTCTTGAATAAACCTAAGTGTCCCGGAGTGGCCAAATATCTATCTTATTTTTCATCTTACAAAAAAGATCTTATTAAAGTTCATTTTAAGCGTAAATAGATATTTTTTAGATAAAACTTTGTTAATTTTCCACTTCGGGGGATGCTTCACTAAGGAAATTTTCAACGCCTTAAATAATACCATAGGTCGATGTGTACATTGAATTAAATATTTCTTTTAGCAGAGAACAATACCACAAACCCAGCCTTGAAAGGATGCCTGAGTTGAATATGGGAATGAAACAGTTTAAATAATTAAAATTATATTGCCAAAATTAAAAAATGCAATAGCTCTCAATTATTTCGACACTTTAACGTAATTTTTGTAACATATTTCTCAGAATTCAAAACTCTTTAACATGACGCCAGAGGCCTATGGAGTGTTACCTCTCGGACTTGTTTAAAGTCATGTCTCCTCAAAGTACGAGTATGATATTTCGAGCTATAAGTTTTAGGATAACAACTAGTTTCTCATACCATTAAATACACTCACAAAATTTCCTTTTCGTAAGATGAAAAATAAAGGAAATATTTGACTACCCATTGGATTTTTTGACGCCTGGTTTAATATTTGATTTTGATGGCTGCCGTTTCGATTTTGGGAAAAATTGGAAAAGCTTTTTAATGTTTCCTGAATTAATGATCCTTACAAATGAATCAGCTACTATTAGTTAGTATCACGTTTACCATCAGTAATACAACCGACATCCCACGTTAGTAGGGACATCCCACGTTAAAAAACCCTCGAAAACTAGAGGAAAATAAAGCTTTGATTAAAGCTAGGATTTTACTTATCCTTATTGTCAAGGGAAGCGCTCTTTCTACCTCTTAAATGTCAAAATGAGCAAATTTGTAAAAATTAAAATAAAATAACTTATGCAAAATTATTTTAAAAAGTTCTGTAAAATTTTAAACGTATAAAGTGTCTGAAACTCGAAGTATAGTGTTTTTTTATCCTAATAATAAAATCTGGGGTACAAAAATCTCCTTTTATTACGGCCTATGTCCTTATTATTTTTCTTTGAAATACTTAGGGCAACATAAAATTACAAATTTATTGTTGAAGATTTGTAAAAATAAGGTTTTTATGTTATAATACGATTCACCGACGTCTGTAGAGAATAGTCAATAAACGACAGTTCCAAAATTGCAAAGAAGCACACAAATAAATTGAAATTGACTGAAGAGATTACAAACAAGTCGACAAGTCGACAACCCACAAATACTATACAAGAATTATAATGCACTTAGCACAAATATGACAAGTGGCTCAAATACAGGGTTTTATTCTCAGAATTTAAACTGGAGCATCTACCGTGGTCCCATATCAGTCTTGGACATCGTCCTACCGAACCTTCGCATTTGTTACTGTCTGTGCAAAAAACGTCATCTGCGAAATGTTTGTTTCTTGACGCTGCTGGCGACTGATTCTTTAACTAAAACTAATGTATTATGTCGTGTGTATGTATTTTTTTTAACCTTTTTAAAAAAATGATGAAGAGGAAGGTGAATTTTCTAAACAGTTGATTTTATGATAAAAGTTATCGTGGGTTGAGAAGTCGGTGCCTTTGTTCCGGACTTTCGAGTTATGAAATACTTGAAAATATGATATATTGACAACGTAAGGAAAGAGACTAATAATAAATGTTCTAACGAATTTACATATCCCAATGTAATATCAATTTTATATAGTCAAAATTTATTAGTAGTGGGGAATGGGGGCTTTTGGGCCAGTTCAAGGTCACCTGAGGGATGACGTCATCGAGGTCAATGACCTCACCGATGACGTCATCGATGACGTCATCGATGACGCAATCGATGACGTCATCACTAATGACGCCATTTCGATGACGTCACACCCATGACGCCACAGAAATGACGTGCTGATGACGTCATCACCCCTTACATCATCAAAACGACGTCACCGACGCCACTAAGGTCAAGGTCACGCAGAAACTTAAAATTTTTTGGCACTTTTGCCGTTTCTCGCACTACGCTCCGAGTTTCAGTCAGAGTCCCCGTGACCTTGACCATTTGGAGCGAATATTGGACGAGAAACGGCAAAAGTGCCAAGTTAAACCCGAGTTTCTGACATGACTCTGCCTAAATGGGCAATCGGTAATCCCTCAGGTGACCTTGAACTAGCACAACACCCCCAACTTCATATTACTGTGACCTTGAAAACTTAACAACGGAGCGCCGACACCGATGCGCACCCCACGACAGCCACCGAGTGACTGACTGTCAGGCTCTGTGTATGCTAGGTATATTGGCTTGAAAGACTAAGACTCTAAACTGTCAGGAATGGGAGTAACTAACTGAATTTTGCAAGGAAAAGTCATTTCATCCAATATTTTAAACAAATCCTCATCAGTAAAACTGACATTAGTCTGTTTTGTATAAAACTTAGGGTGTCCGCGCAACAGTTTGCGCCACTTAGCTAAAGTTGAAACTCTCTTAACTTTCAGTGGTGGACAGTGAGCAACTAATAAAGTCTTAACACGGCTAAGTTTCTTACCTAAAGCGTCCCGCGACATGGCTTCCCCTCACAAAAGTCCGCACAATACTGAGAGACTGCTTGTAGCGCATGAGTCAAGGGAAAAGAGGTGGGGGGAACAGCAGGAGTGGGGGAAGGTCACAGTGGCGGGGGAAGGTGAGGTGGTACGCTGGAGTTTCGCATCACTTCACCATGAGCTGTCCTACAGTCAACACACTGTTCTCTTGGCCCGAGTTGGCACTAGAAGAAACATTTCTGTACAGCTTAGGCTGTGAGAGCCGAGGAAGCAAAGTCAAAGTGGAAATTGTGTTAAACTCCAAGATGAAGACTCTCCTAAATAAACTAATTGTATCCCTGCAATCTCCTATAACTTTAGAGAAATACCACTTTATTAAGCGACACCTTATACTTTGGCAAAACGAAGCGGAAATGGAAAAGATTACAGTAAAATTAATTTAACTTAAAACTTGGACTGGACACTCATGGCGATACCACGTGGCGTGCAAACGCCACCCTAAACATTACAAGTTAGGTTATTGAGCACCTCTGGTACGATAACCGATGTGCTAGAGTTAAAGTGTGATGACCTTGAGTCAAAACACTGAAACACTACAAGTCGATATCGTCCCAGAGTCAAAGTGTAGTGACCTACATTCAGAACTTGTAAAATTACTTACATATAGAGAGCTAGAGAACAGCGAGACGCACCGCATGGAAGCCGGAGACATACTGGCGAAGCGGTGTTGTGCAGCCTAGGGACCCAGTTGTGGTGGGGGTATAGCCAACACTTAGAGTACAAGTGTTGTGGGTGACCTTGACCCACTTAACTTAGTTACACCCCCCCCCCCCCCGACAAAAAGTGCGAACCCCCCCCCCCCGACAAAAAGTGCGAACCCCCCCCCCCCCCGACAAAAAGTGCGAACCCCCCCCCCCCCGACAAAAAGTGCGAACCCCCCCCCCCGACAAAAAGTGCGAACCCCCCCCCCCCCCCGACAAAAAGTGCGAACCCCCCCCCCACCCCTGATATCCTGGGCGTGGCAGCCCCGGTGGGGATATAAGGGGGTCCGGCCAGAGCCGGCTCGCAGTCCGCTCCCGCGCGTTGAACGTGAACGATCGGGACGGACCGCCATAGGCATCACTAAACATTGAATGGCGCCTTCAGTGTTTAGCGAAGTCTACTCTAACTTTAAGACTTGTATTAGTTGTAAGATATTGCGCTTGCGTTTGGGTATTGCGAATTGTTTTATATGAGAGTGTTTTACTTGTACCCTACGTCTCCTGTGTGTCTTTTATCCTTTGTGTCTTGTTTGTTATATGTGTTTAATGTGTATGTGCTTGTTCCAGCATTGACTACGTTGAGCTCAATTGTGTGTTGTAAGTGTGTTATATGTTTCTAAAGTGTATACGCTTGTTTTAGCAATCCCCCCTTGAGCTTTTTCAATGCTCAAAGTAAATTGTAAAGTCAGGGAACGGGAGTAGGCCCCCGTGTAAAGCCACTTTTAATAATTGGTAGGCTCCTTGCCAGGCATGCAAAAGGTTGCGGATGGCATTTGGGGAGCATGTCCGTTTGTAAGCTGGCAAGCAAAAGGTTGTGGCGGCCTCTGCACTCGGACCGAGGACGTAAGCCATTAGGGTGTCCTCAGTATGTTTCCCTTCTGGAAACTCAAAATTATGTAAATGAATCTTTGTTAGATATTTGTGTTTTTAGTCCCCAAGGCCCCCGAACATTCGTGGTTCGCCATGGATGTACGGGGGCCGAAATTTTTTAATGTCCGTGTGGCCTTGACCCACAAAGACTTGTAAAAATTCAATGCATTGTAAATTAAAAATATTAAAGATAGGTTACGGGAGTAGGCCCCCGTGTAAAGCCTATTTTAATTATCGGTAGGCTCCTGCCAGGCATGCAAAAGGTTGCGGATGGCATTTGGGAGCATGTCCGTTTGTACGCTGGCATGCAAAAGGTTGCGGCGGCCTCTGCACTCGGACGAGGACGTAAGCCACTAGGGTGTCCTCAGTTTGTTTCCTTCTGGAAACACAAAATTATGTAAATGAATCTTTGTTAGCTACTGAAAAGACAATGCAGTAAATGTTTACAAGTCTTGCGTGGCGAAGGGTACACGACATTGGATGTTGCCTTGTTGTCATAGTTGGGTCTCTTCGGAGGCTACAGCGATGACAACCCAAGTGCCTCACACCCCCAAAGGGGGGTGTGGGGCTTAATTTTTTTAAAGTTTTTTTGTGACCTTGACCTAAATATGTAAAATCTTTCAAAGTGTTTAACAGTCAGGTCTTATTAACACAGTTAATACATTAATGTCTGTTAAAAAATATAACAGTTAGGTATTTGTAACCCACAAGTTTGGAGTTGTTTATAGTTGGGTCCCTTGGGAGGCTTCAGCTATGGTAACATAAATGCCTCAAGTGGGGCTTATTTTTTTAAAAAGTGCGAACCCCCCCCCCCCGGCAAAAAGTGCGAACCCCCCCCCCCGGAACTTTTTTTTGAGAAAAAATTTTGACCTTGACCAAAAAGTTTTTTGCTCCGGACGAGAAGTGCCCAAACAAAAAATTTGTACAAAGTAGTGGATTTAGACCAAAGATTATTGGTTTATCAAACCTGTTGAAGAATAAATTGAAAATGGGTGTTTAAAAGCCAAATCTGCTACATGATTGATAAACTGGATGTATATGACGTCACCTTCCCCCACCCTTCAACCTCGGGTATAAAGGGACCCGGTTGAGCGCGCTGCTCATTATTGCGTGGACATTCACCGAGTGCACTCTCAAAGCCAAACTGTAAAAAAAATGGCTCTTTGCGATATTTGTGGTGAGTTTTTCCAAGATGAAGATATCTTTGTTTTACACCGAGAATTGCATCATGAAGAGAACAGAAAAGAAGAGATTGTTGTAAGTGAAGAAGACTTGGATGCGTTTGATCGGTTATTGGAAAACTGCCAGAAGCAGATGGACGACTGTGATAGCTATCTACAGTTACACCGAGAATTGCATCGTGAAGAGGACAGAAAAGAAGAGATTGTAGTAAGTGAAGAAGACTTGGATGCGATTGATCGGTTTTTGGAAAAACCCCATAAGCAGAAGGACTGGGCTAGCTATTTACAGTTAATGCAAAGAAGAAGACCAAGTGTTATTCAATTTGCCGGAGCTGGACCATCTACAGCTGGAGGATTTATTCAAGAAGAGAAAATGGAAGAAGAAGATACGGAAGAAGTGGAAGATGTAAGACAACTGCGTACCCAAGAAGAGGATATGGAAGATATAAGACAACTGCGCACTACAGCCTTGCCAGGACCAGTTGTAATTCATTTCAAAATTAATAATGTGCAATTAGAATTGGAAAATTTTATAACTTAAGCTAAAAAACTAGTTGTAAAAACATTGACGGAAGAATTGGCAAGATTGAACTTTATTAAATTTGGATTGGTGTTGGAGGCTATGTTTACTAATACCGATGGTGAAAATTCACCGAGAGCATTCATTGCTAAAAACCGAACCCTTACAACCACATCTGATATCAACGAAATTTTAGAAGAATGTTTGGTTGAACTGCTAGTGAAACTTCAAGAACATGAAGGAAGAGGATCCGGCTGGACGCTATCATCAATTGAAGGTATGGATGTGAGGGTTCACAAGCATGGATATGGTATGAGAGGAAGCAGCTTTATCCCTCTACCAAAGGTGATCCGAGATACGAGATCATGTATCAATGTGAAAAATGAGGATAATGAATGTTTCCGGTATGCAATGTTAGCAAAATATGTGGAAGACCATTCCTGTAGACCTAGCATAGCATACGAAGCTGTTCAACACCGCTATAACTTCCAAGGTATGTCGTATCCTGTTAGTCTTAATGATGTTGCTAAATTTGAAAGAAAAAACCCAGGAGTTTCAGTTAATGTGTTTGGTTTAGACGAATCAAATAACGTATACCCGTTACGAGTTACAAAGACTGAACGTCAAAATCATACAGATTTGCTGCTATTGACCAAAGGTGAAATATCACATTATGTTTACATCAAGAACTTTGAAACTTTGGTTGGACGACAAGTGACTAAAAAGAAAATTAGAGTAACAGTGTGTAAGAGATGCTTTTGTTTCACAAATAAAGACTTGAGACGTGGAGGATCGGAGTGGTTGTCGGAACACCAGCGGCTTTGTAATGACAACTATGAAGTGAAGATTAGTCTGCCACCACCATCTAGAGCATTTGTCCAGTTCAATAAAACAGTTCACCAATACCGGATTCCACTAGTTATCTACGCTGACTTTGAATCCACGTTAGTGCCGCAGGAACTTTCGGATGGTGAAGTAACTAGAAGAACCAAATATCAATTGCATCAACCTAACAGTTTTTGCTTATTGGTGAAATCTACTTTACCTGAAGAACAATTGCAAGACTACGGCTTAACATCCACTCCGATACTCTACCGTGGGGAAGGAGCTGCTAAGTATTTTGTAGACCAGTTGTATAACATTGCTGAAAAGGCGGAACGCTTATACGGTAATGTTTTACCCATGAAACCTTTGAACCAAAATCAACAAGAAGAATACATTTCGGCAACAAGATGTTATCTATGCAAGAAGAGCTTCAGTGAAGAAAATCAAAAAGTAAGAGATCATGATCACCTCACAGGGTTATACAGAGGACCTGCTTGTAATTCATGCAATATAAATTACAAACTGCCTCAATTTATTCCTGTCGTGTTACACAATCTTAGCGGCTATGACTCCCACTTCATTATCCCAGAGTTAGGACGAGATGATGGAAAAATCGAAGTATTAGCTGAAACATTGGAGAAGTACATCAGTTTTTCAAAAACAGTTGGTAAAATTAAACTTCGCTTCGTAGACTCTTATAGATTTATGTCATCTAGTTTGAGCAAATTGTCTGAGAACCTAAGAAGAGAAGATCTAAAAGAAACCAGCAAAATTGTACCTGAAGATAAATTGGACTTAGTATTACGAAAAGGAGTTTTCCCCTATGATTATATAACTTCCACAGAAAAGTTTGAAGAAACCAGTCTACCACCGATTGAAGCCTTCAATAGCAAATTAAATGAAAGTGAAATCTCCGTTGAAGACTACAATCATGCGTGTAATGTTTGGAACCAACTAAACATTCAAACTTTAGGGGAATATTCTGATTTTTATATAAAATTGGATGTAACTCTGCTGTGCGATGTGATGGAAGAATTTCGGAACACCTGTTTCTCAGCATACGGATTGGATCCTTTACACTCGTATACATCCCCTGGATTAGCATGGCAAGCTATGCTCAAGTCAACTAACTGCCGATTGGAGCTTCTCACAGACATCGATATGGTCCTCATGATCGAATCAGGTGTACGAGGTGGTTTGACCCAAGCTGTGACAAGACATGTTAAGGCCAACAACAAGTATATCCCCAACTTCGACGAGCAACAACCATCACTCTACCTTGGATATTTTGATGCGAACAACCTCTATGGTTGGGCGATGTCAAATCCACTTCCCTACGCAGACTTCAAGTGGATTGACCCGACCACCATCGGTGACATATCACGGATTCCAAAAGATGGCCAAACAGGCTATATTTTGGACTGTGATTTTGAATATCCAGAACACCTTCACGACCATCATTATGACCTGCCTCTCCTAGCCAAGACTGAAGTTTCACCGACAGGAAGATGGCCCAAGCTGATGATGACCTTGGAGAATAAGAGTCGATATGTGGCACACTACTGGGTAGTTCAACAAGCACTTGAATTGGGCCTACGTATAGTGAAAATTCACAGAGCAATTGAATTCACCCAGTCTTGTTGGTTGAAACCATATATCGATTCCAACACTACAAGAAGAGCTGCAGCGACAACAGCATTTGAAAAGGACTTCTACAAATTAATGAACAACGCCATCTTTGGGAAGACCTTGGAGAACAAGAGAAAACACAAAATTGTAAAATTAGTAAGTGATCCTAGGAAATTGGAAAAATTAGTGCAAAAACCAAATTTCGGAACATCAATGATTATAAACGAAAATCTAGTTGCTGTCAGTATGAATAAAACAACAATAGTGATGGATCGTCCGTTATACATTGGAATGTCGATTTTGGATATAAGTAAAACTCTGATGTATGATTTCCATTACAACAAAATGGTTAAACACTATGGAAGAGACAACATTGGAGTTGCATACATGGATACCGACGCGTTTATCTACTGGATAAAGACTTTGGACATGTATGAAGATCTAAGGAGTTTCCCATACAAAGACGACTTTGACTTCTCTGACTATCCGAAGAACCATCCGAATTACAATGAAAAGAATAAAAAAGTAATTGGAAAATTTAAAGATGAAGCAAATGGAATACCTTTGGAGGAAATAGTTGCGCTGATGTCCAAATTATATTCCTTCAAGATGTATATGGAAAACGACATACCGACAGTGAAGAAAGCTAAAGGAGTCAAAACATCGTACTTGAAGAAACGTGTGACATTTGACCATTACAAGACCTGCTTGTTTGAAGATTCTACAATGTCTGCAACGTTCAACACTATCAGAAGCTTTAAACATGAGGTCTACAGTGTCACTGAAGTTAAAAGAGCACTATCAGCTCAAGATGATAAAAGGCATATTATGCCGGATAAGATTCATACTCTTCCTTTCGGCCACTACTCTCTAAACCCTATTAACTAGTAACCTATTCTTCGTCCTTCTACAACTTCGACCTTATTCCTTTCTCCTTCCGTAAAAAAATGGGGAACACGGCAAGTCCAACGCCGTGTTCCCCATTTTTTTACACAAGTTTGGATGACCTTGACCTATATAAATGATGTGAATATTTAAGACAACATTCATTGTGATTATTCATGTGATACATGAAACATTCAAACCTGCAATATGAAGAACTCGAAGCAAGAAATTGTCAACGAGCTTCATAAACCTGCAAGAAGAAAGTTTCCACGAAGAAATACAGTGATAAAAGGAATAAATGATTTATATCAAGCGGATTTAATCGAAATGATTCCTTATAGTAAACAAAATAGAGGATTTAAATACATATTGACTATTATTAATTGTTTTTCAAAAATGGCAGATGCTTTACCACTAAAAGATAAAAGTGGCAAAAGTGTTACAAAAGCAATGGAAACAGCTATACAAAGAGACAAACATACTATAAAACATTTACAAACTGATGATGGAAAAGAATATTTTAATAAGGAATTTGCAAATTTAATGAAAAAACACAACATTAACCATTACTCAACCAATTCAGAGGTAAAAGCATCAATAATTGAAAGATTCAACAGAACTTTAAAAGGTGCGATGTATAAGATGTTTTCTAACAGAGGATCGCACGTATGGATTGATATGTTACCAAAACTTATAAGCGATTACAATAACAAGTTTCATAGAACTATCGGTATGAAACCAAGCCAGGTGACTAATAAAAATGAAAAACTTGTATTAAAACGTATAAAAATGAATACTAAACCAAGAGTTGAAAAACTAAAGCCTAAAAGGTTTAATGTTGGTGATAAAGTGCGAATAAGCAAATACAAAGGTGTATTCAGTAAAAGATATCTTCCAAACTGGACAAATGAGGTATTTACTGTATTTAAGGTGCAACCTACAATACCAGAAACTTACATTTTAAAAGATAATAAAGGACAATTGCTGGAAGGAGGGTTTTATGGACATGAAATGTTAAAATCAACAGTAGGTGATGTATATTTAGTTGAAAAGGTGTTGCAACGAAAAAAGGATAAGGTTAAAGTACGATGGTTAGGATTTAATAAGACGGAAGATTCTTGGATACCTAAAAAGGATCTAATATAATGATAGAGCATCATTTTGGGTTGAACCATTACAAAGGATGGAGATAATACCGCAAAAAGACAATTTTACTATTAATAATATAGATGAACTCACAGTGGATGGTTCTCAATTCAATACTGGAAAACACGGTGTTTTGTTACCAAACACGGTGCGTTGTCTGGTTACCGGTCCTTCCAATTGTGGAAAAACAAATGTAGTATTCAATTTGATTACAAATCCTAAAGGATTACGTTTTAATAATTTATATGTATTTTCAAAGTCACTACAACAACCAAAATATCAGTTATTGGAACAAATACTCAATAATGTGCCTGAAGTTAAATATTTTAAATTCAACGCGAGCGAGAGTGTCATGCAACCGCAAGAGGCTAAACCATTCTCAGTATTCATATTTGACGATGTATCTTGTGAAAATCAAAATACAATAAGAAATTACTTCGCCATGGGTCGACATAACAACATAGATAGCATTTATATTGGTCAAACTTACAGCAAAATACCGAAACAGCTCATTAGAGACAATGCAAACATGTTAATTGTATTTAAACAGGATGAAACCAACCTAAAACACATATATTATGACCATGTAAGTGCGGATATGCCATTTGAACGATTTAAAGAGTTGTGTGGAAAGGCTTGGGCTGAAAAGTATGGGTTTTTAACAATTATGAAGGAACAACCGCTAAACAATGGTCGATACAGGATAGGATTTGATAAATTTATACTAATACACTGATCATGATGTAAAACATTCATTGTTGTACAACACGTCTTGCTACAAACATGGTTAACCAAGAAAAGTTAATAAAGAAAATAAAATCACTTAGTGATTCTATTCGAGATAAAAACAGAGCATTAAAATTAGGTATTAGCGAAAGGGAGAAATTTCTTGAATCTACTTTTAAACCTATTACTGAACCCTTGAAACAATTAAACAAAAAATTTGCTAAACCCGTTTTGGAAGGAGATGCAATTGCACCTATTACAAAGTTTGAAAGAGAAAATGTAAAATCAGAAGATTTTAGTGATGAAGACCTGGAATCCTCTACATATAGTGGTTTTACCGGTGGAGAACCTGAAAGAGAGCTAGAATCACCAGACTATAGTGGTATAAGAGAATTATATGAAGTAAAAGCTAAAAGAGGACATGAAGATGTATCAACTGCTAGTGAAGAGGAAAAAGAAGAAGAAGCAAGGGAAGGTCCGTCAAACATAAGCTTGTTGGGTGAAAACATTCATAACAAAGGACCTTTAGGAAGGAAATACATGGTAAAAATGTTACTCGGAACAATTCCTAATAAGAATTACCATAGTTATGGAGCGAGATTAACAGAAGATGGTTTAATGATAGGTAATAGCCCGTTAAACGTTGACGAACATGATAATATTGTCATTGGTGATCAAAGGTATAAGGGTACAAAAGGATTATTTGAATTATTATTTGAAAATAAGCCTTCAGTATCGTTAGTGAAAGAAAAAGACATGGAAGCATATAAAAATATTTTGGAACAGACAAATGCATATAGGAGAATGTATTTACCTGACCAACTTCCATTTAGATCTAAGTCTTTAAAATATAGAGAATTTGTATCCAAGTTAATACCAACTAGAAGACAAACAATGCCGTTAACACAAAGAAAACCTGTGAAACGAAGATTTATGGCATCCACTTTAGATGTAAGTGCTCAGGAAAGAAGAAAAAGAAGTAAGTCTGTTACGGGTACAGGTTTAATGAAGAAACTATATAACACAAATGAAGGGTGCAGGGGAAGAACGATCAAAGTCCAAAAATACAAAAAATTGAGATACCGGTATATTTTGATTCGTCTAAGCGTGTTTTACAACCACGTGCATTCTATAAACGTGAGTAACGAACAGATTCCGCACTAGAATACAAAACATTTAGAGTATGCAGGGGAATATCGGTCAAGCTCCACTGCGTTCATGGGAAGAACGGACAAAGTCCGTTAAAAATCAAAGTTAAAGTCCCTTAAAATCCCTTAAAATCACCGTTAAAAAAACAAATTTTTATTGTTTTAACCATAAGATGACAACCAGTAAAATTAAATATTAAGCACATTAACATTACTATGGATATATGTTATCATACTTATATGACTCTTTAAATTTTAAAAACGCTCTCCTGAAAACTTTACATTTTGCGAGTTTGATCGTTCTTCCCCTGCACCCTTCAAATGTGATTTATTACAATAATATCAATAAATTGGTGGATAGAATGAAACTAATACATGAAGCTAAAGAAGCGGGTCATACTGGATTGGAAAACGAATGGGTGGCTTTAGTGGATGAACTCCGAAACCGTGGGGTAATCTCATAAAAAATGCGTTACTCACTAGATTACTATTCAGTTGCACCATGAGTGTCGACAAGTTCGGACGTTACTCCTCGGATGGGTTATATTACGCAAATAATTTAAAAAGAGGAGCTGGTTTACCACAAACACCTGATGGGGATTATGATATAACTAATAAAAGGTTAAAAAACATAAAAGATCCCACAGATGAAAACGATGCAATAAATTTAAAAGTATTAAAAGAAAAGATATCACCAACATTAAGACTACAGAAAAACACATATGACGCAGGTAATCATAGAATTGTCAATGTTGGTAAGCCAAATCAAAACGCTGATGCAATAAACAAAGGTTATTTATCATCAGAATTAAAAAATACGTTAAAATTCAATGGAAAAACGTATACTGCTGAAAATAAACGTATATCCAACGTAGATGACCCTAAAGATGCAAAAGACAGCGTAAATAGACGCTATTTACATTCATTAATACCTGAAAAGACAAAAGATGGTTTTTCTTTTTATAAATTTGTTATTAACGATATAGGTTATCCGAAAAATGAAAATGATGCTGTAAATTTAAAATATATAAAAGATCATTGTATTACACGTGATGTAGGAGTTATTGATTGTCTAGGTAATTGTTTAGCGAATGTTAAAGATGGTTCGGCACCATCAGATGGTGCAACAGTGGGTCAAATGAAGGAAACTTTAAAGCAAGAAACATCTGGATTTGTAAAACAGGATCAAGTAGTATCACGGTCGGGTGATGTGTTTGTACAAGGAAATGAAAAGTTTATTTTACTTGAACAAAAAAATAATGTTTGGGATTGCAAAGACATGAAATTATCAAATGCGCAATTAGCTACAGATGCTCATGATGTTCCGATTTTATCACAAGTTTTACATACTAATCCAAACAATTATCATAGAAGTTGGTTGGGTACAAATAGAAGAATAATTGACATATTTCCAGGTATCGATGATTACGATTGTGTTGTAGTAAAACAATCTTTAATATTAGACAAACCAAAAGGTAGTACTTTCAATGCGAAAAATAAGAAAATAGGTAATTTGGCACAAGGAACAGATCCAAAGGATGCTGCAACTGTAGGACAAACATTACAATATGATAGTGCAAATCAAGAGTTTATTTATAATACCAAAAGATTTAAATTAATGGATGTAAATGATTATCAAAATATATTAATTGCAGATCCAAATTCATTTAGCGGATTTAGAAAATTGTCTGGTGAGGAATTTATTCATAAAAATCATGTATTTAGAAATGAAGCAGACAGATCATTAATTAGTGCAGATTTAAAATATTTTAAATGTCCCGGGAATGATGCAAATGTAACTGATGAAGACTAAGAATTTGTATAAAAACTGATATGGGTTAGAAATCGGGACTAATATTATAAAAATGGGTTACACTCTAGAATGTTATTCAGTTGCACCATGAGTGTTGACAAGTTCGGACGGTATTCATCAGATGGATTATATTACTTTAATACTTTAAAAAGAGGTGTTGGATTACCACAAACACCTGATGGAGATTATGATATTAGTAATAAACGGTTAAAAAACATTAATGATCCCACAGATGAAAATGATGCAATAAATTTAAAAGTATTAAAAAAAGAGATAGTACCAACACTGAAATTAGATAAAAACACATATAACGCGGGTAATCATAGAATTTCCAACGTTGGTAAGCCAAATCAAAACGCTGATGCAATAAACAGAGGTTATTTATCATCGGAATTAAAGAATACGTTAAAATTTAATGGAAAAACGTATAATGCTGAAAATCGGCGTATATCCAACGTAGCAGACCCTGTAGATGAAAAAGACAGCATAAATAGACGCTATTTACATTCTATAATACCTGAAAAGACAAAAGATGGGTTTTCTTTTTATAAATTTGTTATTAACGATATAGGTTATCCAAAAAATGAAAATGATGCTGTAAATTTAAAATACATCAAAGATCATTGTATTACACGTGATGTAGGAGTTATTGACTGTCTTGGTAATTGTTTAACGAATGTAAAAGATGGTTTTGCACCATCAGATGGTGCAACGGTGGGTCAAATGAAGGAAACTTTAAAACAAGAAACCTCCGGTTTTGTGAAACAAAACCAAGTAGTAACACGTCAAGGAGATGTATTTGTACAAGGAAATAAAAAGTTTACTTTACTTGAAGAAAACAATTATGTTTGGGATGGTAAAGGAAAGTTATTGACAAATTTAGGTATTGGTGAAAAGCCTGGTGATGCTGTTACTTATGAACAGATAATACAATTAGAGCCAACTGGAAAAAAATGGTGGAATTGTGATAACAAACGATTAACAAATGTTGCAGACCCTGATTATGCCAATAACGCTGTAACTGTTAATTTTCTTGTTAAAGTAATAGGTAATTTATTATTTGATATGCATAATTATATTGTAGCAGGACAACATAAACCTATTGACGAAAAAATGAGAAATACATGGATTAAACAAGAAATTCTTTATAAATATTTTTTTAATCATAACACACAAAAGTTTAGATCATCAGATTGGGGTACTTTTGATATTTAACTAAATAACACCATATATTACATCATTTATGTGCAACCTGTCATAGAGGTAACACATGGGTTACGCTTTTCAAATATAAAAGACAATTATGGCGTTTCATTACACCAGTCCATATCGAGACACTATACGGAAAGGAGGCGGTATCACGTCCACAGCGGTTTCTCTGTTAAGTAAAGCTTTAAATCGTATTCCAGTAGGATCTATCGTAAACAGAGCAATAGACGCTTTACCATACGAATTTCACATACCGGGAGGTTATCAGTATTGCGGACCAGGAACTAAATTGAAAAAACGACTGGAAAGAGGTGATCCAGGCATAAATAAGTTAGATCAGGCTTGTAAAGAACACGATATCGCATATTCCACGTTTACCGATTCAAAAAATAGGTCAATCGCTGATAAAAAGCTAGCGAATATAGCTTGGCAACGAGTAAAGTCTAGTGACGCTAGTATTGCGGAAAAAGCAGCAGCTTTAGCGGTAACAGCAGGTATGAAGGCTAAAACAGCGGTAGGAGGTGGAAAAAGGAGGGGTAAGAATAAAAAAGGATCAACCAAGAGAAAACATGGTGGTAATATTAGACTAAAAAGACGTTCTCCGAGGAAAAATAATAAAAAACCGACAATATGGTCAATGGTAAAAAACGGGGCTGGTCTATACCTAAGACCGTATCGTGCATATTAAATAAAAGAAATCAATTGGTTATACCACATAAAGCGTTGACTAATGTTGAATTATTTAAATATATTTCCTGTTTAAAAATACCATTTTTCCGCGGAGTATTTATGAAAGACAGTTTACCAAAGAAAATATGGAAAAATGAGACTGGAATCGTAAATTTGGATAATACTGAAGGGTCCGGCACCCATTGGGTGTGTTATAAGAAACTAAATAGTAATGTATATTATTTTGATAGTTTTGGAAATTTGCCACCACCTAAAGAACTTGAACATTACTTTAAATCTGCTAAAAACATATATTACAACTATAAAAGAGAACAACCTGATAATACTTCAATATGCGGCCATTTATGTTTGGAATTCCTAGCTAAAAGTATCAGTCACTATTGAGATGTCTTCCTATACGGTATCATTAACAGGAAAATCGTCCACTTTACGAAGTATCCTTTTTTCAGCGTTACGCTTGCAAAAAGGAAGATTTTGGGAGGCAGCACTGTTGGATTTTACAACTTACAACTCTATTCCCAATGTTACGGAAGGTAAAAATAACTTATTGCATTATTATAAAGGAAAAGATGCCAGTGGTAAGTTAACAGACTTAGAAGAGTGCAGTTTACCCACAGGTTCTTATGAAATTGATCATATTAATGAATTTTTGCAAAATAAAATGGGAAAAGACAATATATCGCTAAAAGGTAATAATAATACAATGAAAGCTGAGCTTACTTCAAAATATTATATAGATTTCACTAAGCCAAACTCAATTGGTGATTTATTAGGATTTCCCAAAGATGGAGCAATTTTAGAACCAAATAAAACACATTCCGGTAAACAAACTGTAACAATATTAAAAGTCAATAGTATAGACATAACTTGTAACATTATACAAGGAGCTTACAGAGATGGAGCAAATACTCATATAATACATACTTTTTACCCCAGTGTACCACCTGGATTTAAAATTGTTGAAAAGCCGCAAAACCTGGTATATCTACCTTTGAACACCACTTTCATTTCAGACATCGTGTTGAACGTATTGGATCAATACGGTAATTTGATAGATTTCCGAGAAGAGCCTATTACGGTTAGATTACATTTAAAATCAACACTTTAATACAAAATCATGGGTTTAACATTTAAAAGCGAACAACCTACGGGAATCCGCATTAGTAGCTCTTCAGCTGTGGAGGAGTTAACACGCGAGAACATTCGTTTCTTAGAGAGAATTGGATTAAAAGTAACCGATAATGGATATACTGGATATAGCTCAGGGTCCAACATTCGACGAAACCCTATGGGAAAAAGAATATCACACCCACAACCCTTACACTTCATCAAAATTAAACAATAACGATGAAATTCGTATTCCCATACAAAATCAAGACATTTACACACTACCATGTGAAAGTTACTTGTATATTGAAGGAAAAGTTACTAAAAAGGATGGTACTACTACTGGTACAACAGTTCCATTTATAAATAATCCCATGGCTTTCCTGTTTGATGAAATTAGATATGAAATATCAGGTGTAACAGTTGATTCTACTAAAAAAGTAGGTATTGCAACAACTTTAAAGGGATTAACATCTATATCACCTAATGAAACCAATTTAATACAACCTGCAGGATGGGTTTTACCTGCAAAAGACACAATCACTCCAGATACAAATGGAAATTTTGATTTTCATATTCCGTTACGTTTGTTGCTTGGTTTTGCTGAAGATTATAGGAAAATAATATTAAACGTTAAACAAGAATTAGTTTTGTTGAGATCTTCAAACGATAAAGATATTATTAAAGCTCCAGACGGTACAACAGATGCAACTTTAGAATGGAAATTAACATTAGACAAAATTGTATGGAGAGTTCCACATGTAAAATTAGCTGACGAGCATAGAATGCTACTATTAAGAAAGTTAAAGGCTGATCGTGATATTGTAATTCCTTTTAGAAGTTGGGAATTTCATGAACATCCCAGCTTGCCAACTACGGATCGACACACTTGGACAGTTAAAACATCTAATTATGTGGAACGAGCCAGGTATATTATATTTGGTTTACAAACAGGCAGAAGAGACACCATCACCAAACATGCAGGCCAATTTGATCATTGCAACTTGAAAAATATTAAAGTTTATTTAAATTCACAATTTTTTCCATACGATAATTTAAATGTGTCATTCGCTAATAAAAAGTACAGCATATTGTACGATATGTATGCAAGATTCCAAAGTTCATATTATGGTAAAACGAATGCACCTTTACTATCACCAGAAAAATACTTAGATGGTTACCCTATAGTTGTAATCGATTGTTCTAAACAAAATGAATCGGTAAAATCATCAAGTGTAGATATAAAAATAGAAATGGAATTCAACGCGCCTATATCGGCTAATACAACTGCATACTGTTTAATTCTACATGATAAAATCGTAACATACACACCTTTAACTGGAATTGTTAAAAATGTATTGTAAAAGACCGGTTTTCCTACATTCCAATGCATTCCGCGAGTATAAAAGCAGAGCGTTCAGCTCGCTCCTTATCAGTTTGTTGCCTGTTGTTGTATGGGTAGCATCTTATTCAATATGATTTCTCCTAGTGGTACACAAGAAAATGTAGTAGATATTGAGAAGGAGATATCCGACTTTTTAGATTTTCAAGGTCAACCGGAGGGAGATGAACACAACGCTTGCGGACAACTCCACGCCAGTAATAATGTTGAGGAAAAAGGTAAAAGAAGAAAGAATGCACACAAGAGGAAAAGGGATATTGAAGATAATATTTCTCCTAACATATTAAGTGAGGTATTCTTGCGAATATTTTACCCAATCTCTTCCAGTTTGGACAAAAGTGTTTTAATCGGTGTTATGAAATCTACAGATTATTCCCCTACTGTAATTTTAACTCATGGACCCAAAATGATTTTGTTTACGGACACTGCTTGGGAATCGTTTATGAAACACTTGCATCTGCTAGAATGCTATTTAAGTAGTAACATGTTTGGAAGAAAGACAAGAGTAGGCCTTTTGGATTCAAATGTGGAAATCGATATTGTTAAACATCGTGGTGATCATCAGTTGCGGTTTAGAGACACAACAAGACATGATAACAAGATTCAACTTAATCGAGAAGAGTTTTTTATTCTAACTTGTGCAACTGAACCAATAACGAGATACTTGAGACAACTGGTGTTTTCAAGTTCAATTATTAAAGATTATCTGGAAGACACTTTGGACAAACAACCGGACGCACCTATATTGTACGGACCTGTAGATACTTCTATATTCAATAGGGTTCCTCATGAAGTACAAATGTGGAGACAATTGGAAAAGTACGCTCAACTACATAAGAAATCAGTAAAACATGAAAAAGAGGAAGAAGAAGGAGGAGAAGAATCAAGTGTTAGTGATGAAAATGAAAACAAGGAAAATGTAAAGATGGAAACCTAAATGACAATTAACTACACAGCAATGGTTAATTTTTAAAACAATATCAAACACTTTGTGGGGTTAGGTCTACCGGGGACGGTGCCCACGTTAAATATACACCAACGCGCCAACAACTGTACGGCCGGGTATAAAAGTCGTACCTACCGTGGTGTGGAAATCAGTTGACCTTTGGACTTCGTCATGAGCAGACGAGTGATCTTCGCAATGGACAAGGAAGAAGAACAAGTAAAGTCCAAACCTGGTATAATTGAGTTCCAAGCGTTTCGGGGTAATGATGATAGATTTATCATAAAAGAACTTGTGTTTTTCGACATCAATACAAGTGTTCCTTATTCGTTTTTATTTAAACCACCATGTTCTTATTCATCTTTAACCAGTAAAGCCGCTACTACCAACAGATGGATTTCAAAACACTTCCATCATATCGATTGGTATGATGGTTTTACAAGTTACACGGACTTGTATCACATTATGCATCACTTTTCAGACAAGTTTACCAATATTTACACAAAGGGGCTGGAAAAGAAAAGATGGATCGAAGGATTTACTCATGTTCCGGTTAATGATGTGGAATTGGATAAAAATTACAAGTATACGATGGAAAATGTTTGTATTTGTACTAAAAGTCCAGAACATGAAAAAGATAGACATTGCGCTTTAAAAAACGCCTATAAACTCGCATCTTACCTTCAAAGTGGGGAAATGGGGAGTGGTGGGGGTAACGGGGGTTATATAAGTGAGGAGCAGACCGGGACCTGGCATGAGTATTACTCGAGATTTCGAGACGACAACATCTCCCAGCAAGAAGACGAAGAAGACGATCTATAACTTGACCATGGCATCTCACCAGTTCCTGCAAACTTTGGTTGAGCAGTTCAATGCTCACTCCAAATCTACCATACTACCCGTCAAGAAGTGTTCCGAACTTAAAGACGAGAAGCACTACATTATCCACGCCATGAAGAAGATGGAGACTACAGTTGGAGAGGCCATCTGCTGCAGTCTTAGCGAGGCACCATTCACTCCGGGGGATGAGCCCAAGTTCCAAGTCTACCTGCCGAAACGGTTCGTCCATCTCCTCCAGAACGAGGATCTGCGCTCCATCCAACCCGGCTGTCTCTACCTGGTTTCCCACGGTTGCACGGGTAGCAATTCCACCGAGTTGACCATCCACATCGCCGACAAGCAGTGTTAGATTTAAGTTTTACTGTTGTACATATGTTATTGTAATGTTTTATAAATAAATAAACCATAAAAGACAAAAAAAGAATACAAAAAGACAAAAAATGCAACATATCAATATGTGAAGTTTGTCACATATTGATATGTTGCATTTTTTTTAAACTTCGCGGGTGACCTTGAACTTTGACCTTTGCATTTCACAGTTACCCCTACCACCACGCTACAAGTCAAACCTGCTTGAATGCAAAACACCCCCACCACTTTTTCATATACCTCCAAGTGCTGTGCCTCGTCTTCATTTCAACTCCAGCAGCCAACCGAACAACATCAGTATGTCTCTGAACGTAAGCTGTGCCAGCTATGAGGAGGTGACGATCAAAACGCAACAGGAGCTGAACGACTTGTACAAGGAGTTGCAGCTGATGGTGGCAAGAGGCTACCGTATAAACGTGCAAGTCTACGCTTGCAATATACGGAATCTTCGGCAGCCGAAGGAAGAGCCTGGACATTCCTCTTCAACGACAGCTTCCTCACCGGCGTCGATGAAGACCGAGCCAGACAACTTGGATTACTTCAGCTGACTAGCGGTTGTCTTCCTTGTCCTTACAATTGTAGAATATGTTTATTTCTTCATTATATTAAAGAAGTAAAAAGAGCAAAGCCACCTATCTTGTTACTGACATATATGCTCAGTAACAAGATAGGGTTTTTTTAAAACACAATTTGAATGACCTTGAAACTTCCCCCTCCACTGATTCGCTACCCCCACCACTTCACTGTTGATATACATGAGACAACATAATTAGATACCTCATTCCTTCTTCAACAGCCAAACCTACAACATCAACAATGGCTAACCTACCAACAGATGAAAGATGTCCTCACGCATGCTGTGACTTCGTACACGAGCTAGAGAAGAGGATGCAAGAGAGGGCGATAAGAAGAAAGCCGATCCACTCAGAAAATATCATGATAGTAAACGGCTATCTTTTGTTGTTCGGCCTTATCATGGTTGTACTGTTCATACTGTACGGCATAGTTACATGTGTCGGCAAGGTTGCAGAAGAAAACGCTCGCCACCATCAGTTGGAAGATTTCAATGTTACTTTCTAGGTTTTCCTTTTTTAAAACTCCATTTGGATGACCTTGAACTTTCCCCCTCCACTCCTTCCTTTTTTTTAAAACCCAATTTAAATGACCTTGAAATTTCCCCCTCTACTTTTCGATAATGTTACAACTGACTGCAGCTCACCTCATTCCTTGCTTAGCTGCCATGGCGGAAGGAACTCTTTCTCAAGTTGACTCCACTACGGACGAAGCATTTCCCTTGCGGTGGACTGTTCATTTACAGGATGCGACAGAAGTAGAAGTCTTGTATCAAAAATTACTCAATGTATTCAACGGGAACCCTGGACCTCTTGAATGTAGAATGGATTTGAATTTTGATGCAACCAGGGTCGGCACAGAACCTTCAACTTCAAGCCAGCCTCAGCAACGAGATTTTACACATTTATACACTCCAATATCACCGGAAGGTGTAACTGTCTGCGAGGCTGACTCAACTACACGTTATGTTCAGCCGAAGCCTTGGGTGTTGATTATTAACAATGTGTACAAAGTGGAATTGGTATGTAATAGATTAAAGGAGTTGATGGTACAAGATCCAGGCCTGCGCTTTCAAATAGATATACATTTCATCTGGAGAGCACCTGCGCGGGGCTCTTCGTCTGACAGCTCTCCAAGTACGACGGACGAGGAGGATGACTAGTCATCTTTTTAAAACTCCGTTTGAATGACCTTGACCTTTCCCCCTCCACTGAGTTTATTTAAGGTGCACTCTCACTGACTACAGCATCATTTCATCGCGCACCTTCACCGCAGCAACATGGAGAGTCAACTCAACTACTGTTGCGAACAGAAATGTTTTTCATGGCCAAATGACATTGATGTGGTGGATGGCCTGGCTTGTAGAACATGTGAAGCTTTTGGTCAGTGCATGTGTAAGTGCAAGTCTTGGAAGAAGCCGAAACCGAAGTTGAAGACATTCCATGTGTACCAAATGAGAGGGCATAAGTACACTTGTTGCCCTGAACGTTGCATTGAATTCAAACTAAAACAGCTAACTGGTTGCAAATTGTGCAACAATCATTTTGCAGGTTTTTGCAAACATTATTTAGGAGCGTGTCAATACAGATCAACTTGGCATACCGAAGCACTCACTATCAATGAAATGGCTATAGACTCACAAGAGTAGTCTTTCTACTCTTTGACTTTTTTAAAACTCCGTTTAAATGACCTTGAAATTTCCCCCACCACTTCGCCATATATCTAGAGTACGCAGGGCCCGGAGGTCAGTCGCTCGGCGGCTGTCGTAGGATGCACATCCGTGTTGTGCAGTCTGCTGTGCAGTTTTGATTTTAACCAGTTCAAGGTCACCACACTTAAACTCTGGCGAAAATGTCAAGCTGTTAAACACAATCCTAAGCCCCAGGTTCACAGTCAACCTCAAGGTCATCCCACTTTAACATGTAAATTTAAGGTAGCACCAAAACGGTGCTACCTGGCTTGACATTTTCAAGTTTCCCGAGGTCATCGCAGTTTCCCCCACCACTTCCCATATACCTAGAGTGCACGGGGCCGGACAGTCAGTAGAGATGTGCGATCCAGTGACTTTCAAATATCGGTGACTTCAGTTCCAGTGACGAGGAAATATCGGTGACTTCAATCGGTGACAGGAAAATCGGTGACAGAGCCGCGAGTGGTGGGGAGAACCAGATACCGCGGCTGCGGCAGTCGCGCCACTGAGCAAATGAATTTTCGATATTTTTATTTCGGTGACAAGTTACAAAATTATCTGAGTAACAAATTACTGTTAAAGAGATACACGACGTTAGCGATTTTCGAGTCTATATGATTTCGGATTCCATTACGATGCGACCCTTAACCAGTGTTGTAAATATCGTAACGCTAACGGCTCCAGCGAAGCCATCAGATCGCGCCCTCTGATTGGCCGCTTTGTCGCCGATATTTTGTGTCACTGAATCCAAAAGTTCTACAGTATATCGATCGGTGACAGCGACCTGGGCCTGGCGCTGTTGCTGGGAGATCAGTGACAGAGCCAACGTGCTAGTGCCCGATTCCACCCGAACCATTGCGAAGTGGCCCGAAGCAAAGGCGAAGGCAGCCTCGTGACCACGCGTCGGCCAATCGGTGACCGGCGCGGCGACCGGTGACATTGTGTAGCAACGGATTGGGTGCCTGCGCGGTGGTGTTCTGCGCCTGTCACTGAATTTGCTGTCACCGATTGCTCGAGTGCCTTGTCACCGATATATCGGTGACAGAGCAATATCGGTGACTTTGTCACCGAAACAAAAATATCGAACATCTCTAACAGTCAGTCGCTCGGTGTCTGTCGTAGGGTGCACATCGCGGTTGCTACTCCGATTCCTGACAATTTCAGGTAGTTCAAGGTCACCACACTTAAACTCTGGTAAATACACATTAAACAGTTGTACTAAGAGTAAATTTTTCTAAGTGTTGACTCAAATCTGAAGATTCTTTAGATACATCTTTAAAAACAATCCTAAGTCCCAAATTTACAGTCAACCTCAAGGTCATCACACTTTAACATGTAAATTTAAGGTAGCACCGAAACAGTGCTACCTGACTTGGCATTTTTAAGTTTCCCAAGATCATCGCAATTCCCCCACCACTTCCCATATACCTAGAGTGCGCGGAGCCAAACAGCCAGTCGCTCGGTGTCTGTCTTAGGGTGCGCATCGCGGTTGCAGTAATGGTCGAATGGGGGCTTCTGGGTCAGTTCAAGGTCACCCGAGCGGTGTCACATGACGGTTTAGGCAGAGTCACGTTGCAAACTTCAAGTTTCCTCAGCACTTTTGCTGTTTCTCATCGCAATTTCGCTCCAAGTTGTCAAGGTCATGGTAACTGTGACTGAAACTCGGAGCGTAGTGCGAGAAACAGCAAAAGTGCCAAAAAATTTTAGGTTTCAGCGTGACCTTGACCTTTGTGACATCGATGACGTCATCTTGGTGACGTAAGAGGTGATGACGTCATCAGCACGTCATTTCTGTGACGTCATGGGTGTGACGTCATCGAAATGACGTCATTAGTGATGACGTCATCGATGATGCAATCGATGACGTCATCGATGGGGTCATTGACCTCGATGACGTCATCGATGACGTCATCGCTCGGGTGACCTTGAACTGGCCCAAAAGCCCCCATTCCCCACTACTTTTATTTTATTTAAACATATAAATTTTTAATCTTCTAAATTTAAAAATCAATACACCAATATAATAATTAAATTTTTATTTGGACTAGGCCTTTCAACAGCAAAGCTGTCATCGTCAGGTCAGTCACTGACTGACCTGACAATGACAGCTTTGCTGTTGAAAGGCCTAGTCCAAATAAAAATTTAATTATTATATTGGTGTATTGATTTTTTAAATTTAGAAGATTAACTCAACCAATATAGAAGCTCGTCCGTTTCAGATATAAATTTTTAATGAAATTTTTTCGGGAATAACTAGTACAGCCTTTGTTTGATTTTTCGGTGTTTACAAAGCTCTTATAAACACACCGAGCGTTTCGATTGATTCATCGCCTTCAATATATGAGGCTTTGTATCTCGTACAACATGTACACTAACGCCTATCGAAATATTAATAAAGTTCCCGATTAAGGTAAATTAAGGTAGGCTGACTGAGAGGAAATTTTCTATAATGCTTTTCGATTATTATTTTACTTTAACAACTTTACTTAATGAATTATATTCCTATTTGTCACAAATACGATAAGTTTTCCTTAATTTTTGGGATAAACTGAAAAAGTTAATATAAAACCGTGACTTGTTAAACTGGTTACAGGTTATGTATGCATTATTGATTTCTTACAATATTCTAACCAAAAGTATATTTCGGTTGCTAATGAAAAAATCCTTCATTACTTATTATATGAACTAATGAATTGCTTACGTAAATACAGATCATTCGGAAACTAATTCACTTGATTCTGTAATTCTGCACCTGTGTTTGTTTTTATAATTACTACTAATGCCAGTTACTTGGCGATACCAACGTTGAACGGTTCGTTCTAGCATTTCATAAAATCAACAGTTTATGTATTGATTATTAACAGAGTTCATTCTCGTCACTGATAACTTAACGAAGTGCACTTGGTGTTTTGTGTGTTTTCATGCGTATGTCTCCAAATCAATTATGAAATTAAACGAATTAATTCTGTTTGTTCCGAAAGAATCTCATGTAAATTAAAACAAAAACTGATACTAACGTTTTGTAGTAAGTAATGTCTTATATTTAAAATAATAGTAATAAAACAATCATTTTCTGCATGTGCTCAATGTAATTCATCTCACACTTTGTGTAGGTAAATGGTCCTTATGCTTTTGTGTTTGTATATGGTATGCATAGTTAAATGACTCTAAATTCTAAGCTTTCTAGTATACAAGTTCTACAACAAATGTATAGTTGTCATATCTTTAACTATGAAAAGACTATCTATGAAATCTGTGTTTGTTAAGTAATGAATAACAACATTTAAGAACGTTGTTGGTTAAAACTTTAGGCATTTTCCATCTATGATCAGTCATAATTAAATTATTTGTGGTTCTAAAAGAGTGTTTGAACTATCTGTTCGGTTAGTAGTTAAGTTTTAAAAATGATACATATGTATTCTATTTCGATTGGTTTTTCTCAATTGTTTAGATTATAAATGTTTTTAGAAGAAACACACAGTAATGACTCATTTGTCACATGTGTTTTCATTTAATTCATCAGATTAAAAGTTTATTTTCATAAAACGATAAGACCAACATTCATTCTTGTGAGATTTAAGTACAAACTTCACTTACTATTCCGCCCACAGTCGAGAACGTCAAACATCACCATTGAACAAATTATCAGTTGGATAACAAACCAGGAACAATTTTACCAATTAGATATTATGTTTCTCTCTGATGAAAATGAGTGATCTGTAATTTGTATCTTTAAAAGAAAGATAATATCATGAAAATCTCGTTTGGTAAATCCCTGAAGGATTTTTTAATCAAGGTATTAATTTTATCATTGTGTTTGCAAACATAAATATTTTTTGTCGTGCTAATTTAATTAAATTAATAGTTTATTTAATTTTGGAAGGAAAGAAATTACCCCCCCCCCCCCCAAAAAAAAAAAACATAATATTGGAAACACATGGGTATATTTTACAATAATTATACCTCCATACGATTTCTAAATGTCATAAAAACGCAAGATCTTGAATGATCCTACATTTATAAAATTTTTATTAATATTGTAGTATTTTTGTTAAAATAAACCATTGAGGCAGAGTTTAAAAAAATTAGCTTTGAACAATTTCCTACATGTTTAAACAAAATTTAAATATACACGTTTATCATCTATGACACTAAATATATCAAATGCATTACTGGTAATTGAAATTCACTAGTGACAGACGTCACTCAGCTGTACAGTTGGTAGTCCGCCTTGGCTCTTCACCGTTTGGAACGACCAGACCATACCGCCTCCACCTGCGCCTCCGCCTCCCCATGTCCCGGACAGCGCTCCCCCGCCTGCTCGCCGCCGTCATCACCCTTCTAGTGGTCGCCACGGTCCCCGCGGTGGCAACCAGAGTAGACGAGTGCTCAGGTAATGAAGGGGTGACTTGTGAAATTATCAATCCATTCTATTACCAGTGTCTAGTGTTAATGTTATCACGTAAATAAGGTATGTCTGTCAGTGGTCTCCTTAAAATAAAAATTACTAGACGAATATGTCTACATGTGATTATGTAGAAACAAAGCTAGACTATACAACTTGGGCATACGACTATTTTCAAATAATGGGAGTGAGAGAAGCAGACAAGCTAATCCTGTAGGAGAGTGAGTGAAGCAAATAAGGCAATCCTGATTTTTGGTAGAGAAAATGAGGTAAACCTGAAGGCTAGAGAGTTGGGTAAACAAGATAATTCTTAAGGCTGGTGATTGTAGCAAACTAAGTTATCTTGAAGCCTTTTGAATGGAGAAACTAAGGTATTCCTGGACGTTAGTGAGCAAAGTGCATAAGGTATGCAGTATTACAGTATTAGCCTAAAGGCTAGTGAGTGTAGCAAATGAGATAATCCTGAAAGCAAGTGACTGGAGAAAATTAAAACTAATACAGAATGGTATTTAAGAGGAGCAATGTAAGTTTTTGTGAATTCTAGTGAGTGGAGCAAAAATAGTAATCATGAAGGATAGTGAGCGGAGCAAATAATAAAGCAATCGTGGAAAATATTAAGTGGAGAAACGAATTAATAGTGAAGGCTTGTGAGTAAAACAAACTAAGTAATCGTGAAACCTATTGAGTGAGAAAATAAAGTTATCGTTAAAAATAGTGAGTGGAGAAACGAAATAATAGTAAATTCTTGTGAGTAAAACAAACTAAGTAATCGTGAAAGCTAGTGAGTGAAGCAAATGAAATAATCGTGAAGCTAGTGAGTGGAGCAAACAAAGTAATCGTGAAACCTATTGAGTGAGCAAATAAAGTTATCGTTAAAAATAGTGAGTGGAGAAACGAAATAATAGTCAATTCTTGTGAGTAAAACAAACTAAGTTATCGTGAAAGCTAGCAGCGTAGCTAACTGAACTCGGATACTCAATAATAGAAATTGCATTGGAGATTTTTGTGAAACAAAATTCTTATGTGATTAAATTCATTAGATTACAAAAAACTTTCGAAATTACAACTTTGAGTAGAGTTGTAGTTTATAAACTGTCTCCTCTTGGATTTTAAAGTTATTCGGAATTTTAATTTATATTTTACTGGATGCTATCTCTTATTGTTCTATTTAAATTTGTCAAAAACAAATAAAATGAAAAATATCTTTAGTTTTAAGAATATTTTGCAGTATTTACAAGTTTTTTACTAGTTATTCTTATTTACTAACAAATTATTAATGCTTATAATATACAAAAAAGTGATATTAATCCTTACAAAGGCTTGATGCCTGTCCTTGAGAATGATTCACAATAGTTATAAGTTGGCTTAAGAAAAATAAATAAAATACAACATTTTAAAATGAAAGAAAAAATACCTAAAAATTAAATGTTTTGAATAGTTTGGTCTTTTACCAGAGTATTTTGATTGTTGCTAATAGGAAAGAAAGAGAAACCATGGTTTGGCTCAAAAGCAAATATTTTACGTATGTTTCTTTGCAAGTTTTGGAAACCTGGTAAATCTAAATAACCAAGACAGACAGACAGAGCTGATATTAGATGGTATAACCATTTGTGGAAGTGTAAAACAGATTAACTAATTACATAGTAACTGTTGTAAAATCAACTAAATTTTATATAAAACTTGTTGGAAATAATTTAGTATACATGAAACATACATTTATTATTGTGAGTAATTCAACTTCAGAAATAAGTTTCTGAATAAAGTTATCGATATGGTGGAAAATGGAATCGGAACAAATTTACCCCACATCATTAAAGTCACTTTACTTTTGAAACAACTAGCAAATTTCCTCAGTATACTAGAGTATATTTGTTCTCTATCAAGTACATAGTGTAAATACAACATTACACTCTACTGAATTTGTAATTTAAGTTTTATTATTCGTGTTTCATTTCCCACAGATAAGAGCAGCGGCAGGCTGCTGAAAGTGGATGTCGACGGTTGCAAATTTCCACCCTGTCTGCTCAAGAAGAACACCGTCGCTACAGTCACGGTCAAGTTCATTGTTTGTATGTTTATTTATTTATATAATTCATACAATTTTAGCACGTGTAATATACAGTTGAATCCAATCGTACCATAGCATTAAATTTTAAAATGGGATAATGTAACAGAAAGAAAAACACACAATAATTCTTCTTTTATCCTTCGCACTGAGTCTATCTATACTACAAAAGTTATTATGTGCAGTAGCCTAATAACATTTCATGCTGACAACACATGGAGTAATTTTGATTACACATGTAAAATAAATGAGCCTTTGTGACTTTAAAAAAATTTTGGGAGAAAATTATCTGCTATTGTTCTTTTTGTGTATATTTAGTTAAATAGTGGAAACCGTTGTACCACCGATCCAGATAGTAGGCATTAAAATAAAAATAAGAGTTTTGCGATCCACATAATTAATTTTTTTAATCGCAATACCATGAATATGATGATGTACAATCAAACAATATCTTTCAATACGTAAAGTTGACTATTTATTTACTCGTAGTCAATGGCAATAGTGTGTCTGTCTGTAGTAATGGTAATGGATAGCGGGGTAGCTGAGTGGTTATAGTGCTCATATTTGAATCTGATGGTTACCGGTTCAATTCCGAGAAGTATTAGAAGCTGTTTGTTGGAGCTGCCACGTTCATTGGGCTATTAATTAATGATCCCGACAAATGAATCGGCTGATCTTTATCAGCAACAAAGCTAAACATTATCTGACCCATCACAATCACCTTTCATTAATATTCACCTTTAAATACGCACCACAGAGTGGTGACTCAAGTAATTTATCTAATAAAGTCAATAAAATAACTTTTTGATGAACATTGCCCACATATCAATAAGGACATGAGTATTCAGTTGAAGTCAAACAATTTTTTAAGGAATAAAGTCATTATCAAAGTTTTTATCATTACCTATTCACTTTCAATTAACTGTCATTGTCTGAATGTGTTGACAATTTGGGTCAGAATCCGTAAGGCCAACATAGTCAGTTTCACCACCGTATCAGTTTTGGTCGCGACGAGAATCAAATTCGATACCTCAAACTGCAAATAATACAGTGTCTTATGCTAACCGTCTGTATTTGCAGTATAAATTGAAGTATATTTTTGAGTGTTGTAGATGTTTGTTTTTCATTTAATTGTAACTGTCATCAGATTAATTTTTTAGACATCCTTCCTACACCACGTGTAGTAAATTTTTCTTTCTCTTATCGCGTATAGCATTAAATATCATTCCGTGTAAATAATGTTTTTTTCATATTTGATGAGTTCCTTTTTAATTAAGCATAAGTGAGTGCCGAAGTTTCTAGAAGCTGGTTCTTTCTGATATTTTTTTTTTTGTTTTTTGTTCTGGTCTTTTTGTTCTCTTTGGACAGCTGCTTTTGATTGCTGAAAACTGATTTTTTCAAGTCGCCAGTGTCGCTCGTGTCGTCCACAATGCTTGTCCACGTAGAACACAATTTGCAACATAATGACAATACAAGCGTTCCGCTGGCGTCGCTTCAGTGGCTCTCGTATCGTCGCTTCTGTCACCCACATAGGAATGAACCTAAGGTGTAGGGTTAATTTTAATAATTATAATTTCCCTGGGGGACAGGGATTCGATTCAAAGGACAAACCAAATAGTAGTTTTCATCACTAGGAGCAAAAGTGGGTCTTTTTGGTGCGCAATCGTGTTTTAAAAACGAGGCGCAGCCGAGTTTTTAAAAACGATTGAGCATCAAAAGGACACTTTTGCTCCGAGTGATGAACAACGTTTTTTATCATAATGCGAAATTAGACTTTTGATCGTTAAAAATATTAACTATGAAGTTGTATTTTCGAGGTTATATTTACAAAGTAAGTAATATGCAGTGTTTACATTTCTGTTATTTACAAACAATGCTTTTTATAACATTTGAATTTCAAAATTCTGCTCCTCAACATTAATAAATTAATAATAATATAGTTAGCAAACAGCAGACTTCAGTCCTAGAACCTAAAAAATTCTCCAGCAGATTTTTCAATCCTAGGACAGTAAAGAATCGGTTTTGGTAATATTGAGAGAACAAAAAAACAGGCTGATTTCGTGCAGAATGATAAAACTGTAGTACTTTTTTCCAAACGCTGTATTTTTTATGTAATAAATTTTCTGACAGTGGGTCAATAATTGAGACAGTCCCAATAACCGTGACATCTACCGATTCATCTATGCATTCACTTTTTGACATTGTACCTTTTCCTTGGTGTGAGAACGTTGATAAGATCCCATAAAGTTGCTGTTTTTTCTAATTAAAAAAGTATAAAAAGAGATTAAAGTAGAATAAAATATAAAAAAAACTCCAACCTTTGTGTGTTAACCAACGTTTTTTTCTTTAATTATTAACGACTGATAGTTTGAAAAGAATGTATGCGGATGTAAAAATGTAAACTGGTGTTTATTTAAACAAACCAAACACCACATTGAGTCTCGGCTCTGGGGAAATCGGGTAAAAGTTGTCAGAATCAATAACAGAGGTGCCCCAACTTGTTGAATGCATAGTAAAACTCTGGGGATTCTTACTTTCACATTTTAAAAGTTGTTTGTAACTTATTTAATTTACATTTTTATAATTTGATGATAGGATATTTATAATATTTTTTACTTGTCGTTACTTTACATTACGTCACTACAAAATTCAATTAATCTGTTTGATATAAACAAACCTTAGTCCAGTATAGTGTAAATGTACCGGGAGTCCAGAAGTCTTTACATTTAAAATTATTTACACTAACTAAAGTCAATCTAATATTATTATAACAATTATTATTTTAAATTTTCAATTGAAAAAACACTTTATTTTAAATAAACTTACAGCTCGACCACCATCGCATCGAAGGCGAGTAGAGCGTTAACTATCTATGGATATTAAAGTTATTTGTACTTGAACATCCAATACAGTTTTAATAAACCAAGGATGTACTAAGATACACTTAGATTTACTTAGGATGTCTTTTAAGAAATACATAATCTACAGTTTTATGGTAGCGATGAAGTTGAGAGAAAACCCAACAAATTTCCAAATGTAATACGTATAGCTCAATAACAGTGTGGACTTTCCTTAAAAAAACATTAACTCTAGGAAGTATCAATTGAAGTATTTATATATACATATAATTATAATAACAAAAAAGAAGTTAATTTATAGACCCGGTTTATAGTTTAAATATATGTCAGATGAACCAGTATTTTATGTATATTTCCAGATCGGGAGGTGAAAGAGCTGAAGAACTCCGTGATCGCGAAGATGTGGTACCTCCCGTTCGGCGTGCCGTTCGTCGGCGTCGACGGCGAGTCCTCCTGCGGCAGCATCTATACCTCCAGCGGCAACAAGGCGGGCTGTCCCCTCAAGGCCAACCGCGTCTACGTCTACAAGTTCTCCGTTCCCGTCAACAGAATGTACCCCTCGGTTTGTATAAGGACTACATATGAGTAAAATAAAAAAAAATTCTTTCAAATTAGTTTTGAAATATAGAATGTATTTTTAAGATTTATGTTTTGGAGATATTGGTATCATAGGGATGCAATCCAAAAACCACTTAGTACAGGGTTCTAAGAAAAATTCTAACGTGATATCCATTTATTTTTCTTATTCTACTTTATTCGTTGTACAGGGCTGGACACGTTTGTAATATAGCTAATAACTTCTTTCTTCCTTAACATAATTCAATGAAACTTGGTACTACCGGTAGCTATTTCCCAATTCTATTTATATGTATTTCACCGATTTTTTAGGCCTGTCGGGTGTCCTATGGAAATAGTTTACAAAATATTAAATATAGGTTAAAATGTAGGTTTCGCTTAGTCTGTTTACTAAATCAAATGATTTTTTTCTGGTAGGTGAGTCCTTTGGTGCACTGGGGTCTTCTAGACGACGCCACAGGTACAAATGTTGCATGTTTCCAAGTTAAAGCAAGAATCGCAGGTTGACTGGACTTCTATTGTATATCTATTGTAAACTGTATAATACCAGCATAAATTAATAAAATGTCATTCGAGGCATCGATGTACATGTTCAATATTACTAACATGTATATGTTATGTTTATATGACGTAAATCCAGAATAACTCTCAAACCCACATTTACTCTTACCTGTAAATGTTAAATTAAGCGAAAAATCGGAAAGTTAAAAATTTCTTCTTCTTCCGTAACTAAACTAAAACTAAAGTTATGTAACTAAGATTATTATTAAAAGAAGAAATTCTTGCCACAAGTACAGTAAAAATAAATGTATTTCAAATTCTATTAAGAATATTCCACCCTTTTTATGGAGAAGAGGATAAATAATGCTTTTACACACACAGGTGGCTAACCTGTAATGTGGGACTTCTACAACAAACCGTAGGAGACCTACGGTCTTTTTTAATCGTAGGAGACCTACGATTAAAAAAAAAAATTCACTTTCGAACACCAGCCTGGGATTGCTTATGGCATTTCGCTAGACTAGACCTACCGCTACGACTGGTATACCTTACGCCCTTTAGGGATTACTCTGGAAAAATTTTCAAGATCTAGACAGCGATCTTGTCTAAATTGGTCTTCTTAGATCAATACTAATTTTATAAAAATGTTTATTCGTGAAGTTTCAATCACAAACAGCAAGAAACTAAAAACTGAGTCAATAATATTTCTGAGCAGAAATACTTCATTCTTTATTTTTTTAACCTAGGTCGTATCTGGAGTTTCAATAGTAAATTTTATATTGAGGAAAATCCTCTGAAAATATTGTCATGGGTATTTTCCAATTGAATTCCAACTAGGCTTAATATTGCAGTCATAAGAATGCAATGGCTACTTTTCACTTAGAAACTTTATATACGACAAAATTATCGCAGTAACTGCTCAGTTTGGCTTACTTTATTACTACGCCAGGAGCGGCAATGAATAAGATTAATTATTACTGTAATTAGGCAAGACTACGCACCGCTGCCGTATTTCATATCATTGGATTTATGCATTTGGTGTTTTTTAATGAAACGGTACTTCTATTCATTGTATTTAATATTCGTTATTAAATCAGTACAATAAGTAATAATATTATATCTTAAAAACCAGAACTCTACATTACGCTAGTTAAAAGGTGCTTCTAATCAGAAGTAACAATATACGGAAAATAGCCTTAAGAACAACTAGTTGCGGATTTTGAACATTTCCTAGGCGTCTTTTTTGTTTTAATTACAATTCTGTTTAAGTTCTCAGTTTTCCATCCATTATACAATCATTCTAAAACCGAAATTTTAAATTCTAACCCCAAATTTGTGTGAATGGCATTAATCAAAAGACCCACAAAATCAAGGCACGAATCAAATGTTTACAACGAAGTCTATTAAAACTTTTTGATAAATCGTTACAGTACTTGACAATAACTGCATGCTCTCACTTCTGTTCATTTCATTTGCAGCAAACGTTGAATTTACTGCATTGTAATGTGATGCGTATTAAACAACTAGAATACAAATGATACAGACATAAAAATAAAACTAAAAGATAAGTGATAGTAAATTTTTATGGCGAAAAAATTATAATTAATCTTATTGTTATACTCGTCTTATAATTTAAGAACCGTTTTAAAATTTTGTAACTCTATTTCCTTAAAGGAAATAATGGAGTACTAACCTTTTTACCAGCAGCGTTTTTACATTCCTGTAGAACTAACTCATGCCACTAGTTCAAGCTGGTCTTAGAACTTGTCAAACATGCCCAATGAAATTGTAAACTGGTTTTTCGATTAAGAGTTTATGTCATAAATAGCATGACTAGAAGAGAGTCTCGAGGAAATAAGACAAATTAGTGCACAATATGAAAGACATCGGAATACAGTACAACAATAAAAAGACTGATCATGTATGTTTTGTTAGCAGAATATGTGTATTTAAGTCTAATCAATTCATTGGAAAAATAGATTACCTTCCAAAAAAATGTTGTATTTTCATGAGGACCGAAACCATCCTTATTTTGTAGATGACACTAGAGATCTAGGGACATCCTTATGGGAAAGTGAGAACGCCGTCGTGCCACGGACGTAGTCACGGACGTACCACGATTGATATTTGATTTAAGGATTAATCTGATTGGTTGAATGGAAACCGATGGCTAGAATATTTGAAGACGTTTGTTATTGTTTTGATTTTTTTTAGAAATATGCTTATTTTTATATACGAGAGGTAGAAAAACCGCTTCACATGGCAATTAGAAGAAGTAATCCTAACATCAACGCTTTATTTTCATATGGATTTCGGGGTAAAACTAAAAATTGTTAACAAGGAATGAACCTATTTATTTGATTCAGTGTACATTAAAATTTACGATGCTATATATATATATATATATATATATATATATATATATATATATTTTAATTGCATGGCACAATATAAATTAAACATATTTAAAATAGAAGTTAATATTTTTATAACAACGCAACATATTAGTTGTAGTTAAACAATTTTAAAAGCCATTGCCCTAGTATTTACGTCACCAATAATAAAAACCTTTATTAACTATAAAATGAAGTAATTGGTAGACAAAATTACAAGAATATAAATGATTACCAAAGTGTAGGAGTGAATAAACTTTTAGGATTATAATGGTGGAACTTCAGAAACGAACACTACGTGGTAGCTAACATAGTGACATAGACGTTATAATATTGTCTCGGTTTACTAGTACTTATCTTTCCAAGGTTCCATAGAATACAAATTCAAATCGTTCCATGATCAAAGTTTGGCCTTTAGGATGCTGATCAAGAATCGAATGTTGGCTGGATAAGCTTTTAACGTTCCCCCATTTACATACAATGTTTTAATTAAATTATGAAAATGAACTTATTTAGTAAAACTTTTATAGTAAAATTAATGGTTTAAAAACAATCGATATATAAGTAATGATTCATAAAGTCAACAAAATGTAGTAATTAATAAGCTCATTATATAAGTTTTTTTTGTTATTACATAAGCTCTTCTACCAAATTAAATACATATTAACCGACTTAAGAGCTATATATTACTACACCAGGTTTCATCCATACCATGGCTATGCAGTCAATTTGCTAGATAGTAGGAAGCATTTGAGAATATATAGAATATTAGCCTACTATGTAAATGCAATAAATTTAAGATTGTTAAAAATATAAATATCCTACATAATGCATACTCGCAAATTATATTTACACAAGAGTGAACTGGAAAGTCAGATATTGTTAGTTGGAAACACATCGTACCAAGGCCGCTTACACTATTCATACCCTATCCCATAGTCAGTGGATTTCTCCTACGATGTACCTAAGCTGATATCTCGGAGGAAAAGAAACATACTTACCTATTAATACAGGGAGGTCCAAAAAAGACTGTCACAATTTAACAAAATTTTATTTGTAATATTTTAACACAAGGTAGCATTTTATTATGTATTTATTAACCATATGGTAACATTTATGTATGTACAGATAGAACAACTCAAAAGATTTTTGGTGGAACTCAATAAATGTCAATATGGCCACCGTTTTAGGATATGCAAGCGTTAAATAAAAATTTAGCATATCGCACACCTCTATAGACCGAGGTCATAAGGACTGATACAATGGCTACCAAGGAGTTTAGACCTTATTCCAATGGATTTTTTTCTGGTCGTATTCATGAACATGGCATATTGGGATAAGAGATGCTACAGCGAATTAGAGATCCTATTGTACATGTTAGTCCAGAAATGCTGAGAAATGTAAGGCGGGAGGTTGAATATATGGTTATCAAAAACTCGTTGCTTTAATTAAATTTGTTTTATCAATCCTGTAAAGTGAAAATCTTCATAATTATCTTAATACATCCCTGAAGTTTTTCATTTCACGAATTTCAACCCTAGTACTGTAGTTGGAAATGTTGGTTGCAAATTGTGAATAATCCCAATTTACGGGCCTAGAAAAATAAATGATGTATTGTAATCCGTTAAGGTTTATACAACAGAACCAAGTGATGCGCCAAGACGGAACGTCTACAGACTGTTGCCGCTTATCATAGAGGGTTGAGCGGTCTCAGGGCGCCAGGTGTCCCTCAGGCCCAATATCGCGGTGTGCGGGGTGGCCATTAGTATGCATAACATCTTCAGGTCCGCAATAAATATTCAAACCGACCTGCTATCTCTTGTTTATGTTGTTCAAGACCCGGGGCCACAGACATTCCGTTTATTCGATCGTCGGTGATAATTAAATGGAAACATTGCAGTTAATGGTTCACGCGTAATGTATCCAACGAGGCTACTTTCCAACTGCCAACTTAATTCGATTGTATTTGAAAATTTTTGATGGTTCTGATTAGTAAAAAAAATTGGTTTGTAACTTGTAATAGATCGAGACCTCAATGTGTTATCAAAAGATTAACAATAATACTCTATAACTACTCTATTAGGGAATTAAAATAATACATGTTACATGCTTAGGACAACATGTAACATGTAAGGCTCAGTCCAAAATTATATATGTAATGTAATTTTAAAAAATTTTGGGGAGGAGAAATAACGCTTTTTACATGAGTGGCCAACCTGTAGTGTGGTTCTCTTTAAAAAATCCAGTAGATTATCCACTTTAAAAAACTCTCCTTTCACTTATGGATACTAGCCTGAGTTCGCTTATCGCATTACATAAGAACTAAGCATACTTTTACTTCCGCCCTTTAAAGCTCACTCCAAATCCAGCCATTCATTTGCATAATGATTTAGACAGCACTCATGTCCAAATTGGTCCTCTTAGATCGGAGGACTCTCTGGACGAAATGTGACAGCAACCTAACTTGTTCTCACCCTCGAGAGTTTTCATCCAGAGCGAGTCCACCGTCAGCACTCAAAGATGTCGTGTAGCCCCCAGGCGTAGCCGTAAATAAAATACAGTATTAATATTTGTAACCAAAGGAACGTGAAATGTATAGTTAATTTTAAGGATAACACTGTTTAACTAGGCTATTAAAACTAAAACTATTGGATTGAGAATAATTTAGAGCATTTAAATACTACTTGTCATTAAAATACTCAAGTAATGCTATGCCAATGAGTTAAATCGAAAGAGAAAGAGATTCCAGGAATATAAGATTTTTGGAGTAGGGAAAACGTACCCCAGTCGGCTTTGTCGATCACAACCATATTCACCCCTGTAATCCTCCAGGTAATCCTCCTAAAACTTGGAGGATCAGAGGGCAAGATCGAGACAAAGCATGTGCGTGAGAAGGTCGCTGACATAGTTCCTAACTATAATGGTACGTTCCTTAAAAAAAGAATTGCATTGCACTGATGTATTAACTGCACGGGAATGTATTTTATTTTTACTGGTGACCTGTTGACTAGTTTAATGAATTGTAAGTACATATTTAGATCTTTTCCTTGCCATTCAATTCTAACTAGTAATATATTGCATCCCAAAATAATTCTCTTTGCTCGTTATTCCATCAGGTTTGGTTCACGGAACATATAATGTGCAGTATTGGTTATTACAAGTTCCTTTGTAAACCACATCACTTCTAGTATACATTTAAAAGAAGTTAAAAATTACAGAAAGACACACGTTTATTTTTATACATTATGAGCTGATATTTGATGAATCATTAGATTCGACATAGATTTAACTACAGTTAAGTAAATGGTGATAAGAAAAGAACTACCTAACATTAAGGGTTAATTAACACTGATTAAAATATATCTTTCTACGTATGTGTAATTAACTAATACACAAAAATATAGTTCACATTTTCCATTTACATTGATTTTCCTCCCAAATGAAAACAATCCAAAAAGAAATGCTGATTTTGTAGAACAATACTACATTATTACTAGAAGTAAAATCTCAGCTAACAAATCCGAAGTTGGAGAACAGGGAAAGACTGGGGGAGACGTTATAACGTGTGGTCACAAAGCCTTATCCGAGATCACAGACAAAGCGCCTTTGTCCTCCAATCTCGACGAAACTTGGCCTCCCTCAGGGCGATCTCCGCTCAACTACTTCAACTCCGCAACTCCGCAACAACGCGGCTGGCGAGGATTAGAAGAATACGTCCTCCACCCACCCGCCACCGACGCGACGCTATCGGGGACACCTTCGATATTATCAGTGCTGTGGTAAGAAAAAAAATGAATTCTAATATTGAATTGCATTAACAACTTTTCAATAATGATTTTTTATGGACTACATCTATAATTGAAAGTTTTAGTTCTCAACTAAAGTATGAAAGTCGATAGAGTTTGGATATTGGAGCGTGTTAAAATTTAAAAATAAGCGTTCTGTATTATTGTAGTTGTTGAGGTATACCTGAAAATGAAGATTCTATGATATGTGTACAGGGTTAGGCAAAAGTCTGGACACCCCCAATTAACTTTTTAACGCGTTGCAGTAGGAAAACCAAACTCGGCGCATGTTAACAACATGAAAAACTGCACTTTTTCATCAACTACACAACTTTGCCCCTGCCCCCAAAATGGGGTTTTTTGGGGGCAGCCCCAAATTTTTAAATGTAAACCCCTATTGAGTGACCCCTCATTTTAAACGGTGTATCAAGACAAATTAAATGGCGCAAACCGGAGGTCGATATCTCACCCATAACCAAAATGGCAGCCATTTCAAAATTTGAGATGGGCAAGCAAGTATAAGTCTAGACACCCCCAATTAATTTTTTAACACGTTGCAGAAGGAAAACCAAACTCGGCACATGTTAACAACATGAAAACTGCACTTTTTTATCAACTACACAACTTTGCCCCTGCCCCCAAAATGGGGTATTTTGGGGGCAGCCCCAAATTTTCAAATGTAAACCCCTACTGAGTGACCCCTCATTTTAAACGGTTTATCAAGAGAAATTAAATGGCACAAACCCCCACTTACTAGTTCCCCAACCCAACTTACTAGTTCATTTCTGCTACTAGGTTCAATTCTAAAATAATTCCAGAAATTATAAATTCTAAAAAGCTATTTTCCGATTTAATTTTAAGAAATGTCAATTTACCTTTCTCGAATTTTAAAATGGGTGCCTTTTTGGTTAGAGATGAGATATCGACATCCAGTTTGTGCCATTCAATTTCTCTTGATAAACCGTTTAAAATGAGGGGTCACTCAATAGGGGTTTACATTTGAAAATTTGGGGCTGCCCCCAAAAAAACCCCATTTTAGGGGCAGGGGCAAAATTGTGTAGTTGATGAAAAAGTGCAGTTTTTCATGTTGTTAACATGTGCCGAAATTGGTTTTCCTACTGCAACGCGTTAAAAAGTTAACTGGGGGTGTCCAGACTTTTGCCTAACCCTGTATATCACATAACTTGTGTTCAATACCTAGTACCAACAATATCTGCTTACTAATAACATCCCCACAAAAAAATTTAACAGACTATTTATTACCTTTAGGTCGTCCCGCTTTTAACTGCTTTTCGGCGATAACGAGTTATACAGTACTCAATTATTTAATTATACAATTTATTTAGCTGTACAACACATATTGGTTACAGTTTATGTATCACAGTACATGTATGATGCCTGTTAGCGAATTTCTTCTCATGGTAAGACCTAAGCCCGGGACCATGTTATTCTTTTGTTTTGAGGTGCCCAGAGCTCTTGACACGATAACTCTTGTAAAAACGGTCCGATAGAGACCAAATTTGGTAGAGATGTGTAATCCTACCTTTATTTAGATGAGTTCGTAAACCAGATATAATGTCCTACCGGAAGGGGTAGTTTTGGGGGGTTTTGTACACCAAAATTGTTTTTTTTTTCATTTTTATATGTAGTTTTTTTATTTCAAATTTTGATTTTTACCACTGGATTTAGCTTAAAAAAAGTCATAACTTATGATTTTGAAGCTTTGCTCTATCTCTATTGGTTACTTAGATATTAAAATCTCTAAAGATAGTACATTGTATTTTGGGGCTCCAATGTTAATCTTATGGAGAATAAGGATTTGTTCATATTTCACTTGTTAACCAATATTTTTTTATGAAACTTGGTATTTAGCTTCATATGTTAGAGATTTATTAATTTATGGTAAAAATCTTGGTTTTTGTACTAATCATGGCAGCAAACCTGCATACTCTTTTCCTATATATTTCCCTATATTTATTATAAGGAGAAAGACATTTATTTCCCTATTTATGTGCATAAAATGTTTTACAGGTAAAACATTTTAGAGCTGTTCAAAATTTATATTACTAATTTGGAGATTCTCTGATTACGCAGGTCTGCTGTGACGCGGGGGGGGGGGGGGGGTATTTAGTAAGTTCCCTCCATAGGTAGAAGCTATTATGTAGTTCACAATGGCTTACTTAATGTTGAGAGCATGAGTCCCAATAACATTTTAATTTGTGTGCCGGCTTGTCAACTGTAATATCATAGTGTTGTAACTTAAAGTTGAATGTGTGTTCTTTCTTCCAATCATTTTTGAACGGTGTGTCAGGTTTTATGAATTTATTGTGAATGAAGGTGCACGACCAGGCCAAAAAATTTGACAAACCAACATAATAAATAGCTATTTGTGTAATAAGAGCGTAAAGTACGTCATTGCCACTCGAGACTTGTAGATGGCCGCTCGAAGCGTCAGCTGAGTGCGGCCAAACAATTCGAGAGCGGCAACGACTATTTGCGCTCGTAATACACACAAGATTTTTCCTACCAACATAATTGTTACATATTACATGTTTTATTGTATACAAAATGTCGTTTAGATTATTTTTTATTTGTTTCTGTTGGAACATAACGTTAACTATCAAACATAACCTCAAACTAAAAAAAGAAGCAATTACTAAACGACAACAATGAATAACAGCTTTAGCAAGGTTTGTAATAACAGCTGATTTAAAATTGCTGTTTGATCTAGCGTGCGGTAAAGAATCATTGCCGCTCTAGAGCGGGAAAGAAACGGAAACCGGAAATGAACTGTTTTGCATAGGGGTTACAAGTGTGGCAATGCGACTATTTCCATGCAGTGGTAGGAAAACAGATTTTTTATGAGTAGTATCACAAATTACATTTTAGATTATTAAGATGTGGACAAAATCCTACAGTGTTTTTAAAATTTCTCATTCTTATGGCAGTCCAACTAATATTGAAATGAACTTAATTCCTCCCTCGTCTATTTATTTAATGTGACTTATTAAAATTTGTTAAGTAATTTCTTCCATTTGCGCTTAAATGATATTTGCCTAGTCAAACCTTAACAAAAATGTGCATATCAATTTTTTGTACTTAAATTTTTCCTCTGAAGCGCTCATTTAAAATAAGTAATGTATACACACCTAAATCTTTTTGTCTCTACATAGATTTAAATTTCAGGTAACAAATCGCAAATGAGCTCAGATCATAACGGATCACAACAGACCTTCTACTGATGGTCAAGATATTTAACATGCATGACTTGCAAGATTTTGTAAACCTAATCGCAAGGATCGTACAAATGTGAACCTTAATACTTAAACCTTGGTTTCATAATTGATGGCAGAGGTGACATTGAGCGTAATGATGATGATGATGATGATGGTCATGATCAAGATGCTAACCAAGCACAGCAATAAGACTTAAGATACAATATTCGGATCGTAGTACAATAATAATATACTCCCTAAGGAATGTGGTCAAGTGTAGTTTTCTGTCTCGCCTTTCGTCATATTATATTTTTAGATTTAAGTTTTTTTTTAAACATACGAACTCAACTAATGCCTTTATATAGGATTTTAAAAACTTGATAATCTTTGAGTATATTGGGGTGTGGAGGAGGGGATTGAGTATTTAAACTACAAACAAAATATTTCAATTTGTGACAAACATGTTCGATCAGCAGGTTTCCTTAAATAGGCCCTACAGTTTATAATAACTTATGTCTTTCAGTGACTCCCAGGCAGACGTTAATTTTTAAACCAAACCTATTCCTTGTTAAAAAGTAAAAGTAATAAAAACTTCGTTGGTAATAAAGTAGCTATTAAAAATGAACTGTTCAGAGAATACTATAAAACAGATACACAAAGTGTTGTGAGGTAAACGCCAATAAGTAAGCATGAAAACACACATAAACATAATGAACATTATATTTGGTTTCACTGGATTGACTGGTATTTCTCTAATAGTTGTTTATTTTAAATAGCAAACATAATTCATAAACCAAAAAACTTATTTTTAATGTTATATTTTGAGTCATGGTGTAAAATATTTTCAACCTTTGCACAGGTTGGTTGAGAACCCTACATAAAAGCATTCAGACAAAGACATAAAACCCTTATTTTTGTAATTATTTATTCTTTTATTACTAAATCAAATGATAATAAAATAATGTATTTATTATTATTCAGAGTAAATAATATAGTGAATGTTAAAAAATCATATTAACGGTGTAAAACAGATTAATCTTATAGTTATGTATCATCTAGTGTACTATTGTTGTTTAATAAACAAACGAGAAAACATGAATTTTGACAACTAACTATTAAGACCACCGTAAGTGTATTAATTTTCAGTAAACTGATAATAGATTGCAAATTTGGATGAAATCGAAAAAGTGCTTTGTTAATTAGTTTATTTGCGATTTATTTTATTCGTAATGCTATTAATCTATTATTATAATTAATGAGAAATTGAGATTTTTGTTGCTAAACAATACGAAAAACACTGTGCGTGTTTGATCAAATTTTGCAATAGGAGAAAATAATCAGAGATTGTTTGACGCTTATAATATATATATATATATATATATATATATATATATATATATATATATTATCAGGTCCCGCACTGCTGGTGTCTTTGCAAATTCCCATTATACTTATGGGCACATCTTTTTAATGTATGTAGAGGCGAGTTGGCAGAGCAAACGAGCTCATTCCAGGGACGAGGGGAAGCGAACGAGGTCATTTATTGAAATTAAAATAAGGAGAGAAGCATGGTGTAAAAGGTAGTACAGTGATATCCAAACAATAAATAATCTCAAATTTTTTTGAATGTTCCCAAATAAGAGGGTTATATTACTATTATACATTTAAAATTAATATTTCTTATGATATTTTTTTCAATTACATTTCTGGTTAATATTCTACAATTTCATATTCTTACAATAATCGTAAACTCAGTTATCATCATTAGAATAAAGCAGTTTCCTACAAGCCGGTGTATGCAATGTTGCTCCCGTCATCGTTTTTCTACTACAATTCGTTGTTATCAACAGTTTCATTGTTTGACGGAGGACCAAACAACAATGCCAACAGTGTGACACCTGCGGCCTCTAGCGGGTGGAAGCCAAGTCACTCCGTCGGTCCCGGTCAGCCAGTCCCCAGCACACCGCCGCCTCCTCGCCATGTCCCGGACCTCCGCGCTGCTCGCCGCCGCCCTCCTGGCCATCGCCACCGTCCCAGCGGCGGCCACCACAGTCCGAGAGTGCTCAGGTAACTGGTGGTACATGCCAGATGTCAAGTTAAATAAAGCGAGAGAAAGCTCTCGTTGTTTTCTGATAAGAATAACGTGGGAGGCACGTATTTTGTTATGTTATCCGTAAAAAATTGAGAAATTGTGTTGATTTACTGGTGAATAGGCCTACTAGTTCATAAATAAAGACCACCCTCATAATTTTACCAATTCGTATATATGAGGTCGAAATCGTCGTTCGGATACCACGTTAAACTGTAGGTCCCTAGATACCATTGGCTGTTGGGCTATTCCTGTCTAAGGAGAATGTCGGCCTTAGTCAGTAACAAGACTACAAGATCGTGCCACAATCATCCTACACTCATCTCTCATTCATATTCAGGTTAAAATACCCACGATGTGAGGTCCCTGTCTCAAAATAGTTATTTAGTGATTTAATATTTTGTTGATGATTCAAAATACAAACATTTGGTTTGTATTTTTTGTTTAACCCCATAACACCATGTTTCCAATGTTACATCATTAAATTATAGTTTACAAACATATGTAGGCCTAAATAGAGCTGGTCCTTACTAAATTCCTTAACATTCTGATTTTTTTAAACTCGAACGAACAATGCCGTCTGGTGATCGACCTCTAAACGTAATACAGTACCATCAAGGTCTCGGACATTACCGTGATAGGTCCTTGCCAATTACCGTAACAGCGAATTCCCTTTGGAGTAAATTCATAAAACTAAATCGTAATTATTAATTTGGCGAGATTGTACTTTAGTTTACAAGTACTTAATCGGTTTTTTGTGTTAATAGGAAGATTACTACAGTTACAATAGGCCCTACTTATTAAATTATTGGAAGTCCAAATATAGTATGACGCAATACCAGTTAAGTGGTTACGACGAGGAGTCTTAAACTATAGGACAGCTCACTGAGTACCTCCTAAGGGTTAGTTGGCTTGCAAAATGCGAGTGATTGAGTTATGCTGTTCTGCAATGGATTAGCGTCCTAGATTTAGATTGTGGTGTGAGATATGTTATCAATTATTTCTAAGTTAACTGAGGTGCACTGAAACGCAATGTTAGATCTAGAATGTCATCATTACTACTTTACTTTGGTGGCTGGTCAATAAGGGCAGTTACAATTAAATAGTAAAAATTGATTGCGTAAAATTTTTTGCTCTTTGTATATGTAAAAAACCGTACTGTAACAATATTTGCTTTAATAGCTTTTTTAGATTTTTCTCCATGAATTATATTGGTAGCCCTAGAACCAAGGAATATTGTTCACTTTCTCAAAAAAGACAAATTAATTTTATGGCAAGTATACCTCTAAAATCCCATGGATGGTTTTTATTCCTAGATTTTCTGAACCCAGAGAAACCTGAAATTTTCTACGGAGCTCAAAAGGCTTTACAAGTATCCCCTGAATATAATACAAGTTCATCACATTTATTTTATAAAATCAAGATTGCTGAAGCTAAGGCTATATTCCGGAGGACAGCCGCGGCCAGAGGCAGCTGGTGGACGTGGCTGGCTGTGACGAGCCGCCCTGCGTCCTCAAGAGGAACACCAACGCTTCCGTCACGGTCAGCTTCACTCCTGATGGGTGTCAACTCAAGTTTGTAAAGCTAAGGTTATTTTCCAGAGGACAGCCGCGGCCAGAGGCAGCTGGTGGACATGGCCGGCTGTGACGAGCCGCCCTGCGTCCTCAAGAGGAACACCAACGCTTCCGTCACGGTCAGCTTCACTCCTGATGGGTGTCAACTCAAGTTTGCTGAAGCTAAGATTATTTTCCAGAGGACAGCCGTGGCCAGAGGCAGCTGGTGGACGTGGCCGGCTGTGACGAGCCGCCCTGCGTCCTCAAGAGGAACACCAACGCTTCCGTCACGGTCAGCTTCACTCCTGATGGGTGTCAACTCAAGTTTGCTGAAGCTAAGATTATTTTCCAGAGGACAGCCGTGGCCAGAGGCAGCTGGTGGACGTGGCCGGCTGTGACGAGCCGCCCTGCGTCCTCAAGAGGAACACCAACGCTTCCGTCACGGTCAGCTTCACTCCTGATGGGTGTCAACTCAAGTTTGCTGAAGCTAAGATTATTTTCCAGAGGACAGCCGTGGCCAGAGGCAGCTGGTGGACGTGGCCGGCTGTGACGAGCCGCCCTGCGTCCTCAAGAGGAACACCAACGCTTCCGTCACGGTCAGCTTCACTCCTGATGGGTGTCAACTCAAGTTTGCTGAAGCTAAGGTTATTTTCCAGAGGACAGCCGCGGCCAGAGGCAGCTGGTGGACGTGGCCGGCTGTGACGAGCCGCCCTGCGTCCTCAAGAGGAACACCAACGCTTCCGTCACGGTCAGCTTCACTCCTGATGGGTGTCAACTCAAGTTTGCTGAAGCTAAGGTTATTTTCCAGAGGACAGCCGTGGCCAGAGGCAGCTGGTGGACGTGGCCGGCTGTGACGAGCCGCCCTGCGTCCTCAAGAGGAACACCAACGCTTCCGTCACGGTCAGCTTCACCCCTGATGGGTGTCAACTCAAGTTTGCTGAAGCTAAGGTTATTTTCCAGAGGACAGCCGCGGCCAGAGGCAGCTGGTGGACATGGCCGGCTGTGACGAGCCGCCCTGCGTCCTCAAGAGGAACACCAACGCTTCCGTCACGGTCAGCTTCACTCCTGATGGGTGTCAACTCAAGTTTGCTGAAGCTAAGGTTATTTTCCAGAGGACAGCCGCGGCCAGAGGCAGCTGGTGGACGTGGCCGGCTGTGACGAGCCGCCCTGCGTCCTCAAGAGGAACACCAACGCTTCCGTCACGGTCAGCTTCACTCCTGATGGGTGTCAACTCAAGTTTGCTGAAGCTAAGGTTATTTTCCAGAGGACAGCCGTGGCCAGAGGCAGCTGGTGGACGTGGCTGGCTGTGACGAGCCGCCCTGCGTCCTCAAGAGGAATACCAACGCTTCCGTCACGGTCAGCTTCACTCCTGATGGGTATCAACTCAAGTTTGCTGAAGCTAAGGTTATTTTCCAGAGGACAGCCGTGGCCAGAGGCAGCTGGTGGACGTGGCTGGCTGTGACGAGCCGCCCTGCGTCCTCAAGAGGAACACCAACGCTTCCGTCACTGTCAGCTTCACCCCTGGTGGGTGTCAACTCAAGTTTGCTGAAGCTAAGGTTATTTTCCAGAGGACAGCCGTGGCCAGAGGCAGCTGGTGGACGTGGCTGGCTGTGACGAGCCGCCCTGCGTCCTCAAGAGGAACACCAACGCTTCCGTCACGGTCAGCTTCACTCCTGGTGGGTGTCAACTCTTAAGTTTGCCGATGAGCCATATTTAAATACATAATAAGGCAGTGTGTAGTTTCAGACTAACCTAAAACATGTTAGCTTTCAATTTTGATCAAACGAGAAAAAAGCGAATCATTCTGCCTACTAGTTTTTTTTTTACATAGCACAAACATCGGTATTATTATAAGGCTTCTAACAATACTTAACCAAGTTCATGTATCTCAGTGTCCGCCTGAGGTACAACATACACTTTTAATAATTATTTTCAAAATTGTGGTAAGCCAAAACATTAAAACAAATCACCTACACTCATCATATTTTCTTCAAGATTTTCATAGTTGAAATATCAAATATTACAATGAATTTCAACGGTTTTCATTTTCCTACGTTCGATCACATTTCAAAACAATGACTAAGCCCAATCAGCAGTGAAGTAGATTACCCGTGTTTGTGTTTAGGTTTGTTTGTTGTGGCTTCACGCAGCCAAGTGTTTATTGTTTTTACACAGCCTACGTCATATCGCTTGTTTATTTCAGCCAATCAGATCACATTGTAACTGGTATTAATGCTCGTTCAATGCTGTATTAATGACCAAAGTCAAGTCAGTATTTATAGATTAAGTTGAATATTATTACACCTTTAGTTTTCAATTTTATTTGCTCAAATGTGCACACGGATGTAACTTTTAATTCGCTTACAGTGTTTTATTTTTCAGATGTTTTATTTTTAATTTCTGATGTGGCCAAGAGTAGTAATTATGAAAGGAGTAGATTTACTATAAGTTTACCCATTTAAAAGTTTCCGTTCGATCACAAATATTAATTAAACATTTAGGTTATATTGCTTTGTTGTCCCCTTAGTGAACATATTCAAAATGGGAAAAATTATCAGACTTGAAAAAATTCTAGGCAAAATTTTGATTAAGCAGTCCTCGAAACGTACATGTTGTAACAAAATACACAGGAAATTAACAAGGTCAGGAATTGGGAATAAACCACGCTAATTAAAAACGAATGAGCGCCTTTATCTCTACAACAATTAAGTAGACGCGCAAAAAGAAGTGAAACCAACAGAGACTGTTCCCTTCATTCAGGACTCAAAATGAGTTATGTGTTGAAGGTACTACGGAGAGGAAGTTATCTCGATTTAATAATTGCTGAAAACCAATAAAGGATATATATTTAAAAACAATCATATAATTATCTTTTACAGGGAATTTTGAAAATCTGATTTCAAAATTCCAGTATCTCTAGCCAACTATTAAGCCAAATATGGAGTAACAATAATAACCATTTTTTCATATAAAAAAAAAATTTAAAAGAGATTTTTGTTTAAAGATAAACCATTTATGATTATGATTTATAAGTACTTTCCAAAAATAACATTTATTTAATATTTTTTATGATAGCCTCCCAACTTCACCTATAGCCCTCCCGTTTTTCCCATTTTAGTTTTTGTTTATTTAATAGTAAAAATAATAAATAAAAAGCACAGTTAACTACAAAAAAGTAATGAAATAGATTATTAGGTACTTAAAAATAAAAAGATAAAACTTCAAAACATGCATATAATAAAAAATAAAAAAATTAATTTGGAGTACAAAATATTAAACATTTTCTAAGCTTTATCTTTATAAAAATGTTGACATTTCTTGATTAATTATTTGAAGAGAAATACAAGTTTTCTGATTTTGGTTTGCACACACACATAAACAGCAAGAATGACTCGTCAAATATCTTTACATTGGTACCGGTATATACGGATTAAATAACAAAATCTATATTTTATACATTAAAAATATTACGGATTTTAATTAAATTTACACATTTCAGTACCTATTTTGAAATTCCAGTATTAGTAGACACCCTGTTTTATTATATATATATATATATATATATATATATATATATATATATATATATATATATAACTTAAAAGGTAATAATTATAAAAATTTATAAATACATAAGGTATAGTAAATTATTTTATAATCATGTATTGTTACACGGTTTTATATGACAGTATATACAATGTTAAAAGTGTATTAGCTCAAGCTAAATTTATTTCCTTAAGTTCTTCCCATAACTTGATCGGGAGCTGTTTCGTAACTGGATCCAAACCCATTCCGGTTGGATTTGTCTTATCGGTTATTTTCTAGGAATTAGATTGGGTTTAGTTTGATTTACATAGTTGTCGTAACACTATTAATTTATTTTACATCCAAATAGGATAATAGAATACCCATGTTGACAGTTGCCTACACAAGACAAGTTACATAACAGTACATCTGTACATGATATGATATAAACAGTACCAATGATTATACACTTGTTCGAGTGTTCTGTCATTGACTATGTACACTACCGTGAATAGACCTCTCATCCAATGCCTTTAGTTTGAGGTAAAATTTTCGAAGTTTCGTGTACGCCGGCACCAGAGTCGCTGCCATCGATGTTGTTATTATTTATCTGAATTGACAGTGCTGCAAAAACATTTCATCACAACATAAACAAAAACTTCAATTACAAAATGTTTAATTCTTTATTGGTAGCACTGACTTGCCTATCATATGACTCTTGTACTTCTTTGTGCTTCCATGTACGCCGAACGAGATCACACCACCGTCAATATGTTTCAAACACGCCAATGCCATGAGAAGTCTACTTACGGTAGTGTACATAGTCAATGGTTCTATCAATGACAGTGCTGACAATTAAAACGTGAGCATCTTCCATCAAGGGCATCTTAATACTTTGAGATAACCCTTTGAGAAATGCATTACATCAAATAATTTTTTACTCTGGGTGAGAATTAAATCTGGAACTTCGCACATACTACATTTAGGTAAAATTTATTTCACTATACAGTTGGGATGAGTTAAAAATCAACTATCACAGTTTCGAAAAAAATAAATTATTGATTTAAGTAAGTGTATGGACTGGATTGCAGGGTTTATACAGTTAAATTTTATTTATTTGATTTTATTATAGGTCTATTTACTTTTTTGTACGTTTTGCATATTTGTACTTGTTGAATAAATTTAACAATTTTTTTCATTTTTGTATTGATAAAAATGTCGAATCACACATCACATGCTATTGTATGTGATGTGTGATTTGACACAATGGAATTTAATATATTTATTAAATTCCAAAGGTCGTGCAGTTAAATTTTGACAAAATACTGCTCAACGTTCAGAGTGTTAATATTTTCTCATCACTTATTCTATGCAATTTTTCAGGATACAAATATTGTGCATGGGCTTTTTGCATTATAGGTATTCGTGATATACCGTAGTTTGCTATATCCCTCTACCACCCATCTTATCACAATACAAGAACAGCAGTCAAATTGAAAACTAAACGAAAACAAATCAAATTAGTCCATGTCGGTAGAATTTGAACGAGTGCACTGATCGCTGGTTGAGAGCCTCGACGGTGGACGCCATCAGTAATCCCATGATCCCTTGCGTGTTATGTCAACCTTGTTCCCGGCATCATCGTTCCTCATTCTCCAGTAATGGGTCTCAAGGGCGTGACGGAGTTTTTGTTGGCTCAGCCAAATGTCGTCAAACAAGCAACAATCAATCCGCGTTTTGTTCGGTCATCAATAAACTTACAGTTACAGTCAGGTCTCAAAATCAATTGAATGAATAAATGAAGCCCTCGTTACTTGTGATTACTACTCGTGTTCTATTTTCTATGCCTCTTCTTGTCAATAGCCAGCGCAGATGTTTCCATTATTTATATGTGTATGTTTTCATTATGTTTATGGAAATATAAGTACAAAATGAGTTTTATAAAAAATTTTTTCTGTTGGGCTGTCAAAATTAGCTTTCGAATTTCATAAAATAAAAAATAAATAAATGACAAAAATAATAGAGAATTAGAAAAGAAAAATACGAATAAGAAAACTATCATTTTTTCCTAAAAAAGAAAGGAAACATATGAAACATATAAAAACCATTGAGCACCACGCGGTGAATCCAACACCTTGATTTCTATACGTGTTTATCAATGCTGGTGGCCTAGAACTGAATATTTTGATACATGATTCGAAGACTGTGTTCATCTATCTCATATAATTTTATGATTTTTAAACTATCATGAATTAGATTTTTTAAATTTCACTTGTCTCCTCCATGAAACTCTCTAAGGTCCTGCAGAAATGATATTTTTAGTATACCATCTTCGGCAGGACTGAAATTTAATTGTTAACACTATCTCCCAGTTAAAACAGTTTGAATCTCGTTTACATGTAACGATGTACCCAGTACAACATCTATTATTGAAGTTCGTCTATGGACATAACGGCGACGGGCAGCGCCAGCGCCGCTCCTTCAGTCGGTGTGACGCTGCCCGCTGCACACGGTAGAAGCGGGATAGTCTACTCTGTAACGGCAGGGACATCATAATCCCCTCCCTACACATTTTAAATTAAAAACAAAAACATATAATAATAAAACTTAACTAGACCTACAGAGAAACGTCTTGCATTATTTCAAAATTTTATGTCAATTGTTCTGGGCGTGTGGTATTTGAATATTACTTGAAATTTTAATAGACAACAATTTATCCAATAATGGAAATTTTATCGTTCTGAATACTATACATCTGTATGCACAAGAAATTTCATGTTTTTTTCAGTAGTATTTTAACCAAGCATTACTGAGATGAAAAACTGATTTATTACTGTTTTATTTTTTCAGATTCAATGAACATTTTTCATATTTGTTTTTATTTAAAGAATGTTGATTTAAACAAACCAAACACCACATTGAGTCTCGGCTCGAGGGAAATCGGGTAAAAGTTGTCAGAATCAATAACAGAGGTGCTCCAACTTGTTGAATGCATAGTAAAACTCTGGGGATTCTTACTTTCACATTTTAAAGTTTGTTTTTGTAACTCTATTCCAACCGATTTACATTATTAATACATGTATCATTTTAAGCTATTAATTTCTTTTCTTCATCTGCCAGAAAAGTGTGCAGTACAGTATTAGTAAGGATACAAAGAAAAATCATACAGTATAAATAAGTCTTTTACACTATAGTTATTGAAAATATTTTTTTATGTAGAATTGCTGTAAAGTTATTATGACAGTACAAACATTTAATTTCACACTATTCCAGAGAGTGACGTTGAGCAGCTGAGGAACAGGGTGTTTGCAAGGCTGATTGGCATTCCCCTGCCTTTCGTTGGCGTGGATGGTGGGTCGTCCTGTGACAACATCTTCCTGCCTAGCGGAGAAAAGGCGGGATGCCCCCTCCAGGCGAACACCGAGTATATCTACAAGAACTCCTTCGAGATTCACGACTTTTATCCATCGGTTAGTAAAATGCAGTGCTTTTGGAAGGAATGGTTAGATTAAGGTGTCATCTCATTGTAGGAATAATTAATTAAACCGCTGTGACCGTTGAAAAGTAAATTAATGTAATTTAAACTTTTATTTATTGATTATTAAAAGTAATTTGTTTCTATTAAATTTTATTAACTCTATTTCTGTCCATTACACTTTATACACCATTAAAATAATTCTTTTTTAATACATAGAGCAAAAACGTTTATTTTTAATCTTGGATTATACAAATGTTAGATGAGGCAATTAATGATTCTATATTATTCAGTTCCAGCACGATTAGTGGAATAATGGTTCAGTTTCCATCAGGCCTTGATGTCCCTGACTAACTTTTGAGGTCCTTAACTTGAGAGCCTCATTTGGCTAGTGACCCCAGAGGAGTGTGCAAATATCCTATATTTGTAATTCAATCCATACTAAATCAAGTTACATTTCCTTTACTTCCCCAAAATTTCTCTGAGTTAAATGGTAGTATCTACAGTAGAACCTCGATAGTTCGACACTTTGTGAATTTAGCGAGCGTTGAAAAATCAAAATGTTGAATAATAGAAAGTATATGGTGTATCTTAACATAGAGAGTATGAAAATTATGAGTTTTATTTTGGAAAAATTGAATATTAATGAAACAATAACTTAAATGAACTTGAATGAACTCAGTTTACACTTTCACCTTTGTCATTCTCCAATATGAACAAATATCAGTCATTATTGACATATGTTAGGTAAATCATGTTAGAGACGTGTGGAACAATAAGGAGTGACTTCATCTTGATTTCATTGTTATTGGTAAAGTTAATGGTGTTTAAGAAGTTATTTTGTTTGCCCACACTGATTAGGAGAAAATAAATCCAATAATTACAAACATCCAAAGTAATGGTTTAGGTTTAACACTATGCGGCACTAATTTTGATCTGTTGACAGATAAGCCCTGTGGTTCACTGGGGACTGCTAGATGATGCTAACAGCACTAATTTTGATCTGTTGACAGATAAGCCCTGTGGTTCACTGGGGACTGCTAGATGATGCTAACAGCACTAATTTTGATCTGTTGACAGATAAGCCCTGTGGTTCACTGGGGACTGCTAGATGATGCTACCGGTGAAAATGTTGTTTGTTTTGAAGTCAAATCAAGGATTGAATCATGATCAAACTACACAAACTGCTGTTTATGATTTTTCATGGATAAAAATGTTGTATATAATTTAATAAAATCTCTTTTACTTCTCTTCTCATAATTATTTCATTCTTTTCCACATTATATTGAAGGTTTTCTCAATTTCTGACATGGGCAGAACTATTTCGAGAAGAAGATTGTCCAAAAATGTAAATAACCTAACATTTTAACAGCCTATTTCCTGGAAAAGGTATACCCCGCAGTTTAAGTTTACTGAGAAAATGCTCAGCTCACAGGTACTAAGAGGCCAATAATCATAAACAACTTTTAACTCCAACCGGTCCTCAAAAAGATCAAATATGCCAAAAGAAATAGCATATTTCGAATTTTATTTCAGTACATGATTTTAGTTCAAAATCTGAACAGTTGCCATTTACGACCCATCAGGGCCCTCGAGAGCCAGGTCGGGCCCCAAGTCTGCACTCATCGTGGGTCCCCTTTGAAGAGGGAGGTCCAGGGGTCCTACCCAAAAAATTTTGAAAAACTAGAACTCCAAACTCGTATTATCAACATTTCATTGCAGGTGAGGCATCTTCAGGGAGACAAAACTTAAAATTCTGAAAATTTTGAATTTCAAATCCTGAAATTCTTAAAATTTCTTGAAGAATTTGAAAATTTCCTGCACTTGCAGTAAAATTTGCATAGGAGAGACAACATCAACTCAAGAACTTAGACAATTTAAGGTAAATATATCTTACACAAGGTTTAAAATTTCTTGAGACTGGACACATTTACAAATACTGTAAGTTTTTTTCATCTGCATGATATTTAGTAAATTATTTATATTTACTGCGTAAATGTATTCCTAATAAGTTGGTACTAATATTTTCTAAAGAGCTTCCACAAAATAAAATATTCCCCTTCCGTCCCGGGCCCTCTCCGAGCCCGGGCCCCAAGTTTCAGACTTGGCTGACATACCCTCTCGAAGGCCCTGCGACCCATCCCGACCATAAAGTGTGAAGAAGCATTTTATTCTTCTAAAAAGATTTTTTTTTATTTAGACACCCTTTAGATTGTCATGGTTCTACAACTAATTTGTTTCTTACCACTTTCAACCTACAGGGTCCCATTCTTAGCATGTTGCCTATGAAGATTTTCATGCACTGAGAATGTTCTGGGTAGGGGATATCAAGAAACATGCTTCTGAAGAACAAGTGTGATGTGCAAAATAATTTGCTCTATATATTTCACGCAATTTTTTATTCTTCTATTTTACATTTTTGCCACACTATTTTGACTATATGAATTGTACTATAATTATTTGTCTATTACCAAGATAGAGTATTCAAATTATTGTGAAAGTTGTAATTAGTTCACGTATGATTGGTAATGGTATTTTGAAAAAAAGCAAAACTCTAAACAAATTTAAAAAATTGAAAAATTTGGAAAATTAGTTTTTACAAATAATAAAGCACCAGATCATTTACTAATTAGCATTAACTGTATTTTAGCTTACAGGATTTACTGATAAGTGGGGAATATATTGTGGTACTTTCTTTAAGGGATTTTATTTTATAATTTTGTGAGATCACACGTTTTATTATGACTGAAAACTCTGCTAGAAGTTTATGGAATCCAAAACTCAGTTGTAACTGATGTCTCAGAGGTAAACCCCGACAGAGCATATATTTCAAAACTTCTGAACATTCCAGATATATAAATGGAAGTATCAGAGAATTCAGTGGCCCCCCGAGCCTCCTAAAGTGGAGTCTGTATTATCTTTCCCATATATCTTGATTTCCACTTGAGTGGAGAGATACAGTGTGGCAGGGCTTCATCACTGATTCTAATTTCTAATCTTAACTAATTTGACTGCTGAATGATATAATGAAGTTGCAAAGTAGCATTTTTAAGTTGATTTTTTATTTATACTTAATTGTACAATTAAAGCAAAATTTTTGTAACATAAATTTTTTTCATTATATTTGGAGTACATGGTAGATTAAATTAGCATTAAGTACAAAGTACCTGGGGGCCAAGCATTTGCTCGGTAAACATAAAAAAATATTTTTAGTCATAGTAATATCAGTTACACACTGTACGCTAAAGTGTCAAGCCCAAAATGAATTTTCTATCAAGACAAGTTTATTCGGTTCGCTCACACCTTTCAGGGTGTTTAAACATAGGCCTAAGGGCACTGGTATGAGTTTGTTGAAACTGTAACATGTGAATTTTAGCTCAAGGGCGGATCCAGGACCGAATTACGGGGGGGGGGGCGGTTTCCTTGAGAGGGCAATAGCAACTCAAAACATTGGGGTGATTGTTTCGGGGGGGGGGGGGGGGGGAGGGGGTGCAATGACCTTGACTTTAACGTCGCGTAAACAGGTGAGGAAGCGAAACGTCATGGTCTTACATGAGTCCATTGTCAACTTATTTTGAGAATTCTCTGTTTTTATTCCGACAAACGTTTACGTAAAAATAAATCTTAGACTCTTAATCTTAAGTAGGCCTAAAAGCATAAGATTATGTCTAAAACGTGTTTTTTATTACCGGTACCTTTTGTAAGATAACAGAAGTTTTAGTGCAACACAGTCTGTAAAACCTGATCAAAGGACGTATTTGGAAATGAAAAATATGAATTATCCCGTTCCATTTATAAAATGTATTTATAAAAAGAGGTAACAAACCGTTAAGATGTAAGCGTAGACCTACTGTAACCTATTTGTTAAACAACTAAAATAACCTAAAAGGTAAAATGATTTTTCACAACTAAAAAATATCTTGCTTGGTTACTTTTTGTTTCTTTTTATAGATGACATAAAAGATTACTAAGGCGTTACCGATCTTCCAGCCATACTTACTAATTAATGTGCTGTCACTGTAACATTTATTTGTTGGTCTAAAGATGGAACTATAAATTGAACTATTTCCACGAAACAGCTATATTGTAGGCCAATACAAAATCAATGCTACAACCTATGGCGCACTGCAAAGGTTATTTATAGGTTCTTTTTTGCTTTGTTTGCGATAGTACAGAGATGCTAAACCATAATTTTGACCTCGGCGAACGTCCGTATCACCGTCAAAAAGATAAAAAAAACTGCCGTAATTTTGCACTTTTTACGTTTGGCTAATTTTGTCCCTGAAGAAACCGTTTTTCATGAAAATCACCCATTATCATAATTTTAAAAGTGCATTAATTTTTTTACAATTTAAGACCAGAATATAGTTGTTCAACATAGTCAATATGGTCTTAAAGTTTTCTAATATGGCTCTTCAAAGTTACTCAAAATATCCATTGGCTCTAATTTTCGTGTGTCAAGCTATAGCATGTCGGAAGATTATCGACCCAAACTTCATCAGGTTTTTTTAATCATCTTATGCAGTCTTATCTGGCTTAGTTTTCTATCTGTATGTCTAAATGTGATATCAATAGGCCTAGGTATTTAAAAATTTTCATACAAAATGCATACATTTTTTTAAAATTTGAAATATCACTAAGTATTTTTATATCTCTTCCGCTTCCAAAATGGCGGCAATTTAATTTTTGCAAGGGCGCTTTCGGTGGCTTGCCATAGTCAACTGCTAGTCGCCGAAAGCGCTCCTGCGAAAATACTCAAATAAAATCATTGGCAGTCCAACGGATAACATCGCCGATTTGTTGAACATCGGACCGCCACGACATCTACGTCTAATTTTAAATAATGGTCTTACTTTATAAGAAATTCAGCGTAATTTTAAAATGATTATGGATGATTTTTGTTACAAACCGTTTCTTCAAGGTCAAAAATAGCCAATCGTATGAAAGAGTGAAAAATTACGCCAGTTTTTAAGCTTTTTGACGGTGATTCGGAGGGTCGGTAAGGTCTAAAAATTTGAGGATCTCGGTACTATCGCACAGTCCCACTATCCTATTTCATGCAAGCTAGGCCCTTCTTTGGATGACAAAGTTAATGTACTATAAACATTGATTATAGTACCGGTGATTTTTTTTTTTTTTAACCGGTGATTTTCGGGGATTGCCCGCGAATGGCGGGAATAACCGAGGATAGCTGTCCGGAGCTTCGGGCTCGCCAACATTGCGCCGAGCGCTAATCAACATTCTCGACAGTTCGGCTTCGCCTGGTATACATGCAGCCTTTGAATGATTGCAACGCAGACGCGATTGCGCAAAACCTTCATACTTTAATTGATATTAGTGTTATAAATAAATTAATTAAACGACCTTTGAAATGCATTTAAAATTTGTCTATTTGTCTATTGAAATACAATGTCTAATATTTCAAAAGTGTTATGGAAAGATATAAAATGGGCCAGGTAAAAACTGCCCGAAAAGTTTCCTTACGGGGGGGGGGGGGGGGCGATCGCCCCTTCCGCCCCTCCCTGGATCCGCCAATGTTTTAGCTCTACTGTTAACAGTTGATTTCATCATTGTAGATAATTCTTTTGTTTTAAAATTGAATTGAATTGTAACTATACAAATTGCTTGGTTGGTTTATCCTTTTACTTTACTTTTATTGAAGTAAATAGTCATAATCACCATTTGTAATGTACCATTTAAAAACTGATAAATTATTTTTATTATAGCCTCTTTGGTAATTCATTTATTGGCTAAAATGGAATAAACCATCATTTAGTTAGTTATGTTCAAATTCGGCAAAAAATTGATAAAAAAGGTTAGTAGTTAAAAGGAAAATATTGTGCTGTGACTCCTTATTAAATGCAACCTTCATTTAAAATAAAAGGGCAGGAGTTGAAAAATTGTCAGAACGAATTCAGAAGACATGTTTGTTTACCCAAAAATGATCATAGATAATGGATTTGAATGTTTGTTTCATGTTATTTTATTCTTATGGAAAAAAGAATGTTTTCTAAACCGTTAGAATTATGCGCAACAAATCAAATTGTTCGAAGGAAATTGTTTGAGCCGTTTTTGAGATCCATGTGCATACAAATGTAAACCTTAGTCGTATTAGAGTATAGGATTATGATTCTGTCTCATAAAAGCTATGTTTCTAGAAGAAAACGTTTTGCCTTTCATATGTTCTTCAAATTTTTAATCCTAATCACACAATAGGCCTACTGCATGAAAAAGAGAAGTTTTTGGTCCTATAATTAGTTTGCTAAGTAGCATTTATCGGAGTCTTTTAATAGTGCTGAAAAAATATCTGTCTGGTGTTAAGGGCTACCTCATTTTTCAATTAATTTTGTCTTCAACTTAAATGCATTCTGAACTCTGTTTTGTTTTCTAACCTAACCTCTTTGAATGATTTCCCTCCTATCCAACTTTTCAATCTCATTTCAATATATCTCCAAAAAATATATATTGTGGGAACCGGACGAATTTGATTTATCGTTGTTGTATAAGTTGATTTAGGGAGATTTGGGTTATTTTGTTGTCTTGAGTATATTTTGTCATTTTTGTATACAGTAAATGTATAGTTATTCAATATAGCTCCTTTTACACCAGAGGCCGGATTTGTTTGACCATATTTTAAGGCTTCTACTGTACAAGTATTCAAAAGTGTACCAGTATCATCACTCCATACTAAAGAAAGATTTTCCTTTTTTTTTATTTCAGGATCGGAAGACGGGTCTTTAAAAAAGCTTAGGCCTACCCGCAAACATGTTAAATAGTTTACAAAGACAATTATTTAAATAAACAATTTTGTACAAGATTTCAGCCATTTAATAGGAATGTTTACATAAAGAACTATAATTTTAATCCATGTTTGATAGAACTCCTAAGATGTTTATATTTTTGAAGCTTGTTCAAAGAGTTGGCCTCAAATTACTATTTAAAAGACTAACAGAATATAAATTTTTTTTTTCAATAACTATAAATTGTTAAGATACATTTTAAACATTATTTAGAAATTAAGTTTATTTTCCAATTACTTTTCAGATGTATTATTTTATCAAATCATATTTATAAAGTTAGATATCGCCAAAATTTTGAGGTAGGCATATAAATAAAAATATACAACTTTTCATTTTTAGTTATCTATCGTTGTTTCTGTTGCTAAGATATGTAAAATAAGATTTGATACTAAGAATAATCCACACAATTTTTTAAATATTTATTTATGTCTTTCTACGCCATAATTTTTTTTGCACTTTGATTGGGAATGATATTATTATAAGTGCAGAGTTCTCCTGCTTCAATCTCGACGGCATCCTAAGAGGGAGTCATTTCACAACCGAGAAGATACTTTGTTTCCAGATATACAACATATTACCAGGTAAACAAATTGCAAAGTTACCTTTTATTTATTTTTAATTAAAAATTTAGATCTCGTCTATCTATATATTAATACGCAAGCATGTTTCATTTCCTCCTTTTTTCTCAGCTCGTGTGCATCGTAGGATAAATCCGAGCATACCGTTAGAAAGGTATAGTCCTGTAGATGAGCAGAATCACATTCTAATTCACATTGGACTCCAGAGCTACACCCCACAGGCTTTGAAAGCTCCAATGTTAATCTTATGGAGAAAGGTGAATTGAATGAATCATTAGACAGCTGTTGTAAGAAAAACTGCTTGAAAATTAGGAAGAACAGATGTTTTAGTTCTAAAATGTTTTTAAGCTTCTTGGGTCAAGATCAACTGAAATTTTGATCGAATTTCGATCAGGAGGCGATCTCTAGTATATATAATTCCGTAAGCGAATCGGTCCCCACGAAATATCTCGAGTTAGAAGAAAGGCAGGGTAACGTATCATGGCTCATTTTAAAGCTTGAGGACCAAGGACGCAAGGAAAAATACCAGAATTACCAAAAGTTATCTGGGCTTCGCCCCAATGGACCTTGAAGCTCCAATGTTAATCTAATGGGAAGAAGATTTTTAGATCTACACGTGTGATTAAGCAGATGTTCCAGTGTTTTATCATAAACTCAGCTGGTTATTGAGCAGATATTTTGAGTAAAGATAACTGCAGAGTTATAACTTTTTTAAATTGGCAACGCACTATAAAAAAGGAGAACACTAATAGTTATGAACGGATTACGGATCCTCAGGAGATTTCATCTTCGTGACCCCATCTATGTCATTAAGGAAACTGGAATAGAATTATTGGCATATTCACTATAAAAATAAAAAAATAAACTTGGTTAAGACGTGGTAAGGTATAATGGTTAACTGTATTTACTCAGTGAATGTTGTTTAGTTATTACTTTACTGCTTTATCTATTGGCTATTTAGTAGTTAGAGTTGAAGAGTTGAATTGTTTTGTTGAGTGTTTGTTTATTTTAGACTGAATAATTATATGTAAACTACTAACGTTGGATAACCTCCGTATGAGGAATATTTTGTTTTGGTTTTATCCATTCCCTGCTTTTTCTCTTACGTTGGTCGTAGGGAAACAATGAACGCCCGTTAATCCATAGGGACGGGGAGTTTTTCATGTAAATGATAGTATGCTAAAACTAACAATGTATCAATCGTTCTACTTCATTGACGAACAGACAAAATAGACTACAATCAAAGTACGAAGGACGTCGGTGGCATGGATTGTAAGGGGGCATGGTGGCAGGGGGGAGACATAGGGAAAATAGTAGAAACGGCGGGGCACAGGAGGGCACGGAGGTACGGGAAGGGACGGCGGGGATGGCAGCACAGGACCATGGGGATAAGGGGGTACGGGGATATGGGGGCACGAAGGGCACGAGGTGCACGAGGGGCACGAGGGTTGTCGGTGGTACTGGAGACAGGGGGGCATAAGGGGCACGTTGGGGGCATGGGCGACATAGCACAGGGAGGAATGGTGAGCATGAGGGCACGAAAGCATTGAGGGTACGGGAGTTCCGAACACTCTGGGGAGGCATGGGGATGCACTGCGGCACGTGGTGGAGGTGTTGCGGCTGCACAAAGAGCACTAGGCGCGTCGGTGGCATGTGTCATGGGGGGGGGGCAGATGGACATGGGAGCACGGGGGAGGCTTGGGGGACATAGAGGGCATGAGGGCCACGGATAACAAAGGTGGGCATGTCGGCAGGGGAGTACCGTGTGTCTGGGGGCATGGGGGCACGAGGGTTGTCGGAGGCACTGGGATTAGGCTGCATGGGGATATAGGGTGCACGTTGAGCAATGGTGGGCGTGGGACACGTGAGTGTGGGGGCAAGAGAAATGGGGGAACAAGGGGTAGGGTCTTCTAGAGACATCGGTGGCACGGAAGTTGGTTGGGCATGGGGGGCCATTAGGGAGGAATGAGGAACATAGAGGGCACGGGGGCCACGGGGTAGAACTGCAGACATGTGGGCACGGGAGAATGGGGGGCACAGGGGCATAAGGGGGCATGGGGGTACTCGGGCCCTGGGGGCATAGGGTTTACAGGAAACACGGGTTTGGAGAGGTGAACGGGAGCACGGGGAGGCATGGGATCACGGCGAGTGTGAGGGAATGGGGGCACAGGGGTCCAGGGTGAAGGAGTGTACAGTATTAATGGACTTATGTTGTATTAAACTATTTCATTTATTTGAATTACAAACTCATCATAAACATGTTTAAGGTTAAAACTATTTATACCACGCTCGGAAGTATAATAGTGCAATATTTTTTCCACAATATAGACTACTGTATTTTAATACAGAGGAAATTATTGGTAAATTACTGTTCTGATACCACCAAAAAGTTTTATCAAGATTAGTAAACATTTTATTAGAAACCCCAAACGTGTAAATTCACACAAGCTGTATACAGTTTGAGAAAAATACAGTAATACTGTTAGGAGGTGATAGATTAAAAGTTATTTTTCTAGACATCATCATTTTGATTTTTAGGGGCCTTTGCCCCTACACTCCACTAGTTTTACTTTATTTATTTAACAGTTTTTTAACTTACAATAACAATCTATTATACTGTTCAGATTACATGATGGGTTTTAGAGTTTAAATTGAAAAGTTGATTCTTAACTACGCACTTTATAAAGTCAGTTGTTAATAAAGATTATTCCTCAAATGATGATGACTCATCCAAACTAATGTTTTGTCATTGACTATGGTTATTACAATTAATGGTTTTATCTAATTAAAAACTTCACTAATCAGTTTGAGACTACGTACAATGACTGAAGTGGTACTGCTTTAGCACAACAATTAACATCTTCTGCAACATGCTCCTGGTAATGGCTCTACTTGGGGTAAAGTGTAGCTCACCTTCTGGATCTGTTACTGCTCCACCATTTGTGAGCCCCTAGTTTTCTCCATAAGCATATCATCCATCCCTCACACATCAATGAACAAATTTAAATGTAACTTTTGAAATTAGGTGTAATATATTATATATATATTTTCAGGTCCTGTCTTACTTTTTGCAAGAGCCCAGAATGTCTTGTTCACCACTGGACTAAACAACCCTTTATAGACGAGTACAAGAAAAAGTGGAGAAACTTCCGCCAATGACAGAAGAGTGTGGTGTACAAGTCATCGTACAGCTAAGATTTAAAAAAATTTATAAATAGTAATAAGATTAGGGAAGCATACGTACTATTTAAAAATAGTAGATATAAAAAAGCCAATTTGCATTTTTTAAATGTACATTTTCAAGCTAGTAAATATATTGTTGCAATCTGTAAGTTAAGGCTTCACTTGTCATCCTACAGTTATTAATTTAATGACTGGAAAAATCATAAAATTGGCATTCTGTTGAAGTAGGGTGTTTTAAAAAAAATTTATACATAATGAGCTGTTTATTGGGGAAGGAAGTGAAGGCAAAATAAAACGATACAACCGACTAATATTTTGATTTAAAAATACTTTGCTAAGATCGTACAACAGACTTGAAAGTCTAAAGAGAGGGCAATTGATGGTGTGGGCAATTGATCACTGTCACACAATTTTAACATGACGTGAAGCTTCAGCTTACAAATTGTAATGCCACCTTATGGGAAACAGTTTGTAAGAAATGTGTTTCTCTCTGATGTTTGCAGATCATTGGAACGAGAAAAAAATTTTGAGGTCAAGAACATCAGAAACTTGGCGATACAAAATTGACCAGCCTAAAAATTAAAAAGAATAATGTAGCTGCAGAAATTCCCAAAACAAAATTTAAAACTATTGAAATAATAAGAAAAGCAATTCAAAGTTTAATAAAAAAATAATAAAAAAATAAATAAAATAAAATAAAAAACTATAAAATAATAAAGCATAACAAATAAAAAAATGAAAAAAATAAAAAATAAAAATGGTAAAAAAGAAACAAAATAAAAATAAAAAATTGACCTAGCTGTAAAGTGTCCCAGGAAGTAGCTGTAACCCTCACTGTAACGTCTAGCAATATCGTGAATTCAACACACTGTGGAAAGTAGCAGTAGAACACACTCAGGAAGTCTTCGTAGCAGTAAGGAAAATGAACACAGTATATAACAGCCATGGAAAACCCACAAGAAGTTTTTGTTTAGCTGTATCCTTCAAGTAAAGTCTAGCATTATGAAATTCAACACACAGTGGACAGTAGCATTAGAACACCCTCAGGAAGTCTCTGTTGTAGCAGTATGAAAAATGAACACTGTACATAATAGCCATAGAACATCCACAGGAAGTATTTGTTTAGCTGTAATCTTCAAGTAACGTCTAGCAATATCATGAATTCAACACACAGTGGACAGAAGCCGTAGAACACACTCAGGAAGTCTCCGTTGTAGCAGTATGAAAAATGAACACAGTATATAAAAGGCATAGAACATCCACAGGAAGTATTTGTTTAGCTGTAATCTTCAAGTAACGTCTAGCAATATCATGAATTCAACACACAGTGGAAAGTAGCAGTAGAACACACTCAGGAAGTCTTCGTAGCAGTAAGGAAAATGAACACAGTATATAACAGCCATGGAAAACCCACAAGAAGTTTTTGTTTAGCTGTATCCTTCAAGTAAAGTCTAGCATTATGAAATTCAACACACAGTGGACAGTAGCATTAGAACACCCTCAGGAAGTCTCTGTTGTAGCAGTATGAAAAATGAACACTGTACATAATAGCCATAGAACATCCACAGGAAGTATTTGTTTAGCTGTAATCTTCAAGTAACGTCTAGCAATATCATGAATTCAACACACAGTGGACAGTAGCCGTAGAACACACTCAGGAAGTCTCCGTTGTAGCAGTATGAAAAATGAACACAGTATATAAAAGGCATAGAAAATCTTCAGGAAGTCGTTGTTGTCTACCCTAGTAAACTTCAAAATCCAGCTGTACATTGATGAAGATTGGCATAGAAAGTGCTTCGGAGGCGGGCAACCGGGCACAAAAATTGAATGTAAAGGTGAGATTCTTTATGACAATACATGGTAACTTTCATACATATGCTGCAACGTGGTTGTCACTGTTGTTTTCTATTGCTCTGACACGCCCATTCCCAATTAACGTGTTTGTGCACACAGTGCTTTTTATATTCTTCAGCTATTGTTACATTGGCATAAAGTTATCTCTTATAAAAAAGTAGATTATTATTAATTCTTCAAAATTGTTGGAGAGTTGCAGCAAATGTTAAGTTTTTATACTTTAGTGTTGCTCTAAATTTAAATTTTAAAATGCAAATTGGCTTTTTAATATCTGTTTTAAAAAATATTGTTGTTTTAAATTTAATTTAAATTATTCTTCCAATTTTTTTTAATATTAGCATTGATTTAAAATAAGGTTGAGCTAACCAATCAAGACTTGCATGTTTTTCCTTTATTCATCATAGAAAAAATATTTTAATGTTTATTTTTTTCACAATAAAAATCATTAATTTTAGTTTATGGAACAAACACACTAGTTTATGGACCTGTACTACCTTCTACTTTTTGTTTAATCCTACTAGCCTGCAGCTACTAATAAAAAAATAAAAAAAAAAACTTTAGAGCTGGTGTTAGGCCAGTAGTGGACCAGTAAAGTTTTCCATATGGGTAGTTAAATACACCTTAATTGTTCATCTTTGGAGCATACATTAATAAGGTTCCTTGTTACTGTAAATTGTTTATTAAACCGCCGGTTAATCCAGCCATTTATGAATTCGGCCGGGGGTCCGGTCCCGAGGTGGCCGGATTTGAGGGTGCTGCTGTAAATATTTTTTCACCCTCTAGCTCAGAATTTGTATCTTTTATGGCTCAGGTTATTGTGCTCAAATTTTGTATCCAAAGATTGCTTGTTCGATCCTGAAATAAAGTAGTAGCTTTTCAAAGGTTCAATTGACCCAGTTGCCCTTTGTCATTGGGCTATTAATGATCCAACAACTGGAAGAAGTTAGGTAGTAACAAGACCAGGGTTTAGACCGTTCCCCATCAAAACGTTAAAAAATGCCACTGGTGCAGAAACACACACAACAAATATAAAAATTCCTCTTCAAGATGATTTGGCTGTATAATTTTCCTTCTTTGAAAAACATCAATACAAATATTTCAATAACCGTTGGTAACGATGTAATGATGTTTGCTTTGTGTGCCCTGACAACAACTGTGAAGTGGGCTTACAATGTAACACTGCTGTGGTAATGATCAATTACAACTGCTACCGTACCTGAAGTGAAATAATAAAACTACAATTCCTTCAAATTTTCACTTGTTACTTTTCCCCTTATTTCAACCTCCTTTGAATGGAGTGCACATCAGGAAAAAGTGCCATGTTTATTTCCATATAGCTCATTACATTTGTATAGAATGACAATGTAAGATACTTAACAGTAGATTTACATAAAAAATGCACACATGTAAAAACTAACATTGATAAACAGATTATGCCTAATGACGGTTTTTATTATTTTTAGGATACATGATTCAACCATGATGCATTTCTGTACTTTTCAACTACAAATTGAAACAATGCTCTATCGAGCTTTGGCCATGCTCAAGTTTATGTCACCCATGCGTGCAAATAGTTTTCTAAGTGTGAAATAGCTTCCACCATTACCAATGCTCGCATCCCCCAGTGATAAGCTTTCATGTACAGTAGAACCTCGATAGTTGGACACTTTGTGGACTTAGAGGGTGTCGAACTATCGAAATGTCGAACTATAGGGAGTATATGGGAAATTTTAACACTGGGAATATAAAAATCATAATTTAAATTTAGGGGAAACACTAAATTTTAGTGAAACTATAACCTTAATACTTTAACATAAACAACATTCAAATCATTCGCCAATTTGTTTACATTTCCACCTTTGTCAGGCTCCAACATGGACACTATTGGTCTTTATTAACATGTTAAGTTGTCATGGACCATGTCGAACTATCAGGAGTGTCGAACTATCGAGAGTCGAACTATCGAGGTTCTAGTGTACCTTCAAAGGGTTTGTGTAACACAAAGTTGCTAGAAACAACAGTAGTGTGTTCGTAACAAAACAGCAAATAGTTTATTAAACTTGCTAATTTTAGTAACCTTTTTTCCTGTCACAAAAATTTTAGAGTGATTTTGAAGTTATTATTTTGAGATAAAACGAGTCGTTGCCCATCGATACTCAACAAATCCTTGTTGATCGAGCAGAGCGCTAGGCAAATGGAACAAAACACATATTAAATGTACTTTTTAAATTGGCATTTCCTTTCAATTTTTTGTCTGATTTACATGATTAAGTAACTTAAAGTATAGTGCTAAACAGTTTATCAGTCAAAACTTATTTGTAAGCCACCAAATATAAAATTGTACAGTTTATCTATATCTATAAAAGAGGAAGTATGTATATATATTTGTATATATATATAAATATATATATTTATGTATGTTGCCTATAGACTCCGAAACCGCTGAAAAGATTGTAATGAAACTTTCAGGCATTATTAAGCATTATTCAAGGATGGTTTGTGTGAAGTTTGGTGCAAATCTGTCCAAAGGGCTCTGACCCAGAGGGCATACAATGGTGCAGTGTCAGGTTTTAGAAATTTAATGTTTACAAAATGAACTGCTGTAATTAAAAAATTTGAAAGTTTCATTTAAGCAGATGCTTATAATCATAGAAGTAACCAGGTGTGAGGTATAATGTTGATGTTTGTGTTGTCTTTATGGCTCTGCCCTACGGAAGCTCACAATTACACTTAAAGCCTACAGGTGGTGAAATTTGACATAGACGATTCTCTTTGTCCATAGGTGCACCATAGGTCCATAGGTTTTGCAAATATAGTTTTTTAAGCTCTTTAGAGCTCCACCCCACTGGACTTCAAAATTACTTTAGGGCCACCGGGGTTGAATTGAAATTTGATGGATGATTCTCTTTACCCATAGGTACACACTAAGAAACGATTTTAAAATATAGTTTTTTAAGCTATTTAGGGCTCCACCCCACTGGACTTCAATATTACTTTAGGACCACAGGGGTTGAAATTTGATGGACGATGCTCTTTACCCATAGGTACTCACTAAGAAACGATTTTGCACATATAGTTTTTTAAGCACTTTAGGGCTCCGCCTCACTGGACATTGAAATTACTTTAGGACCTACGGAGCTGAAATTTGACATGGACGATTATCTTTGCTCATAGGTACTCACTAGGAAACGGTTTTGCAAATATAGTTCTTTAAGCTCTTTAGGGCTCCACCCCACTGGACTTCAAAATTACTTTAGGGCCACCGGGGTTGAAATTTGATGGACAATGCTCTTTAACCCATAGGTATACTCACTAAGAAACAATTTTAAAAATATAGTTTTTGAAGCTTTTTAGGGCTCTGCCCTTTGGACTTCAAAATTACTTCAGGGCCAACAGGGTAGAAATTTAATATGGACGTGCCTCTTTGCTCACAGGTATTTACCGAGAAAGGGTTTTGCAAATATAGTTTTTGAAGTTCTTTAGGGCTCCGCCCTATATTAAAATAGCTTTATTTATGTAAACAACTTAATTTAGCGCAGCAACGCGCGCCGGGTAACTGCTAGTATAGTATAAAACTGACTATTATTTTTCTATTTTCATTTAAAGAATATTTATTGTATTTATTTGTGTTTTTAGGTACTGGTTATAAAAAAAGTTCTATTTTTGAAAGACATTCTTTTAGGTGGAATTATTTAAATGATCCTCTCTTTGGGATACACTCACCTTTTTTAATTTTGCTGTAGCAGACAGAGTCCAATAATCTGCCGGGAATCCAACGTCGTCATGTTGCACATACACATACACACACATACATTCGGGCGTAAATAGACAGTGTATGTGTGTGTGTATGCGTATGTGTAACATGACGACATTGGATACCCGAGGGATTATTGGACTCTGTCTGCTGCAGCAAAATTCAAAAAGGTGAGAGTAGCTCAAAGAGAGGATTGTTTAAAAAACAAATTCTTCTTGAGCGTTGAAACAAAATACCTTGTGGGTAATACAACCAGCTGATTGAAAGCCTTTAAAAAAAATTATTGCAAAGGTTTTGAAATGTTGTTTTTTGTAATTTAAGAATGTAAGATAACTTTAAAGTAAATAAATCCTGCTAATATAGAAAAGTTTACCTTTTATTTGGTACAAACTGCATGTTAATCGGTCCAGTGGAAGTCTGATACAAACTGTCCAAAGCATTGAAATAGTTGACTTTTTCCCCATATCAAAAATCTCCATAAGAAAAATATATTTTTCATTTTCGACCAATTTAACGTAGTAAATATTTTTGAATTACAAATTACAAAACCTGCCAATATAGGACCGAAAAGGTTTGTTTTGGTACAACCCGCATGTAAATCAGGCTCAGTAGAAGTCTCAGACGAACTGTCTAAAGGTGTTTTCCCCTTACTGTTTTAAATATATAAGAGCAGGTTGTTTGCATTTCTTTAAAAGGAGGTAAAGGAGAGCGATTATTTTGCCTGCGCAGTCATGTCACCATTGCCGGATACCTGAATACGGTTCGCATAGTTACACAACCATTCAAATGGTGAGAAACTATATCCAGTATTCGGTGTAAAACATAGTGGCAAAGGAAATATTCCGGACTGCTGTATGTTTGAGCAGGTCTGGTTTTAGGCATGGGCCCGGGCCCAGGGAGGCAAATTTTCAGGGGCAGTTGATTTTAGGGACTAGTTTAAATTATGCTAAGATATCAAGAAAAAATCGGTCCATGCAGACTATTAGTTTAACTCAGTTTTATACACGGAATAACACATGAAAACCTTCAATGAGCTTTTTAAACACTACAGTTTATATCAGAGATTCTGCATGGTGTTAGCGTCACTAATAAGAAGGGGGCGGCATTCAATATACAGGCAACTGAGGGCGCGACAAATGACTCGTCTCGCCCCTTTAGCTTATCCACTCTGGCTAAAATCAAAGTCCCGGTGGTCCAGCTGAATATCCCAATTAAACATACTTATTGTATGAATATAACACTTTATCCCACTTGTGATTTGAGATGTAATATCTCTAAACCTCCCCTCCCCAAATATTATTATTTTTTTTTTTTATTTTCAGACTCCATTTTAAAACAAAGAGCCAGTGATGTCATGTCACCATCTTTTTCCATTCCATTTGTAAATCTGTTTATAAAGCAACTACATAGCGTACTAATTACAAAAATTGTGTTGTAATTTATCACAGACAATTATTATACATATTTTGTTTTTAAGTACATTATCCTATGGACTATACTACAATAACAACTATTCATGCGCACTCTTAGGATCGGAAATCTATGTTTTTCCCCTTTGTAGCTGATTTTGATGATTTTATTTTGCCATCTGCTTATAAATTAACAGGGTTTCGAAGATTAGAGACTGGGCGAAGTATAAACTAATTGTTTTAGTTTCCAGTTACAAGTTCTTAAGTAGTTTTATCATTAATATGGAAATATTCTTTCCTGTATTGGTAGTAGACTCTATAGTGTCACCGAGAAATAATTTAAAATGGGGGGTATTCGATTTTTTATTCTCTTTATCAATCAATTGGCAAAAATGTTTCAACTTTGAATATACAGTAATTGTTTATTTTCCTTCACTTTCATCATAATAGTTTATTATGATTTGCAAGGACCATTAAACAGATTAATAATAAAAGCTATATCCAAAAAAGTATCTAAAGAAGTTATAAATTCTCTGTTCATATCCCAAATAATACATGCAGTCTTTATTTTTTATTGCATTTGGTCTAGACACAGATTAGTGAGGTTGTAGGGCCTACTATATGAAACAATGATGTTTAAAAAAAAAAAAAAAAAAAAAAAAAAAACAGTAATTTTTTAGGATATGGGACGTTTTGTGTTTGTGGTAGGAAAAGGGCAGGCGGAAATTATTGGGGCCCATGGGCGTCAAACTCATCCCAGGACAACTTTAAAACTGGTTTAGACTAGTTGCGAAGTTGACAGCAAACGAAGTTGTCATAACACTGTGGTAAGTCTTTTGGCTGTCCACTATGACGATTTCCCTTCCTTCAAACCCCATTCATGTTCAAGACAGCGGGGGGTTAATACAAACTGTATGGTTAATCCCTAGCTGGAATATATGTAGACGGCAGGGGGTGAGTAGGAATGCTATGGGCATGGAAACCCCTAGCCATGGAACATATGTTCAAGACAGCAGGGGGAGAGGAGTGCGACGGGCATAGAAACTCCTAGCTGGAACATGAGTGGACAGTCTGTCCCGTGCCTCACCCTTTCTCTTCCTTCAATATCCCATCCTTCCGGGGGCCTGCGCAAAATGCCCATTTTGAGGCAGACGTGCTCAACGGTTCGGCCGGGGTCTCCTTATCCACCAATAACAACATGGGCGTCAAACTCGTAAAGAATTTGAGGTGCCCTGTGTGTGACACCGAAGACTCAGGTAGATGATGGAGTTTGCCTCGAAATGCATAATTTATTCACTGACTACTTGCATAGCCCCAGTTAATAATGCACACCCTGCAGTTTTAGTGGCTGCCTCTAGAGGCTGTCAGTATCAAAGGTCTAGCGGGTAAAAAATGTATCATGCAGTGCTTTGCCCATTCCCATTCAGGAGTGTATTTACATATGGGCTATAGCCCAGGGCGGCAGAATTCGGGGGTCAACAAATTTTGAAAAACGGCATTTTTTAAGCTTCAAATTAAAAATCTCAAATTATTGGGGGCGGAAATTTTTTGGAAGAATTTTACAGAAATATTTGAGAACCGAGAGTGACTATTTCCTAAGCGAGATCATAATATCTTAGCGCAAGGGGTCATTAAAGATCCTTAAAGAGGAGCTGGGAGAACTCAGCACTACGTTTATTTGTCACGGTAGCGATCCACATGTCGGAGCAAAGAAATCATGCGCCAACTCGCCGCCCCCTCTTTCTCCCCCCGTATACATCCGCCACCATCGAGCTGCACCAGCATTCGGGAAGGGTATTTGAGGTTTTGTCAGGTTATGTGGCAAAGATAATTTATACTGCTATTGACACTATTATTACTACTTCAAACTTTAACGAGGAAACACATAGATAGCCGTAATTTAGCTATGCACTTTATCTAATACTTCATTTTAAATACTGTAGTAGGCCTATATGGTTTTGTTTAAAAATATATGGTTTTGTATAAATATAAAATCTCTATTCCAATTTATTATTGCTTTTACACTCAGACGTGTCTAACAAACCTCAAAAAATCTACTGGGACTGGGAACGAAGGTCACAGTTTTCCGCCCTATTCCTCCGGCCGTGAACTACGCACGCGCACAAAGGCTAGTTTTCGACTGTTTGAAACGGCACTTGTAATTGTGTCTCGGATTGGTCAAAGAACCATTCAAACACTAAGCCATGCTTTGAGCCACACTTCAGTAGTTCTTGCATCGCAACGCAAAATCTTTGATTACAGGTTTTTAAATTTTATGTCCCCTCCCGTTGAAATAGCATAGAAATTGGGGCAATAATCGTGGATATAAATTAGGAAATTATGGTGGGGGGAGGGGGCGGCAATTTTTGAATAGCCAAGAGGCGGCAAAATTCCAAATCCGCCCCTGTTCCCTTTAGTGCCTTAATTTGAAGTATAACAAAAGTGAGAGAGGTTTAAAATAAAAGCTAAATTCCAAATAAAAGATAAAAAATACCCTCGTCGCACCAGACCTGCGTACTATGTGAATTTCCAATGGAATTTTAGTATTTTTTCTATTTCCCCAAAAACCCATGGGGATGAGAGTACGTGGGCTCGCCGCCTCTTTTCTTTTCTTTGGTTAATATAAGTTAAACACTACCTAGTAAATGTACATACTAAATTTTATCAAGATATGTCAATGAATAAGCAAGATGAAGGTTTTGTTGATTTCCCATAAGAATAACATGGAAAACATAGTTTTTGGATTTTCTCCATAACTATTTAAGCTAAGTTAAAAATAAAAAAAATACTTAATTGTTTGTTTCTTAATCTTTTTTAAATGGTTTAAGTTAAAATTGTTGTATTTTGTAAAGTAAAAAAAGCCAAAAACACATTTTTAACCCTTTTGAAACCCCATAAAACCCTGTTACCATGGTCCGATCATTCTGGTTCGCGACTCATTCAAGTAGATGGTGGCTTACACCCTTGTACCAAATTTCATCAAAATCGGAGGTTCTGTTCAAAAGTTATCGTGTTCACGGACACATATATATCAATTTGAACAAACGATGTTTTTGGCTTCTAGGGACCTCAAAACAAAAAAGTATCATGGTCCCGGGCTTAGGTCTTACCGTGACTACTACCGTTGTAGCGTATTCCCTATAGGGAAATTTCTCTAATAAAAGATCAATTAAGATAGGGCTATTTGATTTTCTTTTTTTAAATATTTTAATTAAACTATAATGAGGACTGGTCAAAGTTAGTCAACTTTAGACCATTATAACTTAATACAGCTTAATATGGATTAAAAATATATTTAAAAAAAACTGAATCAAACAGCCTTAGTCTTTTATCTTTTATTTAAAACCTCATTCACTTTTATCGGACTTTAAATTAATAAAGGCACTAAATGGGAACGTGCAAAGCACTGCATGACGTTCTGAGAGGAGCCCTTCACTCCCTCTTAAAAATATGTAGAACACTCTTATTGGGGCAGAAATTGATTAGAAATAACTGAAATATTGTGTGTATTGAACAACTCCTATAGGCAGAGGGCTTACTGGCCTGCATTATGAATATTATGATTTAATAGTTATTAACAAACTCATAATTGGTTGTTAATGGCTATCCACCACTATTTTGTGCTCAAAGATTCCAGTAATATATATGTATCACTGTAAACTAATAAAATAATAATAAACTTATTCATAAATAATCAATATGTACATAATTGTATTTAATAATAAAATCATAAATGTTACACACTCTTCCGTCCTTGTCGGTTTTGTTCTCGGTGAGACGCCCAAAATGAAAAGGAGACAACGGAGAAAGGAGAAAGTTCAAGGAAGGAAGAGTAGAATTAAAAACCAAACAATAATAAGGGATAGGAAAAAAATGAGAATACATGTAGAGATGAAAGAAGAAAGAATGAATAAGGAAGAAGAAAAAGAAGAAAGAATAAGGAAGGAAGAAGAAAAAAGCAATTTAAAAATAATTGAAAAGACTTGAAGAAAGATTAGACTATTAAATAAATTAACAAAAATCTTGTTGAAAAATCCGGAACTGTAAATTTTTTAAGTGAAACAGATGGAAAGACTTTATGTAAATTCATCTTAAAATATAAATTCCCATACAATGTTAATTATTGTCAGAGGAATAAAATTTATTATTATTATTATTATTATTATAAACGGTGACAGCCTCCTGAGGTCCGAGATGCCTGAGGAAACCACTTTGGTTGGGTACGCCGATGACGTCGCAGCTCTCATTGCTGCACGCAACGTTGAGCTGGCCCAACTAAAGTTGAACCGAGTCATGCGTGTGGTTAACACCTGGATGTCAGATCACGGTCTCTCGCTTGCGCTCAGTAAGACGGAAATTGTGATCCTTACGAAGAAGAGGATCGACACCGTCGTCCCGTTTCGAGTGGGAAGGGAGGTGGTCACATCAACTCGTGCCGCCAAATACCTCGGGGTTATGGTGGACACCAAGTTAAGCTGGAGGGATCAGATCTTCCGTACGGTGGACAAGGCCGCTAAGGTAGTCACTTACCTTAGTAGGCTGATGGCCAATGTCGGGGGTCCCCGATCCAGCAGAAGACGTCTGTTGATGTCCGCGGTCCAGTCCGTGCTCCTTTACGGGGCAGAGGTGTGGGCAGGCGCTCTAGATAAGGAGTGCTACAGGTTGCAACTCGCCCGGGTTCAGCGTCAAGCTGCGCTCCGGGTGTGTTCCGCCTACCGGACAGTGTCCGAGCCTGCCGTCCTGGTGGTCGCCGGAGTCATTCCTGTCAAGCTCTTGGCTGGAGAGAGGAAGGCGATTTATCAGAGACAAGGCGAGATCGGCAAGGACACGGCAAGAACAGAAGAGCGCTCCCGAACCTTCCAGCAGTGGCAAACCTTCCCACAGCTGGGAGCATGACACCCGAGGACGATGGACTGCGCGACTTATCAAGCAGGTCCAACCATGGGTGGAACGGCGGCATGGGGAGGTGGACTACTACCTGACCCAATTTTTGACAGGTCACGGCTATTTTCGGTCGTACCTGAACCGGATGGGAAAGACCGGTTCACCGGACTGCATTTATTGCCCGGGTGTTCCCGACAATGCGGAACACACATTCTTCCGCTGTCCCCGTTGGGAAGGGCCCCGCCTGGAGGCCACACAAATCTTTGGTGCATTTTCGGTGGACTCGGTCTGCCAAAAGATTTTGGAGGATGAGGGCAACTGGGATTGTTTGTCACAGTTCGTCCGGGGCATTCTCCTGGAAAAGAAAACCGATCTGGACCGCGAAGTGGCCCAGATCCCTTGATCGAGCGGCTGGATAAGGAGCGAGCCCCACGGGCGTAAGCCAAATTTAGGCCTAGCCTGACGTAATGTGATAAACAATTCCAGGTTAGATTCCTAAAGAGTAGAGGAGGTTTTTTAGTGGGTAAACCCGTTTTTAAGGGGAGTCCCACACTACAGGCTGGCCACCTGTGTGCGTAATGCATTTTTCCGCCTCTCCCTCAAAAAAAAAAAAAAAAAAAAAAAAAAAAAAAAAAAAAAAAAAAAAAAATTATTATAAACGGTTCAGGAAATAAAGATTTATTTATTTTAATAAATTATGAAATCCAAAATATATTTTGATTATCTGAACAACTACATGGTATCAACAGATCTACAACTTGTTTTTGCTCAACAAAAAAAGCCTTTTGCATAAAAATATGTCATGTGTTCTTTCAAATTAATTGTGCTTTTTCACTATACTTGTCTATTCAAACTGAACTCTTTATAATAATATGTCTATCAAACTCAAGTATTTGTAATAAGCAAGTTTGAAAACATTCCATTAGGGAACATAGTCTTATTGTCATGTAAAGCTACATGTGCACTATGGTGGCATGGCTTGGACAGGTGGTACGGCACAGACCGCAAATTTTTGGGGGGGATGCGTGCACTAGCGGACATCCGGCATTCCGCCATTCTGGACATTCGCACCTTTCGTCAAAAGAGATCAGTATTTGAGGAGAGTTGGTTTAATAATATGCATGTCTCTGAAGAACTAGTGGTGATATGTACCATTTTAAAGAGATAAATAAGGAAAAATAATAAGATAAAATAAAATTTTTTATAATTATGATATTTTTGGCTATTAATGTACTGGAAATTTCTAATAATGTTCAACTTGTTATACTTACTCATTGGAACTATAAACTTTAATACACATATCATTACTAAGTCCTTTTAACAACTGAATTTGCAATTGCATTGGACTAAAATGCTGTGCGTATTGGAGGGTGAGCGCACTAGGCCGTCACGTCCGGTAAGGCTGGCACGGCAGCTCAGAAATGTCCTGAGATTCCTTCTTCCGAGTCTTTTACAAAATGGCAGAATGTGCGGATCGTCCTAGAGTGTGCGTTCCGTGCCGTACCGCCCTAGTGCGCACTCTCATGAGATTCAATATTAAAGAACTTCGAAAATTGCCGTACCTCCCGCCATGGCCGTACCCCGTGCTGCCGTAGTGCGGGTGTAGCTTAAGAATGTAATGTGATTCACAGCTCTTTTTGTTAAGAGCTGAATTATAACTAGATGAGCAAAATATAACCGTCTTTTAAATCATATAAAACAGACACAATATACCGAAATTCTTCACATTACACCCAACAAATTTCAAAGTATGGCGAAAAAAATAAAAATACAAGTAATCATAAAAACACATGTAGGCTATTATGTTTTCTGTGCGCAATAATTAAGAAAAGTGTTTAGCACCAAAAAATCACCTTTGCTTCAATTAGTGAACCAAAAATTCCATCACACTGGAAACAATATGAAGAAATTACATAAATAAATAGTTTTAATACCCCCGTCGCAGCAGACCTGCGTATTCAGCAAATTTCCAAACGATCTTGAGATATTGTATTTTCCCCATAAACACCATGAAAATGGGAATGTAGGTTTGCTGCCTTGGGATGTTGTTAGAAAATGTTAGTTTTGTTATTAAATTTATAGTTACGTTAGGTAAATGTCAAACTGTATCAATATATTCGGCACTTTTTAATTTTCCCCATAAACCCCATGGGGGTGAGTATGTAGGTTTGCCGCCATATGGGTGTTGTAAGCAAATATCAGTTGAACCCTACCAAGTGAATGTATATACCAAATTTTATCAAGTTATTCCAATAAATAAGCAAGATACAGGGTTTTGTTGATTACCCATAAGATTAACATGGAAAACTTATTTTTGGCTTTTCTCCGTAACCTGTTAAGCTAAGTAAAAAATTCAAAATACTACATTGTTTGTTTTTTTAAGCTATTTTAAATGGTTTCAGTTAAAATTGTTGAATTTTGAAAATTATGCTCCAAAAATGCAAAAAACCCATTTTTGACCCCTTTGAAACCCCATAAAACCCTGTTCCCATAACCCGATCATGCTGGTTCGCGAACTCATGAAAGTAGATCCAGTCTTACACCTTCATACCAAATTTCATCAAAATCGGAGGTCCCCTTCAAAAGTTATCAGTACCACGGACACACACACACACACATATATATATATATATATATATATATAAATGGATAAACCTTTATTGTTACATGTGGCACGCATCAACCTTTATTGTAACAGTTACAATAAAGGTTTATCCGTCACAAACGGTATAAGTAAGCGTAGGTTCTCAGTTTGTGCATACGGACTTATTGTTACAATTTTACAGGATTGCCAACTGTCACAAAATCCCTCAGAAACTAATTACATTTATCAAATTTATGACTTTCCACCAATTAAAGTTTTTAAATGATATTTTATATCATTTTCAAGTTGGAATAATCAAAAAACGTTTAATAATATTAAGTAATAATGATTTGAATGGCGTGTACGATACTGTATAAGTTTAAGACATGCATAGACATTTATTGCTACGTTGCCAGGTACAAAGATAAATTGCTTCAGATACATAAGTTGACTAAAATTATTTTTACTGACAGAAGATTTTTAACTACTGGTGTAAATCTCACACATCTTATTACTTTTTTATGTGTTTAGAACCGAATAGTTAAATGAAGCTATTTCCAAAGTATCGAAATCATTGGTTTAGCCGCTATGAATGAAAACTCGGAAATAATTAATTTAATCGATATCTCGAAAACTACTGGTGCAAATCTTACATCTTATGACTCTTTTTATATGTTTGTGGACCCAAGGAGTTCAATAAAGCTATTTCCAAAGTAACGAAAATAGTTTAGCCGCTATGAATGAAAACTCGGAAATAATTAATTTAATCGATATCTCGAAAACTACTGGTGCAAATCTTACATCTTATGACTCTTTTTATATGTTTGTGGACCCAAGGAGTTCAATAAAGCTATTTCCAAAGTAACGAAAATCAATAGTTTAGCCGCTATGAATGAAAACTCGGAAATAATTAATTTAATCGATATATTTAAAACTACTGGTGCAAATCTTACATCTTATGACTCTTTTTATATGTTTGTGGACCCAAGGAGTTCAATAAAGCTATTTCCAAAGTAACGAATATCAATAGTTTAGCCGCTATGAATGAAAACTCGGAAATAATTAATTTAATCGATATCTCGAAAACTACTGGTGCAAATCTTCCATCTTTCCGGGGACCGATTTGAATTATAATGTATTCCTGATATTCTACTGGACATTTACTTTTCAGTGGTATTCGCATCTCCTTCCAACAATGCACACAAACCGATAAAAGAAAAAGAATCTTGCTTGCCTATTAATTAATTAATGTATTATGGATAGTTGCGATAAAACATGTTACAATATATGAAAGTAATAATAATATTTTAGGTAAAATATATTGTAAAAGGGTAAATAAATTTCAAATGGAAACGTGATAGTGGTGAGTAAGTCTAAACAAGTGGCCAAGTTGGAAATGAGTATTTTTTGTAAGTTCGGAGAAAGGCCACGACCAAGGCCGCAGCGCCCTACCCCCCTCTGAACGGACACCTGCGTCCCGACCACATTTTTTGTTGCACTTACGTCAACAAGGTGTTTAATGAATATATACTTTGAAAATGAATAGATCGCCGGTTTAGATATTTTCGTACATTGTAAAATATGTTGCTGACTTCATATTTTCTTTTTCAGTTAAAATCTTTAATTTGCATTTTGAAACTGGAATTTTTCATAATAAATTAAAACTAATTACTGTTGTTCCGATACATAAAACATTCTTCTCTTAAATTAGACAACCTAGTACCTAGTAACCTAGTATTATGCTTTTAGTATTTAAATAAATCAGCCGAAGGAACTTTAGTTACAGTCAGAATGAAAGAATTGTTGGCAGTTTCAACAATAGAAAAAAATTGACTGATCTATTCATCTATCTCTGTTCTATAATTATAATATGTAATACACGACACCTTTTTTAGTACAATAAACTTCTCCTACGGTTTCAACTAATTTTAATCTTATTGGATAGAGCTGGGCGTAAAGGTTTTTCTAAAATAAAATGTAAATTTTGTACAAATGGAGGGGTCCTTTACATCATGGGGTCATACAACACCTTAAATTTGTGTTATTTTCACATTTAACAGTTGACCGAGCCATGCTCGTTGGGTTTTTGTTACATTGTCATATGTAATCAGACTATAAAGTTTACATCAACAACCATCTATACTTATTCACAGTAAACAGGTGGTTCATAAAAACTGATCAAAAGAAGAGTTCTATTATTTTTGTTATTACCATGGTACTATGACACAAGTGAATAAAAAACCAACGAGCAAAGGTTTGGTTAGAGGCTGTACTAAATAATTTATAGATGTAAACTACTAGTAATTTGGAGATTTGCCTGTATCACAGTGCAATATGTAAAGTGGTTTTAAATTCACTTGTTTCATAAAGAGTGATGGTCTGTATTGCAGTATTTTTAAATTCAATACATTTTTTCAGTGTTTGAATCACCATAAGACTTTGACATGATAACACTAGAAAAGTGAGTTAAAACCAACGAGCAAGGCTTGGTTGACCCGATACTAGGTTATTTGGGAGTATTGCCAGTTTTTAATACAACGGATTTTCTTTATTTCATTAGATTCCTGATAGCCAATATTATATTAATCTTTTTTGTGCTAAAAAAAATTACAGGTAACACACTGATTGAAATCAATTGATTTAGTTTTAGGATATAGTATATTTCATAACAAGAGTGGAAAGTGTCTTTTCCGGGCCGAGATCGAGTTTACGCGCGAGGCTTTAGCCGAGCGCGGAATTTCGATCAAGGCACGGAATAACACTTTCTACTCGAGTTATGAACGATATTTTTCATCACACTGTAGATAATTAATAATAGTAATTAATTAAATAATGCAAGTTTAAGAAACCACCTATGGATGCTCAATTGATTTCCGCAGTACAATGAAAACAGTGATTCTGTTTTACACAGCTGATTACATTATTGAGAACAGCTGATTTAGGGAATAATATACTCTTAGCACTGCTAGCGCTACTTGTGTCAGTAATCATAACTAATTACTAGTGTGGGAAAATCAACAGCTGATTTTCCCTCTCTAGAGAGGGAAAACGGTTTTTCTACACTCTCAGCTGATGATGAATATAGCTGTTTCCCGTACAGTGTGATGAAAAAACATGAACACTACGATGTCGTGTTGCCGATTCTGGTAACAACAATGGTTTGGCTTAGATGTTCTGTGAAAGTAAAATAGATTAACGGGCGTTGGAGGAGTCTTTCCGTCTTTCCACCGTAAGAGCAATGTTAAACGGGAAACACAACAGTTCCTTATTTGTAATCAGAAAATTGTGGTTTATAGCTCTAAATAAAGAATTCATAAAGACGGAATTGGATTGGGAGATTTATTTTTAATAACAATTAGAGCAACAATTAATAACAAATATTAACAATTAATAACAATTTGTTATCTAATGGAAATAATAAAACAAGTTTTTCATTACTCTTAAACCATTTGTACAGTATTTTATAAAATATTTACAAAGCATCGATCTTGCAAAAGGATAGATGAATTTAATGTAGAGTCGAGCACAATTTATTCTTAACCAATCTGATAAAAAAATAAAGGAATACATGGCAGGGATAAGTTTAGCATTGCTCTCATGGGAAATAAATCTAACATGGCGGCACTCGAACGCCCGCCCCCTTAATTATTGTAATTTTCTTCAGAACTAGGTTGGAGTTTTAATACCATTGTATATTCTCTAAAAGAAAGACGTACCCTTTGTCATTGAAAACAACTGTATTCAAAGTTTTAAATGGCTTACTACAGCGCCCGGTTTGGCTCACTACATCCCCAAAAGCCTGCAATTTAGACGGTAGACACCTCTAGTACAGGACTGGCATACGTGTGGAGTATCGATGAAAAAGACGGCAAAGAGAGTGGACAGGCCCGAGTCATATTGTTCGCACACACTTTCGCCAACCAAGTTATCTACAGTACCGTCTCATATATAGAGAAGCACTAGCAATAGTGTATGGAATGAAAAAGAACAGTTAGTATCTTTATATAGCTTTCATTTTACACCACGAACCTTTCTTTAGTATTTAAGGACCCAAGAAATGTTTGCCAATTTTTACGGCAAGCCAACTGCAAATGTGTAAATTGTTTTGGTTTTTTTTATAAATGCCAACGCTTAGTCAAGATTACCGCTGCTTAGTGAACATAATGATGTCAAAGAATAGAATCTTTGGATCGGTACGTATTTGCATTGTTTGAAAGAGAGATTTCAAGCCGATCGAACAGATTTGGTGGAATAACTAAATTGTCAACACCATTTTGTTAATCTAATTATTACGCACTACTTTGCTAATTTATTACATCTTGCATCTCTTGTAGTTGTACTATATTCCAATGGCGGTCATACAAAATAAAAGCACTACACGAAAAAAATTCATACAATTTATGCTTAGTCATTATTCAATTATTAATTAGTAAAATAAATAGGAAATGCCATTTGATACTGTACTGATTAAATAACTTCAATATAATAATAAAAACCGACCGTGCCCATATTAACTGATAATATTAAGCTAGGAAAACCTGTGCGCCGCGTCTATCAGAGTATAGAGTGATTGGACCGGAATCCTCAAACGTCACACTGAGTGTTGAGATTTTGTTTGTTTTAGGTTTAAATTATCTATTCTTTAATGATTCTTACGCCACGCGGCTCTACCAAAAAGTACTATAGTTGAATTAAAATCAAAAGAGTTATTGGGACTGGTAGTGCTTCGGCAGTGTTCGGCAACACTCGGGTAAACCCGCTGTTTTAATCGTGATTGCATCGGTAATGGAAAATACAGCTCATCTGGCGAATAGATTCAATTGAATCATTAGTTTATCATGAACTAGCAAACAGCCCGTCAAAAATGACAGGTAATTTACATGACGATTATTCATGAATTTGATGTTCACATTTGAAAATGCTTACATAATTTATTAATACACAGAAAACATAGTATTAAAACTAAAATTTTTCCATTTCTTTAGCAATGTGAACAGTTATTTATGTATTAATGGGAAAGCATGTTTATTTTCCTCCTTTTTCTTAGCTTGTGAGCAACGTAAAAGAAACCGTTTGAAAGGTAGTGTCTTGTAGTTGAACAGAATGGTATTTTGATTCACATCACCCCCCTAGGCTATGCCTTACAGGCTTTGAAAGTTTCAATGTTAATCTTATGGGAGAACGATAATTGATTGATCATGAAACAGCTGTTGTAATAACAAATTATAGCAAATCAGGAAGAACACTTGGTTTTATCTACATATTTTTTACTAATTAGGCCTAGCTCAATATCAACTAAATATTTGGTCGAATTTTGAACAGTGGGCGATTTCCTAGTCTTCTATAATAGGCAAGAATGTTTATTTTCCTCCTTTTTTCTCAGCTCATGTGCATCGTAAAAGAAATCCGCTTCCACATTGGACTCCAGGGCTACGCCCCACAGGCTTTCAAAGTTTCAATGTTAATCTTTTGGAGGAAGGAGAATTGATTGAATCATTAGACAGGTGTTGTAAAAACAACTGCTAAGAACAGGAAGAACAGATATTTCAGTTATAAAATGTTTTAAAACTTCTTGTGTTCAGATCAACTAAAATTTTGGTCTAATTTCGATCAGGAGGCGATCTCTAGTATATCATTAATAGTTTATAAGTTTAAATAGTTTATAATACTTAACTATCATATGGTTTTACAATATAGTAGGCCTATTAGACTTTACAAAAAAAAGATAAAGATCAAAGCTTTTTTTAACGGTATTTCCATTTATTCCATTCCAGTTGTATGGCCAATTAACTGACAGGGATAATTTCGCTGACTCAGAGTCCATTTAATTTGCCAGAATTTGGAGTTTGTATCTTAATTGTTAAACACTCGAGATTTACCTATCTGATTAAGTGTGTCTTCAACCTCTGGCATTTTTTGCCTCCTTACGCTCCTGTTTAATTTTGTTAGATCCACGCAGAGTCTGACGTCCCCATTATATTTTGGTATCACCACCATCGCTGAACACCATTCTGTGGGCTCTTCCACAGTGTTTATGCATCTAATTGAACCTTGCTTTAAAGTTCTGACTTAAATTTTTCATGCAATGGTATAGAAGTACATTCCTGGGTGTACTAAGTGTTAATACTGTATCGTCATCGTATAGTAGGTTTTGGTATAGTCAATCGTATGGTAGGTTATTTACCTTTACTAAAACACTATTCAATATATTTATTCTCTGTCTTTTGTTTCCTCTTCATTTAAATCTCCTTTTCTTATTAAAGACTAAAAGATCTCAAAACACAATCATCCTACACTCATCTCTCATTCATATTCAGGTTAAAATACCCACTATGTGAGGTCCCTGTCTCAAAATAGTGATATATTGATATTCTTGGTATTTCTTCTTGTATATTTCAAGACTTATTTCTTCCAGTTCATAGTTCCGAATTTTCAAATTTTTGTACTCCATTGTTTATATCAGTAGGAACAATAAACCAACTGTTAAACATGTAGAATCATAAGCCTACACGACCTTAAAAGGATGAAAAATAAGAATAAACTTATAAGGGCGTTATATGACTTAGTTATAACAAAAATTAATGGATTAAAATAAGGTGGGGAGAATTTTACTATCAAAAGATTATGTTTATATATTTTAAAAAATATAAAGTTCATTAGTTGATAGTTATAAAACATTTGTGTTAGAAACAAATATTTATAAATAACTCGTAAGTTTAAATACATAAATTTAATCATATTTATTAAATAAACTCTCTTTATAGTATAGCAACCAAAATTTTATTAAAACATCAGCTGTTAAATATTTATTTTACTGCTTTAAAAACAACTACAACATTCATTAATTTGTATCTGTCAATTATCATAGAATTAAAAAGTTGTCTGTTTTGTTTACAAAAACACTTTGTAAAGCAGCAGTGGTGTCAAATTTCAATGTAAGATATGGATCACCTGGAGCAGTAAACAAATCGACAAAATCACGTCTTAGATTGGTCTAAATAAGGTCTAATTTTCATTTTGCGGCTTTATAAGGCATTTTGCGAGGTATACCATATTTTTCCTATCATCTAGGGGTCATAAGAAATTTATTGACACCAAAACGGCCTAGATCCGTTCAGTAGTTGTCTCTCTAGACCCTTAAATGCACTCTTTTATTATAGAAGATACTAGCTGTTGCCCATCACGGCTTCTCCCGTGATTGAGTTTATTTTTAGCTAATAAAATCTCTTTAAAGAGAAACTGAATCTTTTTCAAATTCCATTGAAACATTGATGTTGTGTGGGCGGAGCCCTGAAGGAATTATGCACAACCTTAGCCTAATGAGCACCTTTGAGTAAAGGGGAACGTTCATGTCACATTTCAACCCCATATAGGCTCTAGAGTAATTTTTAAGTCCACTGAGAGCCTTAAAGAACTTCAAAAACTATATTTACAAAGCTTTTTATTAGGGAGTATTTATTAGCAAAGAGGAACATCCACGATTAATTTCAATCCCGTAGGTTTTATGGTAATTTTTATATTCTGTGGGGTGGAACCCTAATGGAAATTTGCAAAACTGTTCCATAGTGCGCACCAATGAGATAAAGGAACGCCGACTACCAAGTCCATATAGTTTCTGAGGTCCGTTGTTTCCTTGATTCGCATTTGAAATTGCCCACAAGGATGAATCATCATAGTAATTTTGAAGTCCTGTGGGGTGGAGCCCTAAAGGATTTAAAAAAAACTTTGTAAAATCATTTCTTAGTAAGTACCTATGATGAGCAAAGAGGAACGACAATGTAAAGTTTCAATCCAGCAAGTCATAGAATAATTTTTAGTCCAGTGGAGTGGAGCCCTAAAGCTTCAAAAAATATTTGAAAACACTTTTTTTATTAAAAAACTATTACAGCAAAAAAGGAGTCCTTGCCAAATTTCAACTCCTTGAGCTTTATAGTAATTTTGAGGTTCTGTGTTGTCCCTAAAAGAAACGTGCAAACAGTTTTTATTAAGCACCTATGGACAAAGAGCTTCAATTTTCAACCCCGCATTCCCTATATTTTAAGAGATGCGTAATTTCCCAAATTTGTATTTAAATTGGCTATAAGAATAACAAATACAAATACAAATCCTTTATTGCGTAAACACAACATTTTGTCGTTGGGCAATGTTTCAAATACAATAATTTTTCTGAAATTTACAAACATTAACATTAAATATATTGCAATTTCAAAAGCCTGTGGGGCAGAGCACTGAATTTATTGTGCAAGTGTTTCTTGGTGAGCACCTACGAACAACAAAGACCGTCCAGGATGCCAAATTGTTCGTGTCGTAACATCTTGTCCCAGGTAACATTTTGTCCCAGTAACAGTTTGTCCTATATTCCTCAGATACCCAACTCTCTACCTGCTCCCTAGTAACATTCTGTCCCAAAAATTATTTGACAGGTCTTCACTAACTGGGGTCATAAAAATGCCAAAATCCATCTCGCTCCAAATTAGCTGTTAGTCAAATAGGTAGATTCCCTGTGTTACAAATTCAACATGTGGTTCAACAAATATACACCGGTGTGCAGAACCCGTAGGCCTACAATGAAATAGTCTGAAAGGCGAGTGAGTGAAGCGAACGAGCTCGTCTTGGTTTTGAACAAATCTTATGCTACTTGTTACTTTAGCGCACTGTCTGTAACTGTTATTGCAATACAGAATTGTTTAAGTGTTTACCGAGAAAATGCTCGGCCCCCAGGTAGGCCTACTTAATGTTTAAATAAATAACAGTTATGTAAAAGTATAAAACAACTATTCAAATTGTAGAATTGCATTTCAATTTAAAAACAAAAGCTTTAGTAAGAATGATTATAAGGGCTGTTAACTTAATAATTAGAATCCACGTGTTAAAGATTCAACATGGGTTTCGTAACATGGTAGTCTCACAAGCCCTCGCTGGCTATTTCGCTGGCTATTGAGTTGTGTTCGGACTCTCAAAATACAGCCGGCGGCTGTGAAATGGAACAGATTTCCGGGAGTTTAGCCGTCCCGTGTGTCCACGGCCTTTAGCGCTGTTTTGACACACACTACCGAATTATAGGCTATACACGGTTGTCAAAGCGTTAATTTTTGTAACTATCAAATAACACCGTACTTTTAATCTGCGCCCCTCCCAGGCCGGCGCTTCATGCGGCCGCATGCCGCATGCAGCTCGGCCTTGATCTGCTCTTACTACCTGAGCTGCGCTCCTCAACCCATGTCAAATTTTCGTTGGGACAAGATTTTATCTCGTTAGTTGATTTAATCAACTGTAAAAAAGATTGGGACAAAATGTTACTGGTTTTCCAAGAAATTCGAGTTAGGACAAAATGTTACTGGGACAGAATGTTACCGAAATAAATTGTTAACGCCATAGGCCCGAACGTATATTGAAGTCCTGTGGGGCGGAGCCCTAAATATCTTTCCAAAAACATCTTGTAGTCAGCACCTATGGGCAAAGTGGATCTTCCATGCCAACTATCAATACAGTACCTTAGGTCGTCTGGTTTTTTTCAGATTCGTTGTTGACCCTAGGTTATTTCACATGTAAACTTGAAACTTTTTACATTTACTACTTGTCCATGTATTGCCATTTAATAGTTTTATTAATAAACACTTCAAATTGTCATTGTTGATTTCGGCCGTAATTTTTAACTCAAATTAAATTAAATATATATAAGAGCTCGACGTCGTAGATAGGCCTAAATATTTCCTTCTGTTTTGATGAGGCAGACACTCTCTTGTCATGAAATTAACGTGCATCAGCCTGTCCCAGTTATCAGAGGCATGTTTGACGATTTTGGCTCGTATACTGCGGCTATCTGCGATAAACCCTTTCATAGCAAAGGATGATGCAGGCAAAAGACAACAATCACGAAGCACGAGAGCACTGTAAGTTTCTAACAGTTCAAGGTTCGTCATCACCTTTTATTGTATTAACTTAACCAATAAACATTTTACACCATCTAAATTGTGTACAAAGAGATAAAAACATTGTCATATGGCTATGTCGTCTCTTAAATTTATTATTTCACTAACAGCTGATAGCTTTGAATCTTCAACAGGAATTACATCAAATCTTTGAAGTCGTGTGGGGCGGAGCCCTGAAGGAATTTCGCAAAACCGTTTCTTAGTGAGCATCTATAGGCAAAGTGGAACTTATATCCCAAATTTCAATCCTGTAGGTCCTATAGTTTTGGAGATTCGTTGTTTCCTAGGTTCGTATTTTAAGTGCTCCATAAGAATAACATTGTAACAAAATTTTGAAGTGGTGTGGGGCGGAGTCCTGCAGGAATTTCATAAAACCGTTTCTTAGTGAGCACAAATGGTTGAAAAAGAACATCTATACAAAATTTCAATCCTGCATGCTCTATAGTTTTGGAGATTCGTTGTTGCCTTGGTTTATATTAAAAACTCGCCTACGGCTCGATGGGGGCTCCGCCCCCTGCCCCCTCAGGGGTTGCCCAGATATTCGTTAATTGTTGTTTAAGTCGCATATAATGAACAGAATACATATAAATATAACAGTTTGTAAATGAGTAAAATAGCAAAATAAATGAGTTTGTCATTTATTTATAACATAAATTAACTCCCACGACTGCAGAAATAACCTAAATTTGAACTTATGCAACTAACTCAATCTAAGGAATGAAAATATATTTGCCTACGGCTCGTTTTCAGAGACTCTTTCCAAAAACCCCCTTCCTAATTCCCCCGAATTCTATAAAGGTTAATGGAGTTGTGAATAAATTTACTATGTAGGTATTGTATAAGTATTTACTTAAGATTATAAAATACGTATAAATAAATATATGAAAAAATTAGCCTAAATGGATAAACTGCATAAAAAATGTGCAGTAGATCATCGAAAACAATGAAAAATTCCATTAAAACAAAATAATTGGAAGAAATCTTAACAAAGTGGATAAAACTTGCCAAAACCTCTTTTATTTACAAAAATACCATTCAGTTACTATCCTTCGATTAGTTGTGTTGAAATTCCAGGGAATAAAATAACGATCCAGTACAATGATAAATACATAATGTAATATTGGCATTAATTACAATTCCTTCATTTCAGTTTTTAATGGTGTAAAACTTTTAAATTTACCTAATTTCCTAAAAAATTACTGTCAAGGCAAATAAAAAAACTTCAAGCATCTAAATACAATAATACAGTAGTTACTAACAAAAGTATGTTAAATAATGGTTAAAATATTAAAATTACCATACACATCAAAGGACGTATGTTTTAGCCGTAGGACCAGGTCAGTAAATAACAATCAAAGTAAAACAATCAGTTGCTTGATATAGCAATTCGTTCCGACTCACAGTCAAAAGAAGAATACATGATATTGAAAATCATCATGATAATTTTTAAGTATGATAATTTAATTGATATTGGTATTGTGCAAGATATGTCTATGTGCAAAGTGAAGGTTCTGAGTAAAATATTATAGTAGTTGTAAAATTACGTCTACATGGGGTAAAATTCCCCGCAAAAATAAATAAACATTTAATTATGTTTAATTGTGTGGACTGGGGGGCAAAAATTCATAGAACCAAACTTGTAGTAACTTGAAAGATGTTCGCGAGGATTGCCTCAGGGTATTATTTATGTAGCTTTAACTGTATAATGGTAACGTCCTCCTCCATATTGCTAAATGGCGCACAGAGTTCCTCAAAACGAAGAATCCTGTGAGACACACTATTCTCAGAGCGGGAGTTTACGAACAGACGATCTCCTGATAAGAGGATCTCGTCGATGGCAGATCCAGTAAACGTTCCCCCACAAAGTTCCAAGCTAAAGCAGAGGCTGCACTAGCCGTGCACTGAGCATTGTTACTTTCGGGAGGAAAGCGACTGACACCTTAGTGAAAGGAACCAGCAGCAATGCACTGAAACGCCATCCTAAATTTTAACAATCTCACAGGTGATAAGATAACGTAAATGCGCGATATTAACACGGTCGTGGTATCCAGTAATGATAGTTGCAATCTCCTATATATCACTTACTACAGAGTAATTCCCAAGCGAGTCAGTTACACATGGTGCTGTATATATTATAGATGTCCCATAAGAATAACATTGTAACGAAATTTTGAAGTCCTGTGGGGCGGAGCCCTGATGGAATTTTGCAAAACCGTTTCTTAGTGAGCGTTTTTGAGCAAAGACGAACGTCCATGCCAAGTTTTAACCCTCTAGGCCTTATAGTTTTGGAGATTCTCTGATACGTGAGTGAGTGATATTTGACAAATATATAGTAGATAATTCTTAACCTATTCATTTTGTCCTCATGGTACAGTTGTTTTTATACACTCGTCCAAATGCGATAAAATCGGATTTCATCGATTATTTGATGTTAATATTCTGTGACGTACTTTTGGGTCAAGTGAATATTTAATTAATTATTTTTAATTTTGTACGTAACAGTAAAAAAAGAGTTAAGTTGCCAGGATTTACTCAGTTTGAAAGAGGGTTATTACAGGGTTCACGCGACGTAAATGCCTAATCTATTATGACAATTGAATTACGAATGCTTAATTATAGTCTACTATTTAATTTTGTTGGTTGGTTTCTCACCCATGTGATGTCCTGATTAAATAACTAGGTACGGTATACAATGCAGTTGTCTGCTTGCAATATTGAGCGGAGCGACTGTATTTTAGTCAATAGTAGCAAATTAATTCAAGTGAGCTCGTTCGCTACGCTCACTCGCCGTCAGGGTTTAGGTTGTTCGCTGCGCTCACTCACCTTTTGGGTCGGCTCATTCGCTGCACACACTCGTCGCCAGATTTAGGTTGTTCGCTGTGCTTACTCGCCACAAGTCTGCAATACTCTAATAATGTTCACAAGATATTAAATGGTGCGTCGTCCAATATTTGCACCTTCTCTCCATAAACGTGGCATTTCATTCACGTACAAAGGCAAACAAACCACTAAAATAAAATAAAACAATTTCACATAAAACTACTGTATTCACAAACATCTGATGGTAACAATCTGCAGTTAAATTTGATCCTTATAACAGCTGTATAATCAACACACAGTAAACAAACCAATTAAAATATTTCTCCTATTAAAATAAACATGGTTACTTTAAAGGGCCGTAGGGTAGAACCCTTATGTCCGATTTGGACCATTTCAGATCTATACCTTCCCAGAGATGGTTATAGTCCGTTTTAAAACCTGATCCTTCACAAAAATATGGGGGTTGGGGGAGGGATTAAAACTGTAAACAAAAATCTAAACTGTAAACAAAACGTTTTAAACTCGTCACAAACATGTTCGAGTATCATGTACATTAGTATGATAAAGATTCATACCAAATATGAACTGAATACAACCATCCGTTACGGAAATAAAAATTATTACGTGAAAAAAACAAAATGGCGGCTAGCCGCTAAACAATGGATTTTAGACCCCTATTTGTATGATGTTTTTTTTCTTGTCTCGATGCAAGGAACAAATATACAAAAGAATTCCAGAGAGTTCCGGGACACCCTGTATATGCGGAAGGTAAATATACTTTGGAATCTTTTACGCTGTTGAATATTTTCAGCAGAAATAATTAAAATTTCAAAATCACTTTGGTTGTAGTAAAGGAGTGACAAGTTAGTAAATTAGATTTACACAAATAATCAACTAGTATTACTTCTCCTAGTTGGTATTAGAAAACCGAAGGTTAAATTTATTTTTCAACAAGGTTAAACCCGATATAGAGTGTGGTTTTAAATTGCATTATCGTTTCCAGTTCAAATTCGTTGTTGTCTACAACCTGATTTCGGCACTGATTTGTGCCATGTTCACGTAGTTCACAAGTCAAACCAAAAAGCTGGTAAAGCATGGCACAAACCAGTGCCGAAACGAGGTTGTAGACAACAACAGATATGAACTGAAGACGACGAGTAACTTAAAACCACACTATATTGTCATACAAGTTCGGGGCGATAACAAAAATGAAATTGCTACAAAATTAGGAAAGTTTTCCCCCTGTTGTTTAGCTCCATTTTACCCACGATTTTCACCTGCTTCCTTCCTGCCAACTTCAATAGCCTGCTTCTGCTTACAGACAGGGCCTACGTAATATAAAGTGGGGGGCAATAGAACAGACGTGTCAAGGCCAGCAAGACTTTCAATAAGCCAGTTGATTTTTTCTCAATTAGCTAAATGTATAACTGACCTTCGCACCCTCCTGTTCTACTGCCACTAACCACATTGTTAGTTTTCGTAGGCCCCCATCAAATCAAAGTGGTTTCAAAACAAACAACAAATTATCTGATATTTCAAAAGCATAATCAGAAATTTTTGACCAATCAAATAGCTTTAACCGTTAACCAAGGAAAAGATGGTTAAGTGTAGATGGTTACCAAGGAAATTGCGGGAATCGTGGGTAAAGTTTCACTAATCAACAGACTGCATAAAATTATCTTATGTCTAACATTTTATTTCTAGTTTAACCTTGTTGAAAGTTTTTATAAGCTCTCCTGTAAGTTTTATTTACCTCTCATTGTTGTTTCGCTAGTAAAATGGCAACATATAAGACCTTTGTTAAACATTTCAATTTCAAAGATTGTTTTAGGTAAAAAAAAAAAGAATTTACATGATTTTGAGGCGCACAAATAACAAAAATCTCAAGTATAAACAAAATCTACTTGCGATTTTGAGAAAAATGAAACACATCGCTATTTACAGTATTCAAAAGTATACGATTGGGTTGACATTTTAGTAGCAATAGTTCAATTGCTCCTATTCAGCTTTTGACCTGTGTTTGTCTGTTTTACTATCAACAGCTGTTTTATTTTGTATCTGGTTTACACAGCATACTTTGCAATGCCAACATAAGGAATTTTTTTGTCGTTTAGGAGGGCTCGTAAGCTACGCTCACTCGCCGTCAGGTTTATCTCTTTTGCTACGCTCATTCGCCCTTAAGTCTATGACATCCTCTAGTTTTTATCACCAATCTTCTCTGAATACTTTGAATAAAAACAGCTGTTTATAGAATTCATATTCCTAAATTAATGTAATCATATTATTTCCCAATACAAAAACGTTTCTTCCATAAGAAGAATATGGTATCTTTGAAGACGTGTGGGGTGGAGTTCTTTGGAGGAACCTTTATAAAAAGTATATTATATGACCCTCCTGGTTTTACGCTACTTTCCTACCAATTTTCAGCCAAATGGGTTTAGCCGTTATCAAGTTACAGACAGTGTAACTCGACTTTCTTTTATATTTTGTAGTTTAAATATTATTCCCCATCTTAATCTTACTGACAAAAAAAATGAACTGTAAAGGCTTCCCGTACCCAGCAGAATTATGATATCTAAAATCTGAAATCTAAAACCTTACTGCAAAGATACAAACTGAGACAAATCTTTTGACATCTCAAACGTTAAAATTGGTCCAGAAATAAAGGAGGAAGTGTGGTAACCACGTGGTAATACGTAGAGCCAAATGGCTCCACGTATTGTTAATATAGATATTACTATTTCACACAAATGATTGTCTACATTCCATAAAATACATAAGGCTTACATAATATGGAAAGTTGTTATGATTTATTTAAAAACAACCAAATTTTACAATAGCCTATTTGGCTTACACATTTATGGAATGAAAAAAATTTATTTTGAAGAATAAAGGATTAATTCATACATGAAGAATATAAGTTTCTTTTTATATTTCAAAACAAAGTTTTAATCGTGTAAAAGTATATTTATGAAGTGTATTAAATTCAACTCTAAAAATTTTTGGACCTTTATAGATTTTTAACAGATAGGGCCTACATCCTAAGACCATAACTGATATTTCACAGGTTTTACACAACGCTTCCCTTTCCAAGTTGGTCCCTTGCCCCCCCCCCCTCCAACCCTTTCTTATCAACTTTCAAGTAAGAAAATAATAATTACTTATAATCACCATGTCATACATCTAAACTTAATGTCACTATGCCACTGTTAAGTGCATGGTCAACTACCGTCACCTCCCAACCCAGCCTACAATATACAAATCCTTTAATGTGCGGCTACAGCGGTTTAATGAATGACCGTTGGTCGCCGCTGCGCCGCTCCCCCATCCTCACACAGTAAAATTGGTGCGCAGTTACAAGGATACCTCGTGGAATGTTGTCCTCACGCGGCTCGTCACAATGACGTGTAGGTAAGTAGATTAGCCTAGTTAGTAAGGGATGGGACGTTATTATAGTTTTTGAGGGTATCGGGCAATATTGAGGGTTGGTGAAATATTCCGAAGTGAAAATACAATGTATCTTCTAAAAAGTTGAAAGATTAATTTTAAACTAAAGGCCTACTTGGCACTCAAAATCAAGTTATTACATTGAACTATGACATCTCAATGCTAAAAATGTTACATTTAGTTTATAATCAATGACATGTCCGACCAATCCAATAACGTGAATATCAGTTAACACCCTTAACTACACCTATTTCAGCTGCACATAAACAGATGTTTAAAATGATAAACCAAATCACAATGTTATTCTAAGGGGAAATTTCAAATTTAAATTATGGTTGCCTTATTTTAAGTCAGACTAGTGCACGTGTTGCTCTACATCGAGCAATTTATTTTGATACAATACAAAAGTTACATTTAGTTCTAAATCAATGAAATCCGACCTATCCAATATAGTGAATATCACAGCGATCACAAAAAACTGCAGCTGCATGTTAACAGATGTTTAAAATGATCAAACCAATCTCAATGTTATTCTAAAGGGAAATTTTCAAATTTAATTTGTGAATAACGTTCCCATTTTAAGTCCAATTATCATAACTCTTTGGCGGAAACAACTACGGACCAAGTTCTATCCAACGACACCAAAAACTTTAAAATCGGTTGAGAATTGTAGGAGGAGTTCTCTACACAAAAAAACCCTTAGCGTATTAAATAAGTATAGATTCTCATCATTTTTGACAACTACAGACCAATCCCCATCAAACTACACCAAAATCTTGAATTGTACGAGGAGTTCAAATTACAAACAATAATATGTGAAAGGGGTGAATGAAAATTAATAATAATTCATTTAAACTTATAGAGTGGCATCTGACGAAGTGTTGGTATTTTTCAAAATGGCCCAAGATAATTTTATGGTGTCAAACAAATTGTAGAATAATATGATAGAGAGAGTGTAAGTTAACGACGTTCAAAGATTAGGGATAACAGCAATATACAAAAACCTTTACAAATAAATAACGGGGAAACCAATCCATAAAATTTATAGGTGTTAAGAAAGTTTACTTTGTTTTTACGAAAATAGGTGTTTCTATTTGGTAAGCTGAAAATTTACAGTGAGTCAAGACGGCTTTCTTTGAGGCGGTGTGTTAAAACTTTGTGATGTTAAAAAATAAGGAAATCTGACGTGAAAATACGATTACACCTTATGAACAAACAAGATAGTCAAATGGTTGAAAAAGGATCGTGTCTCATGAACACTATTTGACGTGTGTTAATCGTTAAATTAATTAATTAAATAATAATTATGATAATAATTATTAACCATAAATTAATTAATGGTTACTTTTAATTAATTTATGTACAACTAATAAATTTCCTCCTAAACACACTATTTTCCGCTTGAAAATAACATGTTACCTTGTAAACTTTTCAATAATATAAATTCAATATAGAAGGTGTCTTTTAAGTAAATATACAAACTTTAAAATATGGGCTATCAATTAACTATAGCTTTTAACAAATGGACGATGTTAAATAGTAACAAAATCCCGGTGTTTGGAACGTTCCAAGTAAAAACGTTATTGAATTCCCTTGGCGAAGAAATGAAAAAATATCCATTTTAACTGTAATCTTAATGGAAAAAAATTAAAAATAAAAATTATCCTACTAACTCTATCAAAAGTTTTCTTAAAATCGATAAATAAACGTGTAGTTTTGTTATTGTTATAAAAACTATTGTAAATATTTTCAGTGGCAGAAATTAATGCATCGTCTGCATATTTTCATTTTTTAAAAATCCAAATTGAAATTTATGATTATTAAAATCCTTATCTTATAACAGCATTTAATAAGTTTTTCATAACTTTTTTCTATAAATCTGAAAAAAACAAAACAAACTAAGAGCACACTAATGGGTCTAGCAGTACAATCTACGTTTTGAGAGAATAATACAAATGTTTTGGTTGGCAATACGGGACTGATACTGGTAAGTATCAATACTGATACTGGTAAGTATAATATCCCGGATCTTAATATATAGTTTTTATCAGTTAAATTCATCGCACTAATGGAATGTATGGGGTTTTCCATTTATTCAAGTAGGCACCGCAGTCGGCCCATTAGCCACCGGTCCCTCTGTCAGCGTGTGGCACCCCAGTATGTACCATACTGCATCCATCCAAGGGATATGTGGATCCTTGTTAATTGGCCGGTAATACCTAACAAACTATATTATCTTAATTTTTAAACCCATTGAACCACAGGAAAACTACCGTAACAATGGCGGGAGTAAATTCTTTGTTTTCATAAATAATATTTTGATAAATGGTAATTGTTTCGCTAATTGGTACCGACAGCTCCTGTGGCTCATCATTAGTTGTTGTCATATGTGCTGTTGAGACATCGTATGGCCAGTATTTTCACTAACCATTGACTATTGCAACTTGCCGTTAGTGAACGTCTTATCCAATGAATTAATTTGAAACAAAACCCCTCCAATTATAAAGCTATTGGATTGGGATTTAATTTGACAAAACACATCACCATACAATTAAAATCTTCTTTTAATATTATATTCATACAAGGATATTTTTATTATTAAAAGAGGTTGGCAGACCTCTTTTTGCCTTACTTTGCCACGTCCACATAGACTATTGATAGTATGTGCGTGGATCATATTAGACAGAAAAAGAGAGTGAGCCGCTACAGTACAAGGTGAAAGGTTCTGATAAAAATCAATGGCAGAACGCGGATTCAAACGCTCGAAATCGCTGCCATTCACCCGAAGTCCAGGGTGTTAACCACTATGCCACCGGCCTGTAATCTTCTTATATAATAAAAGAGTGCATTTAAGGGTCTAGAGAGAGAACTACTGAACGGATCGAGGACGTTTTGGTGTCAATGGATTTCTTATGACTCCTAGATGATAGGAAAAATATGATATCCCTCGAAAAATGCCTTATAAAGCTGCAAAATGAAAATTAGACCTTATTAAGACCAATCTAAGACGTGATTTTGTCGATTTGTTTACTGCTCCAGGTGATCCATATCTTACATTGAAATTGAAATTTGAAAGCACTGCTGCTTTACAAAGTGTTTTTGTAAACAAAAAGATATAACTTTTCAATTTTATGATAATTGACCGATACAAATTAAATCAAGGACAAGTAAATTAAATATTTAACATTATCAGCTGATGCTTAAGTAAAATGTTAGTTGCTATACTATAAAGAGAGTTTATTTAATATAGATGATTGAATTTATGTATTTAAACTTACGAGTTATTTATACATATGTTTTTATAACTATAAACTAATGAGTTTTAGGTTTTAAAATATATAAACATAAAATTTTGATTGTACACTTCTCCCCACCGCATTTTAATCCATTAATTTTTGTCATAACTAAGTCAAATAACATCATTATATTGTTATTTTTCATCGTATAGGCTTATGATTCTACATGTTTAACAGTTGGTTTATTGTTCCCACTGATATATAAACAATGGAGTGCAAAAATTTTTAAATGCGGAACTATGAACTGGAAGAAATAAGTCTTGAAATTTAAAAGAACAAATGCCAAGAATGAGAAAAGGAGATGGAAATAAAGTGAAAACAAAAGACAGAGAATGAACATTTTGAATATTGTTTTAGTGAAGGTAGAAAACCTACTAGACGATTGACTTAGACGCATAAGTGAGCTGACCAAAACGGCTGTTGGCATCACATAGTTCTAAAGTGTTTTATTTTTCGTGTATTTAATTTTTTTCTTCCTTTGTCTCTCGCGTACCACCTCAAATGCTTTCGGTACCACCGGTTGAGAAACACTGACTTAGAGGACAAAGCGGTAACACTTAGTACTCCCAGGAATGTACTTCTATACCATTGGGTGAAAAATTCAAGTCAGAACTTGAAAGCAAGGTTCAATTAGATGCATAAACACTGTGGAAAAGCCCACAGATTTGGGCCACAGATTGTGGGTGCTCAGCGATTGTGGTGATGCCAAAACCTAATGTGGACGTTAGACTCTGGGTGTATCTAACAAAATTAAACAAGAATGTTAAGGTGGCAAAAATGCCAGAGGTTGAAGACACACTTAATCAGACTGGTAAATTTCGAGTGTTTAATAAATAAGATACAAGTTCCAAATTCTGGCATATTAATGGACTCTGAGTCAGCGAAATTATACCAATAAGTTAATTGGCCATACAACTGGAATGGAATTACGGTTAAAAAACCTTTAATCATTATCTTTTTTTGTAAAGCCTCATAGGCCTACTATATTGTAAAACCATATGATAGTAAGTATTATAAACTATTTAAACTTATAAACTATTAATGATATACTAGAGATTGCCTCCTGGTCGAAAGTAGACCAAAATTTTAGTTGATCTGGATCCAAGAAGTTTAAAAACATTTTATAACTGAAACATCTGTTCTTCCTGTTTTAGCAGTTGTTTTTACAACAGCTGTCTAATGATTCAATCAATTCTCCTTCCTCCAAAAGATTAACATTGAAACTTTGAAAGCCTGTGGGGCGTAGCCCTGGAGTCCAACGTGAATTATACACAATTCTGTAACCATTATCAAACGAGAACATCAAATTCATGAATAATCGTCGTGAAAATTACACGTCATTTTTGACGGGCTGTTTGCTTGTTTATAATAATTATTTAACCCTCTATCAGTGGTGAAATTTGCTGCTCACAAATAGGAATGTTTACATAACAAAAAGAAAAATCTCTCCACAATCCTGGCTTGTGATTCCGTTTTCAGTGGCGAGCAATTAAATTCACCTCTCCCGACTTCGTCAGGCTAAAGGGGCTTATAGATGGGGAAAGTAGAGACGGCAAATCGCTGGCTGCAAGTACTTCCCAGTTGCACTTACCGCAAATTAGACAGCACTTGCAATATTAGACTCAATAAGAATTAATTTGTTAATTTCAAACAATGCAGACTACGACACAATATATTCCAAATACTTCAAAGTAAGATAACCGAATACGAATAAAAATATAATAATTTACAATCGCTATGGTTCACTCAACTATAATAAGCAAAAATAAAATGCTTTATGCTTAACGGCTTTCTTTGCTTGCTCACTCATCTCCTTGGGCAGGGTCGAGGTGCGCCGATGGTTGGTTTGTGTCTCTCGGGAGGCAGGGTCGAGGTGAACCGATGGTCAGTTTGAGATTTGCCTTCAATTCGTTGCTTGTTCGTGTTAATTATTATTAGGCTACATATAGGGGACTGTTTACCAATACTGTATCAATATTTAAAGTCAACTGAAGAATAACAATTTAATATGTCGTATGCATATGCAGTTTTTTGTTCATGTTAAAATATTATCTTGACTGTTTATCAATATCAATATTAACAGTCAACTATACACGAAAAAATAACCTAACCTAACCTAACAACACGTTAGTTTTTGTCCCCTGTTGATTTGCACCATTTTACCCAATATAAACCCGCTTTTCGCCATAGTGATAAACATTTCTATTTATTTACAGGGCTTTTCCCACAGTTTAAATAACAACATATCGTACCTAATATTTATATTTAATTTGAAATTAATTAGTAACAGCGTGGCAGCAAAACATGGAGAACAGGCCACCCGACTGGCTATCGGCGCACCTCGACCCTGCCCCTCCGAGGGTCGACGGTAATCCGCTGTGGAATGCCCTGACAATCGGCGCACCTCGACATCTCCCATCTCCTTGTGGTCCCGATGCTTGGTTGTCTAGTCGTCAGGTGGCCCGCTATCGATGCGATGAATAAACGTGCTTCCGTTCCGGCCCGACCCTCGTCTCCTGTCAACAATGGAAACTGCGCGTACCCATAACACTCGGTGGTCTTTGGGCGGCACCGATGGTGCGGGCGCGGCACACGTCAGCATACCATCCTTGTGGGACAACACCTTGACTACAGAGACTGGGTGGTGTGGTTGGTGATGGGGAATTACAAACTGACATGTATTGTGACCTACTGTGACTAAATAAATAATTAAAAACAAACCTTTCTAGTTTTACACACATTTACCGTCGTCCTATTCTTGCAGAATTTTAATTGTATACAAGTTAAATGTAACTTATAAACTGTACATGATGTCTACTATTCATTAAATTTATACTAGCAAATTATTCATTATACTAACAAGTACAATTATCCTTTAAGGTTATTAGCACAATTATGAATATTTATTATTATTAATCAACAATTACAAAGTTTGTTTTTTTTAATGGCCCTGCATCAGATTAAGTTGAACTATTAAAAATGCATAGCTTTATTTATTAATTTATTCATCAACTTGCCATATATATTGGTGACATAATAATCAACAAATTATTTAATAAAAGTTCTAAAATCTTTTCTGCGATTTAAAACAACTAGGTCTTATTAAACTTAAACTTCCGTTAGAGACTCGGCAGCCCCACCACTCGGCGCGTGACGTGGCGGCTTCGCTTCTAGCTCCACGTGGCCACTTCGTGTCGCGCGTGCCGGCCGTTCGAGGTACAGTGCACCTGTCACACCTTGTAAAAAGACCACTCTCTAGGTGCATGCCTGGCCTAGCGTGCATTTTAGAAAATCCGTATCTGCATAAGAACGATTTGAACACAAGAGAAGGTCATTGATATAGTCAAAACGGTTAAGAAATAAAGTAATTAGACTATCAGTTATATAGTTAATATCCTATTGCACCTAGTAATAAAACAACGACTTAAAAACTGCTTTAGCAAGTAGTGTTACCATTTTGGATTACTTAGCATCAGTCAAACCTAAACAGGGTGTCTACTGAAATCTGATTTTAGAATTCCAGTATATTTCCAGTATTTCCAGTATATATTTTTTAAATTCCAATACCGTATCACTCGCGAACTATTAATTAAAAAATGGAGTAACCATGATGACAATTTATTCATATAATCAATATTGAAATAAGTTCGATTTTTGTATAAAGATAAAAACGTATGATTATGATTAATAAGTACTTTCCAACAATAACATTTTTTTTCATATTGTTTTAGGCTACTGCTTTTTTGTGAAGGCCCCCGACTCATCCTATTGCCCTCTGTTCCTCCCACTTTATTTTACATTTATTTAATATGAAAAATAATCATAAAGAACATTTAACTACAAAAAATAATGAAATAGGCTAATACTGTACTTAAAAGTAAAAAAAAGGAAGAATGTGATTAATTTGGAAAAGAAAAATAAATTTTGAGTATAAAATCAAACATATTCTAGGCTCTATCTTTACACAAATAAATGTTTACTTTTCTTGATGAACTATTTGAAGGGATCAACGACTTTTCCGATGTTGGTTTGCAAACATACATAAACAGCAAAAATGACTTGTCAAATATATTTACATTATTATGTACGGATCAAATGACAAAAGCTAATGCATTTTTAAAATTACACATTCAAAAAAATTCCAGTATCTATTTTGAAATTTCAGTATAATTCCAGTATTTCCAGTATGAAAATAAAATTCCAGTATCATTGCAGTATTTCAAGTATTTCCAGTATCAGTAGACACCCTGCTAAACCTATATTGTTGGTTTAATAAATAATCTGGTAGTGTAAAACATGAGTATGGGAAAAATAAATGAGTATAGCAAATTACTTTCCCATTATCGCTCGTCATAGAGTAGTAATACAATTGCAAATTCTACAACAAACGTCGAGTAATCAATCGTCTCCGGACCGAAAAAGAAACAGTAGATTATTAGTTCAACCCCTTTTTCAAAGGATTAAACAAATAAAACTATTTCATTCATAGTCCGTCTATGCTTCCCGCTAAATGAAAAACAGCTGCTAGTCGCAATAACAGCATATGAGTAACTGATGTAACAATAAGGGTTTATACAAGCTAAAAACCATGATTGGGTTTTTGATTTTTTCTAGGTTGGTTATCCTGAATAGCGATGTTACAATAAATCCTTTTCCAACTTATACGATATATGTAGCAATTAATCCATGTGCACAACACATGTCGCAATAAGGGTTTATTCGTGATAAAAAAACCGGACTTATTGTAACAGAAAATTGCTACATTAAACGTTACAATAACTTCATATGCGTATAAAATTGTAACAATAAATCCGTATACATAAACTTATATATATATATATATATATATGAAAATGAACGAACGGTGTTTTTGGCTTCCGGGGACCTCGAAATAAAAAAGTAACATGGTCCCGGGCTTAGGTCTTACCATGGCTACTACCATAATAGCGTATTTTAAATTGTAAAAAGCAACTCTTCACTAAATCTTGCTCGTTAGTCTGCATTAAATATTAATAGGTTACAATACGTTTACCTCTTCAATCCAAACATTTGTCTGCAGATGAGAAATTTGGTCATAGATTTGGGTCATACGTCCCAATTTCAAATCTGGCATCAAAAGTTAAAAAAAACATAGTTTTTGTAAAAAAAAACAAAAAAAAAACATTACAGTTCTTACACTCAACACGGACAGAACGAACATACACTAGAAAAACATTTAATCTCAATTTACGATTCAATGTCGCAATTCATTAATCACAATGTGGCAGGCCAATGACGTCCTGGACAAAATTCTATTAAGGCGTATGATATAAAAACATTTAAAAATACATTTAAGGTATATCTAATTACAAAATGCATATACAGCATTAAAGAGGTTTTTTTGTACCAAAAGATGAATTATATGTATTTGAATAATTTAATTGAAAAGAAAGAAAAATCATAAATTACCTAGCATTAATTGGTTACTTAGCATTACTAAATTAAATTAATTTTTCAAAATGTTTATTTTGGTTTACCATCTCAAATAATCTACAGCTTATTCTTCTTTCTAATAAAATTTACTTTTTGTAAATTAATTTAATTTTATGGTGAGTAATCGAATTATATACTGCATAAATTTATAAAACTTCCACTAAGAAAAAAGCAAAACGAAAATAATCAATGAGTACTCCCAGCAAAGCTATAACAGCTGGCTCGCTCTATTTTTAAAATGACCTCACATGACTGTCTTATCTCTTCGCTGCAGTGTCAAGTGACGTTGTTATTGATTGTTCGCTCGTTTATTGACTTGGAGCGGAAGTGGAACAATTTACAATTTACATTTGAATCATGTCTTCTGCAAATGTTGAGTTTTGGAAGCTAGGAAAGAAAATTGCAGGTGCAGGGTTGAACTACAAGTAAGTTGATTACCTCTATATTAATTTTATGTGTAGTTTTTGCATTTTTTAATTTTGATATTATTCATTGTATTGTTACTTTTTGCTACTTATTGTTTTTTTTTATTTAAAAAATAGAATAACTAGACACTGTTGATTATAAATCTTTTTGACTTTTAAGAAGTTGTTTGATTAAATTAGTTGATATTGTAAACTTAAGTTTAATATCTCCACAAAAACTGTTAGTGTTTATTTAACATTTATTGCAATAGATGAAGCTTGCTTAGTAAAAACTCATAAAAATAATGTATCAAGTATCAAGAACTTTATTGTCCTTGACCTCTGCACAATGAATAGACATTGAAAAATGAACATTATATTACACATTGTTTACAACAAAAATTTTTTACAACTTAAATACTTAAATAAATCTTAATATATCACAGTCCAAGAAGTCATTTAAGCTACAATGTGTATTGGCATTGAGACATTCCTTTATTTTTTACTTAAGTCCTTTAAAAATTACAAGACTTGCATACAAAAGGTAGTTTAAAAAATGCCGTAAACAAACTTATAAGTGACGGTTCCCAGTTATCACTAATCTACATGAAGGAATATCGAGTTTACCTTTACCTCTTGTACTATAACTATAAATGTCTAGTCTGCTTGGAAATGTATTTAAATTTGATTTTATGTATAGTAAATAGCAAAACTACCTCATATGACCTGTCACAATCATCACACTCGCCCTTCAGTCATATTCACCTTAAGATACGCACCATAGAGTGTGTCGGTGTTTCAGTTATAAGTATCTAATGTATCTAGAAGTAAAATGAGATACATACACAAGTTTACAATTGTCATACTTATGTCTGACAAGAGAGGCCGGCAATGATACACAGGGCCAGTCCCACGTACAAATTGTGCCAATAACTTATTTTTGTAATAAAAGAATATTTTTTGAATGAGAAGTGTCCCCTTAGAATCACCCAATTTGATATATGTCACTGGAACAATGAAGAAAATATAATTTTTAAGTATGGTATTCATTGCTAACAAACTCTTTTAACTTAAATAGTTAACTCTAGAGATTTCTTGAAACGTTTTGTTAATGTGCTCCTGCCAATGTAATAAAATTTTTATTATGTAGAATTCAATAATTTAGCTGAATTTAAACCAATATTCTGTTGTGATGGAATGCTCTTTTTTCTGGTTACAAAATAATTTATTTGAATATAACCAGTTTGTAACTTCATAACTTCATCAGTGAGTGAGTTAAGAGCATAAACGTCTTTAAGTGAGGATACCAGGATTGTGTCATCTGCATGAATTATAGAGTCCACACCAACATTCATAGGTAGATCATTGACTGAGACTATAAAAAGGGAGTGTCCCAAAACTGAGCCCTGATTTTGCTGACCTCTCTTATATTCAACTGACTTTTTTATCAATGAAAATATACTGTTGTCTATTGCTCATTTGATCTAATAATGTAAACTGTGGTATATTTTATTACATCAAGTTCTAATTTTGTCAACGATAGATTAAAAGGTACATAATAAAATGCCTTTTTCAAGTCAAATAAAACTAATGAAATAGATTCTTTATTTTCAATAAATTATTAAGGATTTATCAACACCATAAAATGCAGCCGAGGTAGTAAATTTTCCCCAAACCCATACTGTGAATTTGATAGAAGATTATTAAATTCAAAACATTCCTTATCTTGTTCATTTTAAAAAATCAGAAAAGATTGGTAATCTTTATACAGGGCTATAGTTTTCTTCCGAGCATTTTCCTCCCTTCTTATACACTGGAATAGTTTTAGAAATTTGTATAAAATCATAAAATAACCTATTTTTAAACATTTGCTGACACAAAGGAATAAAGAGGTCCATTTATTTAAATGCATGTTTTTTGTCATATAATTTTAAAACCAATCCATGGTTTTTAATTTGAAAATTATGACACAACTCTGATAACATTTTATGATGCTATCTTCCTCCAATGGTATTTTAAGTTACCACATTGAGGAATGCCAAAGAATTCATGTGCAGATGTTTTGGTGCTTCGGATCTTCCCTCCCTAGTCATGGACTGATTTAATGAAGTATTTGTTGATGCTGTCTGCGTTCAAAACCTAATATATATATTTGTGTTTGGAGAACGATCTCATGATAATGATAATGAAGATGGTGAACTTCACAGGTAGCCTTGCATTGGATTTTGGATCCATCATTATAATTACCATCTTAAATATTTACTATAATTTTTACTCAATTTATTTGGTGGGGAGGCTTTGTTTGGGGGTCCTTATGGGAGAGGCACCACTGGAATCTATCGGTAAGTGCCGGAGTTCGGTGTAAAACAAATCAAAATGACCAGTGCTAGTGTTACAAGCTCCAGTGCCGCTAAAGGCCACTGTTCTCGAAATACAATGTTTTATTGCTTTGGGAATGGCACAACAATATTGGCATGCAAACAGGCTGGTACTGAATGAGAAGAAAAGCCAACAGCTTATCATTGGGAAGAAAAGAGAGGAAGTTGCAGGACTGCCAGAAGTGTTACATGTAAGATATTTAGGAGTAGTGATAGATGATAAACTTACCTAGTCAGACCAGCTCTGTATGTGCTAAGAGGGCTAAAACACATATATAGTGATGAAACTACAAAAACAGCGTACTTTGCTCTGTTTGAGGCACATGTCCATTATGGGATAGTGGTATGGGCTAATTCCTCTATAACAAACATAAAGAGGGTCCTAGTTCTGCCAAAAAAAGGCAGTTTGCATTCTAGCTGGCCTTGGACCTAGAGAATCATGCCATACTGCTTTTAAACAACTAAATGTGCTAACTGTAGTGAGCCTTTCCATCCTAGAAACTGCCTTATATGCTAAAAGAAAGAACCTGCAAAGAGGAACTGACTTGCACAATTAATTGTAACACTAGAAGAACCAACAACTTAGTACTTCTGATCCATCGTCTCACACTCTATGAAAAGCAACTGACATATCTGGGAGCAACATTCCTCAACATCCTGCCAGAAGGGGTGAAAAATGTCCACTGCGAGAAGAATTTAAGAGAAACAAAATCATAGCATGGCTATATCAGCGCCCTTTCTACACAGTGGACGAGGTTCTAAACTTCAGGCATGAATTTCAAAACTGCAGACTTTCCTATCTTTTGTAATGTATTAGTTTTAGTGACACATTTACTGTTCTCAATAAATAATTTAAAAAAGAATTATTGTCTACTAGCTGTTGCCCGTCACGACTTTGCCCATGATTAAATTCATGTTACATGTTACAATATATCTTTAAAGAGCAACGAAATCTTCTTTCTTAAGAATTGTGTAAGCAGAGCATTGAATTTTGGAAAAAATTTTCTTAATGAGCACATATGAGCAAAGAGGAACGAATATGTCAAATTTCAAACCGCATAGACCTTAAGTAGGGGCGTCTAAAAGACTTCAAAAACTATATTTGCAAAACCATTTTTAATTTAGTAGGCAACATAACAAGTAAAAAGGTTCGTCCACGTCAAATTTCAACCCTGTAGGCTATATAGTAATTTAGAAGTCCAGTGGGGCGGAGCCCTAAAGGACTTCAAAGACTTTATTTTTTAAAACCGTTTCTTAGTGAGTACATATGAGTATAAAGGAACGTCCACGTTAAATTTCAACCTCGTATGCCCTAGAGCAATTTTGAAGTCCAGTGGGGCGGAGCTCTAGAAGACATCAAAAACTATCTTTGCATAACCATTTCTTAGTGAGCACAAATGAGTTAAGAGTCCAAGTCGAGTTTCAACCCCATATGCCCAAGCGTAATTTACAAGTCCAGTGGGGCGAAGCCCTAAAGGACTTCAAAAACTATACTTGGAAAACCGTTTCTTAGTGAATACCTATATGCAAAGAGGAACATAAATACTGAATTTCAACCCCCTTGGCCGTAGAGTAATTTTTAAGTCCAGTGGGGTGGAGCCCTAAAGGACTTCAAAAACTAAAGGGCTTGCATAACTGTTTCTTCATGAGTACACGTGAGTAAAGAGGAACGTCCACGTAGAATTTCAACCCTGTAGGCTCTATAGTAATCATGAAGTCCTGTGGGGCGGAGCCCTAAAGGACATAAAAAACTATATTTATAAAACCGTTTCTTAGTGAGTACATATGAGTAAAGAGGAATGTCCACGTCAAATTTCAACCCCATATGCTATAGAGTAATTTTGAAGTCCAGTGGGGCGGAGCCCTAAAGGACTTCCAAAACTATATAATAATAATCTTTATATTTGCAAAACTGTTTCTTAGTGAATACTTGTGAGTAAAGAGGAACGTCAATGCCAAATTTCAACAACGGATGCAATAGAGTAATTTTGATGTTTTGTGGGGCGGAGCCCTAAAGGACTTCAAAAAGTATATTTGCAAAACAGTTTCTTAGTGAATACCTTTTAACAAAGAGAAATGTCCATGCCAAATTTCAACCCCATTGGCCCTAGACCTATTTAATAGATCCGAGGGGCGGAGCCCTGAAGATGCTTTCCAAGAGCGTTTCTTAGTGAGCACCGATGGGCGAAGTGGATCTCCCATTGAAAATGTTCCAAATAATTCTCTTAGGTCATATGGTTTTTCAGATATGTTTTTCCTAGATTCATATTAAAAATTGGCCATAAGAATAACATTAGAAATTTTGGAGTCCTGTATGGCGGAGCCCTGATGGAATTTTGCAAAACCGTTTCTTAGTGAGCACCTATGAGCAAAGCAGAACGTCTATGCCAAATTTCAACATCGTAGGTCTTATAGTTTTCTATATTCATTGTTTCCTAGATTTGTATAAAAAATTGGCCATAAGGATAACATTAGATAGAAATTTTGAAGTCCTGTGTGGCAGAGCCCTGATTGAATTTTGCAAAACCGTTTCTTAGTGAGCACCTATGAGCAAAGCAGAACGTCTATGCCAAATTTCAACATCGTAGGTCTTATAGTTTTCTATATTCGTTGTTTCCTAGATTTATATAAAAAATTGTCCATAAGGATAGCATTAGATAGAAATTTTGAAGTCCTGTGTGGCAGAGCCCTGATGGAATTTCGCAAAACTGTTTCTTAGTGAGCACTTATGAGCAAAGAAGAACACCCTTGCTAAATTTTAACATTCTAAGTCCCATAGTTTTTCAGATTCGTTGTTGCTTTGATTTGTATTAAAAATTGGCCATAAGATTAACATTAGATGAAAATTTTGAAGTCCTGTGGGGCGGAGACCTGAAGGAATTTTGCAAAACCGTTTCTTAGTGAGCGTTTTTGAGCAAATTGGAACGTCCATGCAAAATTTCAACCCTCTATACCCCATGGTTATGGAGATTCTCTGATACATGAGTGAGTGGTATTTGACAAATATATAGTAGATTGTCTATTGATGGTCTACCTGATCTATTAAAATCTAAAATGTGATTTTTAGAGTCATTCATTTCGCTTCAGTGCAGCTGACATTTGCGTCTTGAACTATAATAACACTGATAACGGTTCACTATGAAGTGGAGAACACTCAGTAACTAATGGAAATCCACAAATTTAATTTTCCTCCCAAAGAATTAATTGAAGGAAGTCAGCCGGAATAATAATAACTTAACTTGCAGTAGTCACTTTGGTTTTGAATTACATCGATCAGCAAAGCCCTACAGACTACAGGGACACAATATTGACATTCGCAGACTTCTACCCCCGTCCTCAGGGCCGCCTTGAGAGTAAAACGCACCCGGGGCGAGGTTATGATCTGCGCCCCCTTAATTAATTAATTGGCCTATCTCTGAACTGTAATGTTAGATTACAGTCAGAAGCATTAAATTAGGTGCATGGCTAACTTTTCAATGCTCTTAGTTTAAATAAACCAATTAAAAAAATTCACTTGTTCTATAGAGCTTTGTTGGCACAACCATTTCACTTGCCTGTGATACGTTAGTACGACAAGTGCACGGCAATGTGAGATTATGCATGCTACACATGGTCTGGGTCTGGGCGGAGCCTACGAAAATTCACTCTGCATACATTTTTGGTCACGTAACCAGATGCGACCAAATTTCAGCAATCAACTCCATTTAAAAGCATTGCAATGGCCTGATTTAGCGTCAGTTTTTATGTGTATCTTTAAATTAGGTAGGTAGTCAATTAGGTCATAAGTGTGGCATATAATTGTAATCTTTAGGTAGTGGGGGAAGTATGCAGGCTTTAGTTTTCGTAGGCCCCAAAGGAAGCGCAGCTCGAGCCATTTTTTCAGTTTGTAAGATCAGCTGGCCAGTAGATCTACATGCAGCCAAATGTAATTCTATCATGATTCACTTCCACTTGAATTGTAAAAAAAGGTTCATAGTTACAATGATTTAGTGACTACTCATTTCCGTCAAAAAGTACAGTATAAACATCAATGTGATATGTTAAAACAGAGAGTGCATGAGTACCGTATTTATTTCAACAAAGGAGAGAAGCATAATTACAATCAAGTTTTTAACAAAATGTTATTTTTATTTTTCAGAGCTCTTTGTGCTGAGCGGAAGCTACCTATTCCCAAAACTCCTGTAATATTTTTAAAGCCTACTTCTTCATACATTTTAGAAGGTCAAACTATTGAGGTAAGATAAAAATGAGTGAGAGGACACTTGATTTTTACATACAACACACAGCAATAGAAGTAGTGATAAAGGGTGATCCAGCTTTAAAGCTCACAGGAGTGACTGATCAAATTTCAAACTTATTCTTGAGCCAATTACTCTCTGAACAGACCTGGTATTTTTATGTTCTGTGTGCTTCATACTATCATGAAATATTTATAAAAGTTAGCTGATGTATCAAAGAGAATGATGGCATAGAAAGTTTGAAATTGTGGGGATTTATTGGTTAATAGTGTGAAGTTGATCAAACAGTTTTATAAAATCATAAATCTTTAATCTGGTCAAATGGCGGATCTTACACAGTCAATACGGATCGTGATATGTGGATCGTGATCCAGCATCACGATCGTGGTCCAAATATTGCGATCCGTATTGACCGTGTAAGATCCGCCAATGGTAGTACAAAGACCAAAGAATATCTTGATACTCCCCATTTAAGGGAATTCAATTTTTTACTCATCTCTTAATTATTATATCTTATGATTTACATCTATGTTTCATTATTTTAAGATTCCAAAAGAGTTTGAAGTAAAAGAAGAAATAGAGCTGGGAGTGGTGATTGGAAAGAAATGCAAAAACATAAAACCCTCTCAAGTGTTGGACCACGTAATGGGCTACTGCCTGGCTCTGGACCTTACTGCAACCAATTTCTTGGTAAGACACTTGTAGTTCATTTGATTAACAAGTTTAATGTGGAAGCATTTGGTAATTGTTTTGTCCTAAAGAAATAAAAATTAAATAGTCCTTGATTAGAGTAACAAACATAACTTACAACAATACAGTAACAAAAACTTAGTTGAATACATTAACAAAAATAACTTTAAATAGTCTATTAAGGTTTTTAACATGTTAGCGAAGGCGTGATTTTCCGTGATCGTCATTGCCATCCTGAAAGTAAAAATTTAAAAAAAATCTTGCCTTTATAAATTATTATTCCACTGATGGGCTTTTTTATGCTTCCGTCACGTCCAGAGGTGTGAAAATTGACACCTACTTCTATGTGAGTGTGGGTGGTCTGTTGATCACACCCAACAGCACCTAGGATTCGAATCATACTCATGATACGTTGAATTATAAATGCTCCTGGTTTGTGTATAATATGAGTTGTATATTTTATTTTTTATCGTTTTTACTAAAAATACATATACTAAATTATTGCAAACTAAAAAGTACATTTTTAAGGGTACGATTGCACCCATACTGACTTGAGACTCGTACTACAATGGAAGATGAGATCTGAAATATTCTAAATGAACGCTCTGGATCATCCAGGTCCGACATTTCACAAAAAGAATAAACAAAAAAAAAAACACCGAAACAGTGATCAACAGTGATAAAAATGGTCACTCATGTACTCTGCCTTGACACTGACTCCTAGTTACTGAAAACCCCCACACCTACCGCAGCAACAACACTGTCCAGTAAAAAAATACTTGGTAACCACAGAATACAATACTGTTGAGCAGTGCTATGTAAAGTATCAAAATTCTAGCACCCATCTTGGCCTAAAAATAAATTATTTTGTAACGCATTGTAGCTTGGGAGCGATTGCACTCACCAGGATGGCATTAGGGTTCTGTGTGGAAGCGACTACAAACGGGGGAGTATCACCCCCATTCCGCTACAAACGTGATAAAAACTAAAATGCTTGTTTTTATTTCACCAATTATGAGGTGTAGGAAATAATTTTAAAATAACCCAAAATATTATGGTTTTTATGGAAACGTACTGATTATTTTTTATCTTTTAAAGGTAATTTTAATCAGGAAAGTGAGAAAATGGAACACTTGTTCTTGCTTCTAGTAGAAGACCGGTGGTTAAAGCTTATAAAATTTTAAAATGCAAGGGTTTGAATAGTGAACCTTAAAAGCCGGGAGGCTTTATGATTTTTCCAGATAAAAAGAACAAAGAAAATTTTGGTCCAAAGTAATTACCTTGGAATTTTATTTAGGAAGTTCAGATATCGGCTTTACCATTACTATAATGGGAGAAGTGAATATAATAATAAAATTTGGATATCAGTGTATAAACCTACTCATGCAACTCACGGTCGAGTAGACCAACTACCTACTTGTGTGGTATTTTAGTTTTCCAGTTGACGAATAGAGGTTTCAAAGTCAGCAGCTAAATGTCAGCTCAGTTATTCCATGGTGTACAAAATTAATTTTTACCAATGTCTTGTTACTTCTAATTAGAGGTACCCTAACAGCAGTTAAATATCAGTGGCACAACCTCTTTGTTTTACAGTGGTTCACCTGCCTACCCATGACACAACACTGTGTCAATAATTTAAATTGCGCTTTTTGAGCCAGTTCATAAAGGCCACACAGCGTCAGATACGTCTTTAAGTGGTGATGTCAATTCAAAATACACCTGAAGCTGTAGTATGTACTGAGCCCAGCTAGCCCGAGCCTATTCATTTGTCAACTCACAAATCTACATTCTCATTTTGCAATTTTATTTAATTCTAGTGAAATTATTTTATTTCATTTAGGACTTAGCTATATGAAAGTTGCTAGATGTAAGGCTTTTATAGACTAGGATGTGAGTTTTTATATACTCACTAGCTCTTGGTGTGTCTGTGCTTCCAAAATATTTAAAGACATCCTCAACTACTCTCCCATTTAATACCAGAGCTTGGAGTGCTCTAGCAATTATTCTCTTTTCTTAATTATGACCAACAACTTCAGTCTGTCTTTGTAGAGCTTCGTAGAGAACTTAACCTGATCTGGGTATTGTCATCTATATATATATATATATATATATATATATATATATATATATATATATATATATATATATATATATATATAAAAGTGAAATCCCACTCACTGACTGACTCATCACAAAATCTCCGGAACTATCGAACGGAACTACTTGAAACTTTGAATACAGGTTCGTCTAGTCTCTTAGGTGCTCACTAAGAAAAGATTTTACAAAATACCTTCAGGGCTCCGCCCTAGAAGCTTTCAAAGTTTCATTATAATGTTATATGTATGGCCAAATTTAAATACAAATGAAGAAAACTGCGGGATTTAAATTTGAGTGACCTCTTTGCTAATATGTGCTCTATAAGAAAATTGTTTTGTACCTCTTCTTTAAGACTCCGCCCCACAGAAGCTCACAATTACTGCATAGCCTAAGTGTTGAAATTTGACATGGACGTTCCTCTTTGCTCAAAGGTATCCCCTAAGAAACTGTTTTGCAAATATAGATTTTGAAGCACTTAGAGCTACGCCCCACTGGACTTCAAAATTACTTTATGGCCTTCGAGGTTGAAATTTGACATGGACGTTCCTCTTTGCTCATAGGTGCTCACTAAGAAAAGGTTTTGAAAATTTTTTTAGGGCTCCACCCCACAGAACCCCAAAATTACTATAGATCCTAAGGGGTTTAAATTTAAAGTGGATGATGTTCCGTTTTGCTAATAGGCGCTCACTAAGAAATGGTTTTATACATATGGTTTTTTCAGTTCTTTAGGGCTCCACCTAAATGAGTTCAAAATTAATCCAGGGCCAACGGGGTTGAAATTTGACATGGTCATTCCTATTTGTTCATAACTTCTCATTAAGAAAAGGTTTTGCAAATTTCCTTTATAGCTCCACTCAAACTACTTTATTGATTAAATGTTATTCTTAAGGAAGAAGATTTTGTTGCTCTTCAAACAAATTTTATTACCTATAAAATAAATTCAATCATGGGCGAAGCTGTGATGGGCAAAAGCTAGTATTTAATAAATTATAAGTTGTAGAAAATTTATTCTGTATGGTCATTAAATACTTTTCCTGAAATAAAAATTTTACACTGAAGGCCTTGTTCAAAAATAAGTCTTCCTTTGGTGATCAAAGATGAGCAGCCACAATTCATTTTTGTTTCAGCTATACTGTACAGGGTATACTGTGCATTTACAAAAAAGTAAAGTTTTGGAAGAAATTTGAAGCTTACAACATTGAGAATAAGAACCCTTTATTGTCATTAAACATAGTTGTGTAAAATACATTGTCAACATAAGTCGGACATGACTTACAAACTTTGTAACAAAACAACATACGGTTCATGAAAGACTAGGCAAAAAATACTATTTATTTGAGACATTTTAAAAGCATATTTAGTAAAAAATCGTTAAAAATCATCAACACCTTATTCAAACAATTAATTTACTAAATATAAAGGGTGCTTTAAAACCCATTAACAAAAACCAATTTAAAGTGAGCCGAGGACTCAATATTTCTAACATTGAGAGGAAGCTTTTTGAAATGTTTGAGACCAAATACCTTTAAACCTTTAAATAGTTTTGAACCCTTACCTAAATTAACAGATTCTTTCTTAACATCTAATAAAACAAACATGATTGTTCTCTCTTATAAAGATCTAACTATAGTCCGTTTTTTTAAACCTGATCCTTCTCGAGAAAATTGGGGTGGGGGAGGGGTTTAAACTGTAAACAAAAAATTTAAACTGTAAACAACACAATTAAACTCGTGACAAACGTTTGTCGAGTATCAGATTTCTTCAAATAACGTTTTAAATAAGTTATAATATCTTTCAGTAACTCCTAGTCAGCTGATATATTTTTAAGCCAAACCTATTCCTTGTTAAAAGTAACAGTTTTAAAGTAAACTGATTAAAAACAACTGCTACCAATAATATTGTAAAACTGATACACAATATGTTGTGATGTAAAATTACCAGCTGGTATGCAACAGTGAAATAAAACAAAAACAACAAAAAAACCAACAAAAAAACCAAAAGGCTTCAGCCAATGGGATAGTAGCAAGTATAAACAAACCCCCTCCACCATCTCTCCCTCGAAGGATCAGGCTTAAAAAAACGGACTATAACTATAAGTTCTATTTTGACTTTTTCAAATATTTAAAGTAGTGTTCTTGTACTTAACAAACAAAAACTATTTATAATTTGTATGCAGTATTAAAAAAATTTCACACAAAGCAAATTAATGACAATTAGGTACTCATCATGTATGTATGCATTTGTAATGAATCCCATTCCAATATAAGGAAAACAAACAGTCTTTGTTTGCTGCCATCAACTGTGATTCGCAATTATATTCGGAGTACATATTGCGAGCTTGCCTCGTCGAAAAGCTTTAATCATGCTGTGTTTACTACACATTTGTTTACCTATTGCATCTTGATACAATGTTCGTAGGCTGCCAACTATGTTTATGCCTATTTACCTTAATTCTGGTAATATCATCTATCTGTATATAAAATACGTGAAGGCGATTTTTGTAAACACAACTCCTCCCTTATTTCTTTACCAATTAAAAAAAATTTAAAACCCCTCCCACTGTTATCGGGTTCAAAGGCACAAAGTGGGAGCAGGTGAGGTACTGCATGATGTTTTGAGAGGAGCCCTTTCCAGGGCCAATTTTGCAAATAGACCATGTTGGCGTGGGCCCGGGATGTAAAAGAATTTTTAGGTTTGTTAAGGGTAAAAACAATTTTTTATTTGGTGATCCATATTAAGATAGAAGGGGCAAAAATATATCTCAGGCCCTTAGTGTGTCACATACAAACCGCGGGCCTGGCCCTTTCACTCATACCGCTTAAGAGTGTATTCAGTGTGATGATGGGAAATATTTTTCCTCTTAGGGAGATTTTCTTCATGTCCCTCTTTATCTCTCCATATGACAAGACTACCGGGCTCAAAGAATTAGGTGGTAAATTATACTGTGAAAAATGTAATTTAATTTTTCACTTAATTTTTTATCCCTATATGTTTGTACTGAATTTTTCATTTTCTATAAATCAGTTATCATTTTGAGCTGGACATAGGATGAATGGAGAATAGGAGGATTATACCTTGTGTAGTTTTGTTACCGTCTCAGACCAGCTGATTTTCCGACAGTCTCATTAAATATACAACATATAACAACATATTGGAGCTGGGTACAGTTTGAGAGTTTTAAAAGCTACCTACACCCTTTTTCTCAGGATCAAACCAGCAACCTTATTTGGATTAGAAGGCAAGCTCTATAACCCCAGCCAATACAGTATTTATCCAAGCTATTACATAGAGTACAAGTACAGTACTAAAGTTTTTTGTCAAAATACAGATGTTCACCCAGTTGCAGTTGAAGTACACCCCATTCATCCAACCTGGCCAAATCAAAACTCCTCTTTATCGGAACTGTTAATCTGGACACAACTATTTTTTTCTTGCAAAAAAAATGTTTGTGTTTCATCACCTTTAATCTCAAATTTAATTTGTTATACATGCAATACGCTCACATCAAATTTTGCTATCACTTGCCACCAAGCGCGAATCTACATCCCTAGTTATGATTGATGAGCTGTGTAAATATTCAAACGGAAATAAGGAAAAGGGCTAGGAGGAAAAGATCCACTTCCAAAACTGTCAGTTCATGATTCCGGGGAGTGCACCGGTGTTACGTGGAATGTCATTTGACTATTGAAATATAAGTGAAAAAAGGAACGATTGTGTGATCAAGGATAAAACTTAAAACTGTAAAAAGGATCGACGTTGGTGAGTCAGCAATAAAGATTTCTGGAGACAGCACCAGCGCATGAAATACGGTAACATGTTTACTGGGCGAGACAAAGTGTAGCCAAGTTATAAATGTTTTATATCTAAAATGAAACCTTTTTTTATTTTTATTGGATAACAAGTTTTATAACTTTACTTACCAAATTAAAAGAAAACAAAAAAATGGATATATAAATAACATAGTATTTTAATTTACTTTATGACTTTCAGGAAGAAGCCAGGACCAAAGGACTCCCTTGGGCGCTTGGTAAAGGTTTCGACACGGCTTGTCCCGTGAGCCACTTCATCCCGAAGGAAGCCATCCCTGACCCGGACAACGTTCACCTCTGGTGTCGGGTCAACGGGGAGTTGAAGCAGGATGCCAACACCTCGGACATGATATTCCCCGTGGGGGAGCTGATAAGCTACATCTCCAGCCTCATGACGCTGGAGCCCTACGACCTCATCCTCACGGGATCCTCCAAGGGAGTTGCTCAGATCAAGCCTGGAGACATTGTGGAAGGCGGGCTTGAACACTTGGTTAAATTCAAGTTTCCTGTAAAATCAGTCTAAACTTTATTATAATATTTAATCATCATAAATGATGTGTTTCATTTAGTTTATTGAACTCTTCCTTAATTTGTGGTTCTACTGTCCTTTTTTCCTTTTAGTTTTAGGGTAGAAAATTTCATCTTTCGGAATTAGAATCTTCAGCCTATGAGTTACAAGGTGAGCACTACAGCCACTATCTAGCAGTATGAGGGGGGAAGCGGGATCAGCGGGTCTTGTGCAAGTGTCCCTCAACTCTTGGAAAATTTGTACTGTTTTACTGTTTTGAACTGTTTTACTAAGTGTAAAACATGGGTACTATGGCATTACTTCACTTCATAATAACTTACTGCTTTGTCTTTTGTGTCCCCCTCCCTGGAAAATTTTAGCAACGCTACGCTTATCGTACCTAAGCAGTCATGTTGATTTGATTCATGTTAAAGTTACTGGATATAAGAATACACGTATAAAAATGCACGTTCCTGACGATCGAGTTTGAGTTTATCAATTACAAACACCAATAAGCATTAATTTGGTAATTACCTAACACTTATAAATGTAAATACACTTGTAAGATTTCCTAAGATCTCTGGAAATGTTATTGAATGATTTCTTAACGATCCAAAGTTCCTACAGTTTTTAATCTATATGTTTTTTTTTTAATGTTTACATTTAAACAATTAAGTTAACTTGATGAAGTTAGTTCATAAAAATGTTCCTCAAATCGAAAGATAGGTTTGTTTTAATTTATAAATGTCTATTTCGCAATTGAAATTACAGTAATTTTAATTCATGCAACGTTTCAAAAATAATAAAAACTACAAAGGTAGTAATTAATTTTTATTATGAAACTGTAAAATTGAGTATAAACATCTATATATATAATTCTGTAAGCAATATTTTTTGAGCAAAATTGTGAGCGTTATACAGATCGCAGAAAGATGGGAGGGGTCTCATATTAAAGGTCTCGGTCCCATGCACGAGGGAAAACTATCGGCGTGTCCATAATGTTAACAGGAAATGAGAAATCACGTAAAACGTCCTCCATAACAATAGCATGGGGATTTAAAAAAAACGTCTGCTTTGTATACATTAAAACATGTGTTATGGTTTAATTTCAAAATGAGACACAGATGGTAACATTGAGTGAAGATAACATATTAATTCACACCAAGAGAAGCAATCTATCTATATATTAATACGCAAGCATGTTTCATTTCCTCCTTTTTTCTCAGCTCATGAGGATCGTAGGAGAAATCCGCGCATACCGTTAGAAAGGTATAGTCCTGTAGATGAGCAGAATCGCATTCTAATTCGCATCGGACTCCAGGGCAACGCCCCACAGGCTTTCAAAGTTCCAATGTTAATCTTATGGAGGAAGGAGAATTGAATGAATCATTAGACAGCTGTTTTAAAAACAACTGCTAGAAAATTTGAAAGAACAGATGTTTTAGTTATAAAATGTTTTTAACTTCTTGGGTCCAGATCAACAAAAGTTTTGATCGAATTTCGATCAGGGGGCGATCTCTAGTGGTAATAATTCTGTAAGCGATATATATATAATTCTGTAAGTGATATTTTTTGAGCAAAATTGTGAGCGTCATACAGATTGCAGAAAGATGGGAGGGGTCTCATATTAAAGGTCTCGGTCCCATGCACGAGGGAAAACTATCGGCGTGTCCATAATGTTAACAGGAAATGAGAAATCACGTAAAACGTCCTCCATAACAATAGCATGGGGATTTAAAAAAACGTCTGCTTTGTATACATTAAAACATGTGTTATGGTTTAATTTCAAAATGAGACACAGATGATAACATTGAGTGAAGATAACATATTAATTCACACCAAGAGAAGCAATCTATGGTAATAATTCTGTAAGCGAAATTTCTTGGGCAAAATTGTGAGCGTTTTGCAAATCGCAGGAAGATGGTGGGGAGTTTCAAATTAAAGGTTTCGGTCCCATAAAGCATATCCATAAAGTTACAAAGAAATGAGTAAAATTGAAACGTCCTCCTTAAGAATAGCATGGAGATTCGAAAAATGTCTTCTTTGTGTACATTGAAACATATGTTTCGGTTTTATTTTAAAACGAGAGACAGATGATAAAATTTAGTTAAGACCTATTCATAGCCAAATGATAAAAATTAACGCTAGAGTGGTAATACTGTAATAAGACATTTTGTTGCTTTAAGCTATAAAAAAGTCTACTACCATTGACTACTACTTAGGAGAGTTAACCTTACATACTATTACAAATTGTCTGCTGATTTTACTGTTGTTACTAATTTAAATTGTAAAAAAAACTTAGCGTATATACAAACCATAAAATGTTTTATGATCGTTAATAGAGATGCAATGGGCGATGAATTTTGGTATGAGAAACACCTACATTATTTCCATTGTTTTGGTTTTATTTTAAAACGAAAAATGTCAAATGATCATATTGAATGACAATGACACATTAATTGATACCTAAAGTGTATCAGTCAGTGAAGTTTTGGTATTCTGTTAGATAAATTTTCCAAGAAGCCTTTTAGTCATTTCATAGATTGCAGGATTATAGATGACAAGTTAAAATCAAAGACGTTTGTCCTACATACTAGAGGAAAATGCAGCAACTAAAAAAATTTACAACAAAATGGGAAATATATAAGAATGATTATTTTCTGAAAGGTTCTCCTTAAAGATTCTCCATGTAGTGATTAAAAAAAAAATCTGCTTTGTTTACACAAAACTAGAGTTTTGATTAGGAGGGATGAATATTCACAACAAGTGAAGATGCACTTTGAGGTGCTGAGTTTAAATTTTGTAAAAAAAAAAAAAAAAAAAAAAAAAAAACTGACATGAGTTAAAAAAAACAATTTTGTTTATTGCCGCTTTTCTATGTTATATTAAAAAGCAGTTACAGCTCAATTAAGGGAGTACAATTTTTTTCAAAACTTATTTTCCATAGATCGATATGAGTTTAACAACAGACAATATAGAGCATTACAAATGGGTGACATAATAGTACAGGATTGATAAGAGTACTCAGGGGCAAATGGTCTGTTCAAACGGTATTGTTAAAATATTATATACCTCAAATTAAAATTAAATTGTCTGGAAACCTTCGTTGTAGAAAAAATAATACGCTTCGTTGTAAAGTAATACGCTATGGTTCATGCTATTTTAATCTTATGATTAGGGGCTTTTGCCCCTATGAGCCACTAGTTTACTTATAAATAAATGGTACCCTAAAGCCCAATCGGATTTGTAGTTTGCACCATGCAAAGGGGCACCAAACTCAAACTTGTAGAAAACGTGAAATTAATTCGATCTGATTTGGAGAGATCAGACGTCGAGCCAGACACTGGCAGTTCTTTCCCGGAGCAATTCTTGGCGGGTTAACCCCTGAGGGAAAGGAGTGGGGGGAAGTGTCGACAGTGTCGCCAACCACGCAAATGTTGATCTTACAAGCAATGCAGAAAATCGTACTTACGAGGTCAAGAGAGGTGACCTAGGGTTTTAGTGGTTTTACTTTCGTATAATTAAATTACTATAAAATTAGTTACATTATTTAAATTTGATTTATGAAATGCTGGTTTATGATGCAAGGTCAGTTAATTGTTTTTAATTGATTTAAGTCAAAATCATAAATCAAAGTTATAAATCTGTGATGTATATAGTCTAGGTTTTAAGCATGTCTTTATAAACTTACAAAGTTACTAAAAATGTGTAGAAAATACGTTTATTAAATAACTGTTGGATATTCCCATTTACACTAGCAAATAGGCTAAATTTGTAATATATTAAGTTACTTAAAATGAGATATAATTGGGCTTCAGTAGTAACTTATTTAGCCCGTTAGCCTATTAAAATGTTTCTAAAATAAGATCTATCTCCTTAATAGTTTCGTAAAGGACAATTTAGTTTCATTTACTTTACTGCAATTTAAAAATTACCAAACTTCTAGGCATTGGTTAGGCCTAACTATCTGTAGGCTAGCCTAGGCTACCTATGGGGTTCAGTAGTAACTTATTTAGCCCGTTAGCCTATTAAAATGTTTCTAAAATAAGATCTATCTCCTTAATAGTTTCGTAAAGGACAATTTAGTTTCATTTACTTTACTGCAATTTAAAAATTACCAAACTTCTAGGCATTGGTTAGGCCTAACTATCTGTAGGCTAGCCTAGGCTACCTATGGGCTTCAGTAGTAACTTATTTAGCCCGTTAGCCTATTAAAATGTTTCTAAAATAAGATCTATCTCCTTAATAGTTTCGTAAAGGACAATTTAGTTTCATTTACTTTACTGCAATTTAAAAATTACAAAACTTCTAGGCATTGGTTAGGCCTAACTATCTGTAGGCTAGCCTAGGCTACCTATTTGTACCTGCAAAGTGTTCAATAAACATTAGTTAGAACCTGAAAGGTTCCCTACCACCTACCACTAAGCCTATTACTTCTCGTTAAACTAAATCTCATTTTATTATTACAAAATTATATGGGAAGACATATTTTCAATGTAGTAACAAATTTTCTCATGAAGGCATAATACAAAAATATGTTATGCTAACAGGTCTGGTCTAAGTAATGACAATAAAATATAAGTAAAATGTAGGCCTAGTTAAGAAAAAAAAAAAGGAATTAGGGCTAGTAACTTTTCAAAGGTAAATAGATATATTTACAGGTTAAATTCAAAATAATTAGATGTTAGAAGCTAGGCCTAGGGCTTTCTATAAACTTAACTGGAAGAGATGATTTAATGTTAGGGACATATAGGCCTACCGGTGGAAATTATTAGACCTCGTTTTCATAGGGTGAGTTAAGAAACCATTATAATTCATCTAGGTTGCATTAAAACAGTTTATTAGGCTTTAACCAATAGTTTATTGTTGTATAAAAACTATTCTTAATTACTTACTTGGATACTAGGAGATTCCAAGTAAGTAATTAATAATTGAAACACAGTATTTAGATGTCTTTTCAAAGGATTCTAAGCTGTGTTGAACAGAAAAAGTGTTCTTGTACACTTTGATTCTGTTAGTTAGAGTTAACAATATATTTATGCTTCAACTGTGTATTCATAGGCCCCTACAAGTCTGAAGGCCTACATATTTTAATGCACCTTTATTTAAACATATATTTACACACACACTTAAATATTTCAATGCGCATATATAAAAATATTCCAGCGTATTTAGTATTTTATAACTAATAAAACTTATACGTTAGAATATCACATTTTTATACAGTAGGCCTAGGTCTATATTTATTTTATGCGGTCTGTCAGCTAATGTAAAAGGATTATGGTCAGTTAATTAGTTAATAATGTAATCAAGGAAATTTCATATGCACAGCGGATTTCATAGTCGTAATGTTTCAGGTGGATGAGAAGATGAAGCCCTTTAAATGTGATTATTGCGGAAAAGATTTTGCATTAGCTTCATATCGCAGGAAGCATATGAAAAATGTTCATGGGAAAACATCGAAAGGGGAAGAAATTGAGAAAAAAAATCAATTTGTCTGTGAATTATGTGACAAAGACTTTAAATACAAACATTCTTTGCAACGTCACAAAGATGCAATCCATTCTAACATAAAACCATTCACATGTGATCAATGCAACTTCAAAACTAGTAGAAAAGAACGCTTAAATTTACATATAAAAGCAGTTCACACCGGTGGTGCAGCTAAAAATTTTAAATGTGCACATTGCATTTCGAAATTTACATTGAAAGCAAATTTGAGGCACCATGAAAAGAAATATCATAATATTACGAGATTTTGCAAATCAAATAAGACCTCCAGAAAGTGTCCTCTATGTACATTTGTTTCTTCGCAAAACCAGAAAAAGGAAATACATGATCATCTGAAAAACAAACATAAATTGAAGATTGAATGGGAAAAAATGCACTTTCAAACCAAGAATGACTTTGTTGATTGGAAAAATGAACTTGAATTAAAGAATAATGTTTCATTTGTAAAAGCTACAAAAGATAGAAATCACACTCTTCGTTACATATGTCACCGAAGTGGCAGATACACCTCATTAGCAAAAAAACGCCACCCCAAAATTGGTGGCACTTGTAAAATAAATGCTTACTGTCCATGCGAAATTGTTGCGAAAATAAAAGAGGATGGCCAAATGGTGGTGCATTATATGGGAACACATGTTGGTCATATAAATGAGTTGAAACACCTTCGACTAAGAGAAGCAGATCGAAGGAGTTTAGCTGCTAAGCTTCTTTCCAAGACACCGCACGATGAAGTTTTAAAAAAAATTCGAGGGTCTGTATCAAATAATGAATTAAAACGAATCCATTTATTAAATAACCAAGATCTTAATAATATTGAAAGATCCTTTAACATTGATAAGGAAGCACAAAAACACCCATATGATCCTGTTAGTGTAGAAGCATGGGTTCACGAACTAAGTACATCAAAAGACACCGCACTGCTCATTTACAAGCCACAAGGTAAATACGACCCTAACTTTCCCACACTCAAACCAGATGATTTTGTACTGATTTTCATGACTGAAGCCCAAAAATCAATGCTTGAAAGATTTGGAAAGGACATAATTTGCACTGACGGCACACATGGCATTAATAAATATAACTTCCAACTGTACACGATATTAACTATTGACGAGAGCAGAGAGGGTTTCCCCTGTGCCTTCATGTTTTCTAACAGGGGAGATATCCCTATTATGTCTCTATTTTATCAGTCCATCAAGGATAAAGTAGGGCAATTGAATCCGTCAGTGTTCATGTCGGATATGGAAGAAACTTTTTACTCCGCTTGGAATAAAGTCATGGGCCCAGCCACTCTACGGCTTTTTTGCACATGGCATGTGCTTAAAGCATGGAGGTCAAACTTACATAAAATCAAAAAAAAAGAAAGGAAAGACGAGGTATACAAGATCCTCAAAACCTTGTTGTATGAAATGGACCCCACGACATTTTACAAACTACTCAATGGTGCCATGAAAAAACTAGAAGACGATGAAGAGACGCAAGAATACGCAAAGTATTTTAGGGAACAATATGTCAAAGGAGAGGCCTTTAAAAACTGGGCATATTGCTTTAGAGTCCATGCTAAAATCAATACCAACATGTCTTTGGAAAACTTCAATAGAGTTCTCAAGTATTGTTACTTAAGAGGAAAGAAAATCCAACGCCTTGATAAGACCCTATGTGCCATCCTAAATCTGATAAAAGACAAACTATTTGACTATTTAATTAAAGCAGAAAAAGGGAAATTAGTAAGCAAACTCCAAATATTAAGGCGACGACACAAAACTGCTATGGCAACCTACAAAGAAAATGACGTGCTTCCTGATGGTGAAAAAACATGGAATGTGGTTTCTTCCACAGTGCAAGATTTGTACACTGTGAAGAAAGTGAAAAACTGCAAAAACTGTCAGTTGCAATGTTTGCATTGCAACTCCTGCCTCCATGAATTTATTTGCACATGTGTGGATAATTCTATTAAAACAAACATGTGCAAACACATCCATGCAGTTGCTCGGTCAGTGCAAAATACCAAAACTATAAACTGTGACAAACCAATGGCTTATGATAACAATTCACCAAAAGAGATGGTTGATGAAGATATGTTTGATCAAGGGATGGATGGTCAAGAAATTACTTTTCATAAAGAAGAAGATGAGCATAAAAAAATTATTATCAAAGAAGTAAGCCATGACTTCAACACAATAGAGACTAGATTAGAAAAGGTGGAAGAAATTTTTAAAGATATAATTAGGCAAACAACCTCAGAAGAGCAAATTGATTTACTAGAAAAAAATATTAAATCCCTCCACAGTTCAATAATGGCACTCTCAACATCACCTGGACAGTCATTACAAGTTCCGGTAAGTGGAGATAAAAATTTGCCTGTAGTCTATATTGTAGTAAACAATATTATTCACTATATATCACTATTTAAGGTGAATTATATTTAAGAAGTTTACTAACAGAATTGAACTCTTCATTCTCTTTTCACTCAACTTCAATTAATTGCTCCATTTCAAATAAAAAAACCATCAACATTAATTATTCCTCTTTATGCCTTTTATAACTCATACATACAATTAATTAAAGTCCTAACTTTGCCTCAAAAAATAAAGCATTTGTTATTTGTTATTTGTTATTTGTTATTTATTTGTTAATTAGTATGTATCTATGTATGTATGCTGTTGTAACTTACAATACTTATGTGTAACTACAATATTTCTTTGTTTCAATGTATTTTCGATATTACTATGCCGATTGCATTCGGCTTGATCAAAATTAACCATACAATAGCCCTTTGTTGCCTTAAAATTAATTAATTAAAACATCATTCAACTTTACAAATGAATCAAAGAAAGTCATAGAAAAAATAAATTATTATTTTTGTCTATGTTCATTCACCAGAGTTTAAATTTTTACAACTCTTAAATCTTTTTGTTTAATGCAACAATATTTATGCATAAAATGTGAATTGATATAAAAAATATATTTGACCACACCCTGCTGGTTTAGTGCATGTCAAGTGGATTTATACGAGTATATCATAACAAATAACTATTTCAGGATACCTCACTTGTGCCACCTAACAAAAACATTGAGAGGCAAAGAAGATTCAAAAGTACAAAAAAAACAGCAACAGTCCAGGTCCAGAGATTTGATGAAGGGGAGCGCTTGAAAATCGCTTTGGATCTCCTTTGGACACCGCTGATCAGTCTTGAGGTAAGAGCCAACAATTAAAACTAATTGCTCTAAAATTAAAATGAATTAATAATTTAATTTATCAAAATTAATTATTGATATAATTAATATTACCTCGACTTACCAAGGCCAGGGTTGCTATGGTGTTAATGTAAATATAAGAAGATAATGTTAAGCCATTTGTAACATTACCAAACTCTCGCGAGTAATATACCTGCTAAGACGTCTAACCTTTTGTGTTGACATCGGTTACGTTAAGGTTGCATACTTTGCATACTTCCAAGCAATTTTCAGATATGGGCTTATACTATGGGGTAATTGTAGCAGAATCAATGAAGTTTTGATTATTCAAAAGAAGGCAATTAGGATAATTAATCAATCAGGCATACGTGATCATTGCAGGCCTCTTTTTATTAATTCGGGAATTTTGACTGTAATCAATCTCTACCTATTTGATTTAACAATATATCTTTTTAAAAACCCAGAACTTTTGAATTTTAACTTTGACACACATTCATACAACACTCGAAACAAACACAAGGCAGTTATAGATTTCCATAGACTAACCAAAAGTAATAAAAGCCATAAAGTATTATGTCTAAAATTTTACAATAAGTTGGAACACCTAATGAACAAGTACACTGAAAATATTTTTAAAAACAAGTTTTATAATTGGCTTTTAGTCACCCCAATGTACTCACTAGAGGAATTTTTTGCCATGGAGAGAATTGTGTTCTAGTTTGTATTTTAAAAAAAAAGTGTCTGCCCCTTTTTGTGTTATGATGGTTGCTGTTTCATTTTAATGAAGATGTTATTTACAAGTTGTATTTTATGTTCTTGTGTTTGACCTAGCTTTATGCTGGAAAAATGACTTTGTCAATGCTGTAATGTTTTTACGACAAATAAATATTTATTATTATTTATTATTATTATTATTATTAAGACATAATCTTATTACTAGCAGCTACTAAAGCAAATTACACATCCCGGTTGTTTCTCATGGCAGTACGATAAGGGGTCTGCCTATCAAAAGTCCCTGTTTATCTTCTTAATATTAACCTTAATTTTTTAACTTCTATAACAAATTAGACACAGGGTATCCTATCGTTAGATAAGGAATTTTGTATATATACATATATATTAATATAAATTTATTAACTACAATTTCATGTATGTTACTGTAAGTTTAAGGGCACACTTGGCGGGCTTAGCTATGCATTGCATGCAGTTAGCTTGGATGGTACCTGGAGAGACCAACTCTCAAGCCTCCTTCGAGGTGCCATGAACCAACCGCCTGGTAGTTCAGTGCGGTGCACGATTAAAAAACTTTAACCTTAAGAGTTTTAGATTTATTTAGGTCTACTAGGCATATTTTATAACATTCTTGGTACCTCGTACACACTTTTCTGTTATATACACAGCTTAATTAAATATAAGTTAGATTGTGCGAGATGAAAGGGCGTTATCCTATATTTGGCCCAATTCCTATATGTATTAGGCACAACCTTGTAAGAAACACTCAAATTGAATATTTTAAGCTTAAAATAGTAATAATACCACTTAATAATTTGTATTTATTTATCATACTGTAGTATTATTTAGTAAATTATTTTGCAGTATGCTTAGATGTGTAACTTTATTAACACAAACAAAACTTAAGGTGTGTTTCAGGAGGATGTTGCTCGAGCATTCCAACCCAGGGTTCTAGTAATCCAGAGAAAAAAAAGAATTTACAAATGGGTGACCTCACTATGTGGATATACTAATCAAGTGAAACATTATTTTCAGGCTAATATTTTTTTATAAATTCATTCAATTAACAGACAATTCCATTGTAGCACTAATACTGTGTAATCTAAGTTCAATACGGTAGGCCTATATTACATTAGGCCTATATATTGAATTGAGATTACACGAGTACAGCATTATATAATAACTTCTAATAGGCCCTGCACTTTTTAATTTTTCAAGTGTAGGCCGTTACTAAATAAAAATGTAGTTTCATAACTGGGCTACGATGCTACGATACTATCAAATGAAAATACCGATCGTTCCAATCGATATAGGCATATATATTGTATCAACTACCAATTAATTCTAAATCTAGACCTAAATAACAAAGAAATTACTGTAACTAAGTTAATTATCCCTAAGTTATTTTTCTTTAACTTTTCATTCCCATATTTACATTAAACACCAAATATAACCTCAGGTATGCTCTAATTTACATAAAAAAATCAAAACACTAAGAAATAATAATCCTAATGACAACTAAGGCCAAATTTTAACGAAGTAACATATAAGAAGAACAGTTACCTATGTATCGTACTTAGATCTATTCTCACATAATATTAAACTTTCCTGGGCATAGGTCACTTATTCATATTCATGGAGACTAGGTTAGATTATGATATTTAGATTAGAACAAAGTTTGTCAAGCTAAAATTTGTATATGACGGTAATTTTTGATCGATATTTTCATTCAATAGTATCGTAGCCCAGTTATGAAACTGCACCCCTAAATAATAATTCTCAAAATAAAACCAAAGTCTTAGGCCCAGATTCTACTTGACAAATTAGGTACTATTTATATGAGTACTATATTTCAATTATAAATTTTAACTTCACTTACTTGACATGTTATTTTATAGAAACGTAATTATATAAAAATTCATGGATTAGTTTTAAGTTATATCGGTGCTACAATGGCTATCCTACTGACGAAATGCAGAGGGCAGCGCACATGCAATATTTACTATAACATCTTCTAAAATATTATAACTTAACTTATTAGGCCTACATAATTTTTATATGACAAGAGTTAATAGGTCTATAATGTTTTATATTTATTCAATAGTGTTAATTGATAATTAATCAATATCCTAGGCCTATATTAACTTTTAACACAAGCTAAAAACAAAAGTTAACAAGTAATAGTAGCATTCTATATAGGCCTACTTAACATTAAAGTTATTTCCAAAGGCAATTTATTGCATGTGGGCTGTAATGCAGGGTTCTGTTTCTCACGACAGATCACGGTCCCAACCCCGGTAAAATGTAGTAGAACAGGAAACAAATTTATAAAAGTTTATTCAACTATATAATTATTGGTGAGGAATATTTTCATCATCAACATAAACAGTTTGAACTTGAATAAGTTATGAAGGTAAGTTACCGTATCTTACCCTCATATTTGTAATCTTTGGTTTAATTGATTAAAACTTAGGCCTAATTAGGTTTGAATACTTGAATACTTATACTTACTACTTAGGCTATGTACCCAGGTTATGCCTGGGCTACATATATTTAGATAGGTATGATATGACATCCAGAAATTCCGGTTTATCGAGATCAGGGTTTGCAAGAAGGTACTGTATTCATATGTAAGTGCTAGTCTATCCTATGACCTTGATTATTAGTAAGTACCTAACTTAATATTGCAGAGAGAATCTTTGCATGAATAGGCCTAAACTGTCCTGGTTGATTATAATAGTGGAAAGCTATTATTTTAACAACTAAGAGATCCATTAAGCTTACTTACTTTTTTCGTGTAACAATAACAAACATTACTTACCTAATCATATAACCTATGTACCTTGGTAATTCATTAATTTTCAGTGAATGAAACACTTCTAATATAAACAAACATCTAAGCTTACATTAATACGATATACCAAATAAAGAAGTTGTTAACTTTTAAAAAGAAGAATATTCTGTCTTGCACCACAACAGACGGGCAAGGGAAGGAAGTTCAAAGAAGTAAAGAAGTGAAAGTGACAGTTTGAACATAAACAATAACACGTTGTATTTGTTGTATTGGCAACACTGTCAACACTTCCCCCACTCCTTTCCCTCAGGGGTTAACCCGCCAAGAATTGCTCCGGGAAAGAACTGCCAGTGAGCCAGACAGGCTGGCGCGGCGGCGTAGTTGAGAGTTTCACCGCCAGGCCGCGGTAAAGTGAAACCTGAGACCCTGCCACAACAGCTGAACAGCTGACGCCGACAGACAACCAGTTGCGGGCAGACCTCCAGCGGCGCGGTTAGGTTGCCGATCGATTTTTAACCGACGCGCGGCAGTGTTTATTCTCCAAAACTCATGGTTTTGTGACATATTTGACTCTGTTGGATACTCTGGGCGTGCTGTTACTGTGTGGATATTTTTACTTTACTTAGGTTAGTAATTTTCTGTAGTTTGCCTTTATTTTATTGCTGTATCTTTGTGGAAGTTGCCCTTGATTTTTACCGGGTGATATTTATTTCTATTGTCCTATTTTGTTGAACATAAAGCTTTGCATGTGCTGTAATTATTTGTAACATTTTATACAATAAAAAAAAAATGTATATACCAACGCAACGTTTATGATTGCCATGAGGCATTGTTTTCTATCGTTGGCCGTTGATGCTTTGTTGATAGCTCTGTACATCGTGCACCCCTCGCTCGCATCGTGTCAATTAACCCACTTAAGAGAGGGGTTCTAAGTGGTCGGGTTTCATAACTGTATTACCAGTGCATTCTATTCGACTACCGTTTGTTTACCCATAACAGTCATAAACTGTCTAGACCTATCCCATTGCCTGAACAACTTTTACTTGTTATTAAGCCTACCTAGTTTATATATAAACTGAATTGAATGATCCCTTTCATTAATAAAAACAGATTTACATGTGTAATTATTTAGAAGGCAACATTAACTAAGCAATAGAAAAATTAGGAAACACATTACAAAATGGCATGTGCTCCCTTGGTTTAAGCATATAAAATACCTGGTTAGTTTTTCTATGGTTTATGTATTGTCCAACCTCAACATTATTCTACTGTCGGAGATACAATAGATATTTCGAATCTAAAAGATAAGTTTATAATAAATCTCGCCTTTAAATCTTTAAAGTATGTAGTGTGGATATATGTTTAATTTCAATTTTATACTGCACTTGGGTTCCATGGCACAGAAGAACACTATAGTAGCTTATGTCATTATAGCTTTTATGGTATACATTTGGTAGCTTATATCGACTGTAGCTTATAATCGTTGAATGTTAGACTATTGGTGTAGGATATGGCAACAAATTGTAAATTTATTTTGAAAGTGTCATAAACTTTTCTACCTCTGAGAAATTAAATTTCTTTTACGCTACTGGCAAATAACTTTTGTTTGTGGGTTTCCTCACAACCGATTGTTATGGATGTTATTAACTTATATGTTAATGTTGCGAAATTAAAAAGTAATAGCCTAATTTGCAAAAGTTATATAGGGTAGCCTATAAAGTGGCAAGAACGGCATCAATTCTCAGATTCTCGAACAGCAGAGATAACCAGATAACCCACCTGATGACTTATTGATAGAGAATTGTCCATCATCTCTTAGAATAAAGTTCAGAAAAAATATGAACATTGCGAATTTATAACTACAGCTAAACTACAGGTCAAACGTGTTTTGTGTACTTTACATATTACAAACTTATTTATTAGTGTACATTCAAAGTTAATAATTTACTGAATTTTTTTGTGGAGAAAAAGTACACAACAACAACAAAAATGTCCGATGATCATTTACAGTATCAATGAAGAAGATGTCGAGATGTGGATGAGAAGTCCTGTTTTTTTCAATCTTGCTTGATTTTTCCACAACTGTTATCGGTAGACGGTTATCATGGGGGATAAGGACTTCTAGGTTCAGTCTCCCAATCAACTATTTATTTTGTACGTTCCACTTACCCAAACAACAATAGTCGGGTTCGAAGTCCGTTGTTTGTTCCGTGTGCGCCCGGTGAGCGGCCACCGCTGAGCCAGCAAGGCCAAGGTCTAGCTTTACTGCGTCTACCGGGGTCTGTTGTTGCGTCAGCGGCCAATCGCCACCGGCCTCGGACACCTGTCTGTATAGCGTTTCCTTCCTTCCTACAGTTGCAGTTAATTTCCAATGGTTGGTGAATGTTTATAACAAAACAAAAAATACATTTATTTTACTATAAAGTCAGGGCGAAAAGGGCGCTCTATCATTGAATCATGGATCATTTGAAGACAAGGCGAGAAAACAAGTTCACCAAGGAATAAACACCGTAGCGCGTCAACTTGATCAAACACAATAGAATGATCTATGGCCCGTTGAAAATAAGCTGTTACAAAAACTTTTCATTTTGAAACCTACTTATAACTTAAAACGAAACGTGTTGTTTTAATGAAAATACAACATATATTTTTAAAAATAATTCCTTCTAACGGTAACAAAATATCCAGTATATTCTATTTTACTTCATCATATTTTAATCGAAAATGACAAATAACCCATACTTTGTATAACTTGTCAGTCGACATGTTGCCTCTACGGAGAAAGTTTCCTGTCAGTTGGGTTTTCCTCAGATTATGGGGATTGGTCATCGTAATCCCTGATGCACTGCGGCTATATTCTTTGACTGTTTAGTTGCCGTGTTGTCAATGGATAATGGAATAACGGAAAGTGTACAATAAAAACAGACCGGAGATACTGTGTCGAGGGGCGGGGCTACTTTTGTTTGGTGTCAAATCGGGCTGTAGCTGTGCTGTGTATGTGTAGGTCCCGCCGCGGAACCGGTTCCCCAGATGTCTGCCGTGGCTCGTGGGCTACTTCTCCTCCATTCCATAAACGACCGAGTGCGGCTTAACTTTCCTCCTGCTGGCTCTTGAAATAACCTTTTTGAGACTAATGGTAGGCTACTCCGTCAACGTGAAGATGGTCAAATATGGGCCTATCATTAGAACTGTAGTACTAATGGTTTGTGCATGTATGTAACAGGCTATTAAAAATAAATATACCGGTACTACTAGGACTATTGGTGGCGTAAGACGCCGATGCTATCTAGAAGTTTGCTGTAGAGAGTCATTTTTTTTATTAAATTAGAATATTATATTTATTTTTACCTCAGATTATCAATGTGTAACCATCGGGCGGCTAAAATATATATTTTTAAAAGTTAAAGCGCACAAGTACAAAGTGCATTGGTGTACGTCAGCAGAATATTTTGTACGTAAATCTTTTACATATGCCAACAAAAAAAGAACATACAAAAAGCGCTTACAATTCATAAAATCGCACAAACATATTACCCTACTTGTTTGAGAAGTGTAAGTAATAAAATAATACTCTTATAGTAAAAGTTTATCTCGAAAAAGATTTATCATGATACCCACTTTTCTAGGCACATCCCCAAGTTAAAAACATTATTATTTAAATTAGCGAATCAAAAGTAGAACCTTGATACACTGTGTAGTTCGACACTTTGTGAACTTCGAGAGTGTCAGAGTGTCTAAGTAACAGAATGTCTAACTGTAGGGAGTATATGGGAAATTTTAACATAGGGAGTATAAAAATCATGAGTTTGATTTAGGAAACAGTAAACAATAACTTGATTGAACTTTAACATAACTAACATTAAAATCATTCACCTTTGTCAGTCTCCAACATGGACACTATCGGTCGTTACTGACATGTTAAGTTGTCATTGGGAGTCGAACTATCGAGGTTCTACTGTGTAAGTGAATAAGGAGGTCGCTCGGGAGTATAGCAGCTTAGAAGTGTGTCCAACATCTATATACTATAGGTAATTTTAATTTTTGAGCTGTGTTTCCTCTCCATAAATCCTCCCTGTGTCCTTGTCATAATTCCCCGCTTTAAATTTAGTATTCGCTTTGATAAAAATCAATTATCACATAAGTAAAATGAGAAGGAAGTAAGAAGTAAAATCGAATGGACTAAAATTATTGAAATGCCTTTGCGAAACAAGACCGCAGAGAAAGTAAAACGCGTGGCATCTGACCAACAGAGAAAGCCGTAACTGGATATGAGGACGATTCTCAAGCGCAGGACGTTCCCAGTGTGTGAATGTGAGGATTCGATTCGATTATGTGCTTACTACTTTTACCCAAACCGAGCAATGCACGGGTTGATGTGAGAGCGTGTTTTGGTTTTGATACCGTAATGGAGACAAGATTCGGTCTCATACCCAGGCACGACACGAGTGCAAGACTTGACTCCCCGCAACAACTCACGCACCATACACAACTTAACATTTACTATTTCCAATCTTTTACTTCTTTTTAATATAAAATAGCAGATTGATCAAATTTCCAATGGCTAGTAAATATTATAAAATTAATTTATAATAGTACCCAGAAAAAGAAGGACCAGGCACAAATCCAAGCTTTTTTACGAAATCCGGTCATAGTCCATCGCTAAATTATTTTGCTTTATAAAAAAATCTATATCCTTTTGTTTTTCCGGTATTTGAAAACAAGACAAAATGATCGGAGTGGTACTGTATTGTAAAAGAAGCCAGAGCATGCGACAATAAATTTCAAGTAGGCTACTGTATTAATTAAGCATATCAATCAAGGATTTTATTGTGTGTTAAGCTTAAAGAGTGTTTAATTAAACTAAAAATTCTTCATGTAGGAAAATTCAAAATGACGAGTTTTTGTCAGCCTTCATCTGAAAAATTCGCCCCTGAAAATTAATAACTTTTTAAAGTCATTTAATTAACATAGACCTACTGAGTCAATTATAAATGTATGTCGTCTTTGTTGCGCTGTCGCGCTGGGGCGTGAGGAGCGTGACCCGTGAAGAAAAACAGTTACCGCGACTGCGACATCCAGACAGTGGGTCACCGTCACATCTCGTCACATCTCGTCACATCCCGTCACATCTCGTCACATCCCGCACGTCACATCGGTGCTCATACTTGCCACACTGGCACCGGCACGGCACGGGGGTGATACAAAAAGGCAAATTCACCTGTGGGCTAGAAGCGTTTCAGTCGGCAATGTACAGTAAACCATGCGAATTCCGGGCAAAACAGTATTTTATATTCCCCTGTTTCCGACGCCGTTTTTCAACTGATATACTTTAAACTTGATAATCATTTAGTTCGATAGTTGCATTAGATCTCTCATACCTTAAAGGTTTAAAATTGTAAAAAATATAACGCTAAGTGTCATAGAAAAGTAATTAAATTTTACTTACTCTCATGATTCGTTTGTAATAATACAATTTATTTTTACTGATACATCAGGTATTAGGGGCCTAGATCCAACCTTAATCTAAAAAAAAAAAAAACATATTTATTAGGCCTAACTATAACTATTTGAAAGAAAAAACACTCTCTGAAACAAGGTAATGAGTACGGTAGGCATGTCTTGAGTGTTTTTACAGGGCGAAGATGACTCTTCAATACAGCAATAAATTCACATGAAAATATAAAACTATTAATTAATACATTTGATTTATTGAGTCATTAAAAATAAAAAATTAACATTGATTAGACCCATCCTAATTTCTTATATGTATGTAAAAGCTCTATAACTTCTTGCAAACAATGTTAACTGTAAAGCTAGGCCTACCGAAAGTCGTAAAATAAAATGACTCGCTACTGTATTGAAATCAAGTCATAATCAGATTTTAAGGCCTGATAAATGTAATAAATTTTCGCCAGAGGTGTTGTGTATGAAAGTGAGGAGCGGATTGAATGAACATGTAGGTGATAACGCGAACGGAAGAAGCGGAGGAATGCAACCGGACGGGTCGGCAGCCCGGGGCGGCCAAACCGGTATGGGGGCCTAGAGCCGCGGGGCCGGGGCGGGGCTGTCAGACGGCGGGGCCCGGGACAGAACCCCGGGACGGCGGGGGCCCTGCAACATGGGCCGCATCGAAATGCAGCCAAGGACCAAGAGTCTGCATACAGGGGAATAAGTTATATAGTTACTGCCGTGGATGCGGTAGAGAGGCCTACTGTCATCGAAATAACCCCAAATGAGAAAAAGAACCGAGGATTGCCGTGGAGCAAATCATTCTACTATTTTAAAGAGTGCAACGTCCCATGTCAGTTCATTGGAATGAACCTCGCGACCAAATAAACCAATAATATCTCAGAAAACATATCGGGTGTAAACACGCGATAAAACTATTAAAGTGTAACGTTTCTGATACATGTTTTGGATTGTGAAGCCTTAGAAAGTAACAAACTTGACGCAAATTCAAAACTATGTCTTCAAGTTCTTGTAATTTACACTCTAATATTGGCTAGCTGACAATCGATTGGCGGAGGAAATATTTCCTGTCGTCGTTGCATCTTAGCGGCGATGCGGTCGGTGAACCGCACATGGAGGTAGGATGTTACGCCACTACCACTCCACCTCCACCACCACCTCCACCTCTACCTCTCCACCACTCGCCACTCGCCACTCGTTCCCGGGTCTGGCTGGGGAAAGTAAACGTGCTACTGAGTGGTTTACTGCGTATCAATGTTAGTACCGACAGCGAACTTGAAAGTACACCAGTCTAGAATCTCAGAACAACACTCCGAACAACAAATTAATTATTACCAAGCGTTCTACCCTAGAGTTATTTTAATATTTTTTACGATTCCGTGTGGTACTGGACCCGAACTACGTTGGGTATCTATCCTGCAACCTTTTACGTTAGGCATCTATCCTGCAACCTTTTACGTTGGGTATCTATCCTGCAACCTTTTACGTTAGGCATCTATCCTGCAACCTTTTACGTTAGGTATCTATCCTGCAACCTTTTACGTTAGGTATCTATCCTGCAACCTTTTACGTTAGGTATCTATCCTGCAACCTTTTACGTTAGGTATCTATCCTGCAACCTTTTACGTTAGGTATCTATCCTGCAACCTTTTACGTTAGGTATCTATCCTGCAACCTTTTACGTTAGGTATCTATCCTGCAACCTTTTACGTTAGGCATCTATCCTGCAACCTTTTACGTTAGGCATCTATCCTGCAACCTTTTACGTTAGGTATCTATCCTGCAACCTTTCTTATTCACCTACAATAACGTCAAAATACGCCACCGTTTAAAAATGACATTAAGTGTGTAATACTAAGTGTCTATTAGACTGCAAAACGAAATACTATTCTTGAAGGAAGGTCAACTTTTGCCATTGAATAATTGATGATTTACATTATTCGCTTAAGATGGCCACCCTGTTGTTGGGTGTTGTTGGGCCCTACCGGCCGTTCACTCCACTCTCCGAACCACGAGGACTACACGTGCACGTGGTGGACACAAAGTACTCTGTCCACTTGGGGCCGAGCGATCTCTTTGAAAGTACACACTAAACAACATTCACTGGAAGTAAAATAATTTTAAATATTTTTGCTCCAACAATGAACGATTAACATTATTTTTTCCTATTGCGATTTTCAATAAAATCAATAAAATTTCAGTTAAAACAATGTCGACACTTTTTGTTTATTGTTTGATTATCATATTTAATTTCGTTGTTTCAATTGTTCAGTAACAAAGTACGAGTAGTCTACACGACTCGTACGGTACGCCGCCATGGGTGTTGCGCCTCACCGAGGGCTGATCACTGAGCAGGTTGCTGCCCCAAAGCCAGAGGATGGTCACATTCGCGCCACACACACGGCTGACGTCTGACGGTTGTAGGGCAACGGCAGTTTCCGCCCCCGCCACTGTCACTTCGGCCGAAACCGCTAACGCTAACCCGAAAGTGAACAAAACTAATTACTAATAGGCCTATAGCACAAGCGTCTACAGAACGATTTGTAAAAGGCGTATCTCTCAAAGAAATGTTTTCTCCTAAGTCCCCGTTTTTGTAAACTGGTTTCTCTTAAACCAGTTTACAACGCCAAGTCAAACTACTTGAGTTATGATTTTTTAATTTAGTATATTGTGGTAACTTTCAATAACAACCCTTGTATCATGATCGTGTATAGACGTGCAATCGTGTTACATATTCAATGGCGACATGTATAACAAATCCTTTATTATTCAGTGGAAAAGAAGCTTCGAAAAGTCTTTACTGTATTGAGTCATTTAAGGCAGAGGGCCTGCGATGACCCTAAATTTCAAATTAATACTGTATAATACATAGAAGTAAAACGACTTATTTCATTACTAATGAAGTTCGTATATAATTTCACTCACTATAAGGACCGAACGAACTTTTAATTTACTGTAATATGTTTAAGGTACTTACTGTACTTAAAAATGCAAGGTCAGTAATAGTTTCTGTTTTCTTATTTACAGGCTCTTCTGCATCTCAGCATAAGTAATGATAAAATGGTCCTGGTCGTTCTACTTCAATATCTTAAGCAGATATTCACCGAATTTTTCTAACTTGAGTCTCTAAATACCATCACCCATTGATTAACTTTTTTGTACAAAAATTTCTTAAAACTCTGATTTTCTTTAAAGGTCCGGAGATCGCTGAGCGATCGAGTCGCACAGGACATTGAGCGCCTGCAAGACTGAGGCGTCCTTTCATGCCGCGCCGACCGCGAACGCTGACGGCACATGCCTGTACACTAGCTGCAGGCGGGGCGGCAAGCTTGACACAGTTATCGCATCTGCCGCCACAGATGTGCAGTTCGCTCGCGGCCTTGCCGTTCGTTCTAGCCTATAAAATGAAATAATGTTCTCGTTGATTCCTACATCTCCCTCGACAGTCAAGTTTTTGCACTGAAACAGCGAATTTCGCGATCGATTGTTTTGTCGTTTTTATCGAAGAAAGGACGACATGGACGAGATTTTGGATTTTAATTTCGACGAATTGTTCAATGACTCCGGTAAGCATAATATTATCTCTTGCCATATTATAATATTATAATATTATTATAATATTATTTATCTCTTATAATATTATTTATTGCCATGTAAGTAATAATACATACTGGGTTAGTTTCTATTTAAAATGTATAATTTTTTAAACCTTATTCTGACAAGATTTTTGGTATTTACATAAATTGCACTGAAAAAATTTACAAGATTGCACTATTGTTAATGTTTAATATGAGTTCTAAAATGCTTATTTTAATAAAATCTATTGGCTAAAAGTACGCTTCATGTACATGAAAAGTATCAGTATGACAGCTATTCACTATATTATACATCATGGTCGAGCCAATAGAGATCGAAATTATATAATCTCAAAACAGCTTCCAGAGGGGATGAATTTTTCAAAGTTGATAGAATATGTTACGGTATGTATTACCCCAAAAGTCACTATCCAACCCCAATAAGAAGTAAACTTGCAGCACTGTACCGTACAATATGGCCGAACATTAGCATCAGTTCACGAGAAAAGCTTCATATTTAAATTATTTTTATTTTAGTTTGTTCCTGACAAAACGTATTACAAGAACTGCAGTTATCATGGAAATGGTCTGCTGATCAAATATCCCCAAATATTGGTTTTATTTTTTATTTAGGTTATTCTTTTTTACATAATATTATGTTGATAGAGGAGTTTTGGGAGTTTTGGCGCCAAGGTGTCAATAATTTGTTACCGTATCATTTTGGTTCTTCAAATTCGCACGTTCCATCGCAGTCCACTCATTGCTCTCTCTCTCGTGCACTACTCTCCCGCCGTCGCCGTCGCGGTCGGTGATCGGTGTGATTCCCCACAGCCCCGCCCCGGGTGACATATTGGGGTGGCGGCGCGACAAATGAGCTCTTGTCCCCGCGAGGGACGATCTTTTGTTATTTATAGGAGGTCTAGCCGTCTAGACCCAGGACAGACGCCTCGTTTGAGGAAATCCAAAGAAACCCATAAAACTGGAGTCAGCTCGTGCCCTTTTCTCCCGCTAAACGTTTCGCACGTTGAACCATGCCACTAGTCGCATTTTAAGACTACAGTTATAGCCTTCCCAATTATCCAGCGGCCCCGTGCTCGTGAGTAACCGATGACTCACCCGCCGGTCGCCACCGGTGCGGTATAATGGTACACCGTATACTGTATACTGTACTGCACCGTAACCCCATCCCCATGACTCGCAGGTTTTCACGCAGCCACCGGAGCAGGACCCGCAACGGCTGTCCACGCTCTTCTCTCCTCGCCTATCAGACAACGCCGATGTTTTAATCAAATTATCACGGTTTAACCCGTGGTTGACCTCAGTAATCCGAGCCGTCCGGAATCGCGGCTCCGCTTTTTACATACAGTACTCCCCTTTGTGTTCTCATTGTTAGACTATGATTAAATGTTGTACATTTGGAACTAAACTTTTTGATTAAATAATAGAATACAAGCAAATTTTGGCTCCCTCATATAAATTACTTAACTACCCGGTTAGTTGAAACAAGCTTTAAACGGAACAGATAATGATACATTTCGAAACCAATTTTGGATAGTTTTCAACTTTACATCAATAATTTTAATAAACCTTTACAGCCATTGCTAAAAATGCTTAATTAAACGGGACTCCATTGAAACTAAGCTTTCTCCATTAAAAATTCTCTTAAAATGCACCAGATTTATTGGCTTTATCTTTTGCTTTTAAGTGTCTCACCCCTTAGCTAAATCTAAATTTTCCAATCGCCCTTGACACACACTTATCGTTGAATTGGATTGTCCTCATAGGCGAACTCTTGTGTGTAGTCAGACAATGGTGGCATCTACAATAATCTACGAGAAGGATTATTGGATTATACGTATCCGTAGCCAGCTTTCCTATATAATTTTGGTCGCCTACTGATCACCTGATCATCAGTATAACCCGATGTCCGAGCCCCGCTAATGATGTTTTGCCAGGTCGACGGACACGTGACGGCCACTTCAGTCGCAAGTCACATGCGTCGCGGCCTCAGTGTTGTCTCACTTCAGTCACAAGTCACATGCGTCGCGGCCTCGGTGTTGTTTCACTTCAGTCACAAGTCACATGCGTCGCGGCCTCAGTGTTGTCTCACTTCAGTCACAAGTCACATGCGTCGCGGCCTCAGTGTTGTCTCACTTCAGTCACAAGTCACATGCGTCGCGGCCTCAGTGTTGTCTCACTTCAGTCACAAGTCACATGCGTCGCGGCCTCAATGTTTTCTCACTTCAGTCACAAGTCACATGCGTCGCGGCCTCAGTGTTGTCTCACTTCAGTCACAAGTCACATGCGTCGCGGCCTCAGTGTTGTCTCACTTCAGTCACAAGTCACATGCGTCGCGGCCTCAGTGTTGTCTCACTTCAGTCACAAGTCACATGCGTCGCGGCCTCAGTGTTGTCTCACTTCAGTCACAAGTCACATGCGTCGCGGCCTCAGTGTTGTCTCACTTCAGTCACAAGTCACATGCGTCGCGGCCTCAGTGTTGTCTCACTTCAGTCACAAGTCACATGCGTCGCGGCCTCAGTGTTGTCTCACTTCAGTCACAAGTCACATGCGTCGCGGCCTCAGTGTTGTCTCACTTCAGTCACAAGTCACATGCGTCGCGGCCTCAGTGTTTTCTCACTTCAGTCACAAGTCACATGCGTCGCGGCCTCAGTGTTGTCTCACTTCAGTCACAAGTCACATGCGTCGCGGCCTCAGTGTTGTCTCACTTCAGTCACAAGTCACATTCGTCGCGGCCTCAGTGTTGTCTCACTTCAGTCACAAGTCACATGCGTCGCGGCCTCAGTGTTGTCTCACTTCAGTCACAAGTCACATGCGTCGCGGCCTCAGTGTTTTCTCACTTCAGTCACAAGTCACATGCGTCGCGGCCTCAGTGTTTTCTCACTTCAGTCACAAGTCACATGCGTCGCGGCCTCAGTGTTGTCTCACTTCAGTCACAAGTCACATGCGTCGCGGCCTCAGTGTTGTCTCACTTCAGTCACAAGTCACATGCGTCGCGGCCTCAGTGTTGTCTCACTTCAGTCACAAGTCACATGCGTCGCGGCCTCAGTGTTGTCTCACTTCAGTCACAAGTCACATGCGTCGCGGCCTCAGTGTTTTCTCACTTCAGTCACAAGTCACATGCGTCGCGGCCTCAGTGTTTTCTCACTTCAGTCACAAGTCACATGCGTCGCGGCCTCAGTGTTGTCTCACTTCAGTCACAAGTCACATGCGTCGCGGCCTCAGTGTTTTCTCACTTCAGTCACAAGTCACATGCGTCGCGGCCTCAGTGTTGTCTCACTTCAGTCACAAGTCACATGCGTCGCGGCCTCAGTGTTTTCTCACTTCAGTCACAAGTCACATGCGTCGCGGCCTCAGTGTTTTCTCACTTCAGTCACAAGTCACATGCGTCGCGGCCTCGGTGTTTTCTCACGACCGTCGGATGTCGGCGGTTTCTAACATCTCGAGATCGGTTCGCTTTTTATGGTCCTTCATCAGTTCGGAATGTGGTTCAGGCGTGGGCCTACTTTCGTCTTTACCACTTCAGGAAACTGGTCATCAAACGAATGCTAATTTCGATCTCTCGTTGGTTTTCGTTGGTGTTTAGCCGCTTGTTAGAGCTAATTCACTCATTACACAAAATCACACCTTTTTACTCAAATTTTGTTCACCTTCACCTTCGTAAATAGGAGCTGATTCAAAAGAGATGATGCTGTTGATAAATGATTTTTTTTTACTTGCACAACGTTGTAATAACTTATAGTCTATGCTTATTTTACATTTGCAAAATTATAATTATAAAGTAAAAAACAATCATCATCTCCCTTTTATTATGACCTCAAATAAAACATTTTTTCAGTTATTTATTTACTTTTTCTTTTGATTAGGTTCATCCTTGAAGTTTGCATTCTCGTCAGCTAGACAACTTTATTTATAATTAAAAAAAAAAAAACATCAATATGTTTTCATTAGTCGTAAGTTAAATAATTGTAATACCGTAATTCCAGCTCATGTAGTAGTTCTTGGCGGGTCTTGCCTGCCTGCTGCGTTCCTCCCCACTCCTATGCTCGACCCCTCACCCCGTCTGTTATCAGACGATCTCTCCTCTCGCCCAACCGGATGTGTTAACAACCAGCTGATTGATCTGATAAGGTCTTCCTGTTTGTCAGATTGGCACCTCTTTGATTTTTAAGCCGACAACCATTTGGTGCACCTTCAAAGGGTTGTCCGCACTTCACAGACTCTAGTAGTTTTGTTTCTGCAGTTTTTAAAAAAGAAATCGTGTTTTAACAAACTTTTGTATCAATTCCAATAACTGTTATTTCTCGGTTAAGTGTTGGCCAAAGCCAACCAATCTAAGTTAGTACAGCTTACATTTCTGTTCCATTGTGTTAGTGGAATAAAATGAATCCATTTGTCAGCTTAATCCATCCCATTTCATGTTATTTTGAGTAGCCCTACCATGATTTTTATCAAATCAAATTTTACAGGCAAAAGTACCTTTTTGATTTTTAGCCTAGTTAAATTTTAGTAGATATTTGAAAATGCGTACCGGTACCTGTCTGAATGAAAATCAATCTTTCACTCTGTAGGCCTATATTGTTGAATTTAAATTGGACTCAAACGTTTATAGTCTACACAACTCTTCTGTATAGTACGTGCGTTCTTGTTCTTATTTGGCCGTTGATTCTTTCACAGAAGAAATTCTTTTATTTGTGATTCTATTCATTTTCATGTGTTTCCCAGACTTTTCATTAATCTACCTTGGCCCACTCCTACATCCTCTCTGCTTGTTGAAATGATGATAGTAGCCACAGCCGACGGCGGTCAGTGGTGGAGTGTGGTTGCCATTTTAGATTGGCAGCTGTCGAATAACAAATTACTAACGTCAGAAAGCTGATGGCATTACTCTAGTCGGCGTCAATAGAACGGGCGGGTGAAGGTCAAGCTAATTAACATGTAGTTAAATGAGCAAAAATCAGCTGGCTTATTAAAAGACTTGACCTTGACACGCCTGTTCTATTGCTCCTGACTATAACAAGTAGCAGTTTTGTATGTACCATCATTTATACTTTTTATTTTTCATATTTTTTGTGTAGGTAGGCCTATATTTAATGTAGGTAGCGATTTTATGTAGTTTTGGTTATTTTTATTACTCTTCATATGTTTGTTTACGTTCTATGCCTTCACTTCAATTTAACTTGCCATCCTTCTGTACGGTGCTATCGTAGCCAATTTTTTGTACACTTAGTTCATGTTAAACCCACACGTATCTAACTTGTAACTAAACTGATACTTTCTATAAATCAATTTACATCAATTGAAAAAAGTTTTTTTTAATAAATTTTCATACAGAATTTATCAATGAAAAATACCCCCCGTCGCAGCAGACCTGCGTACTCAGCGAATTTCCAAATTAGTAATATTAATTTTGACCAGCTAAACTTGTAAACGAAATTTCATCACGTGCTCATAAATAGTTAGATAAATGTCTATTCTCCTTAAGATAAATATAGGGAAAGAGTATGCAGGTATGCTGCCATGGGGGACACTAAAAGTAGGTTTTTAGCTTAGAAAATATTTATTTCGACCATATAAAGCCATATAGTAAATTTCATCAATATCTGTCCATAAATAAAAGAGTTTGCCTATTCTCCATATGATTAACATGGGAAAAAATTATGCAGGTTTGCTGCCATGATAAGTACAAAAACCAAGATTTTTTACCTTAAATGGATGAATCTCAACCAAATGAAGCTAAATACCAAGTTTCATCCAAAAATATTGGTTAATAAGTGAAATATTAACACATCCTTATTCTCCATAAGATTAACATTGGAGCCCCAAAAGACAATGTACTGTCTTTAGACTTTGTAATATCTCGGTAACCAGTGGAGATAGAGCAAAGCTTCATAATACTAAATTGTGTGTTTTTTTGAGCTAAATCCAATGGTAAAAATAAAAATTTAAAATTTTTAAAATTTACATATAAAAAATGCAAAAAACCCATTTTTGGGGTACAAAACCCCCCAAAACTACCCCTTCCGGTAGGTCGATATGTCTGGTTTTCGAACTCATCCGAATAAACGTAGGATTACACATCTCTACCAAATTTGGTGTCGATCGGACCATTTTTACGAGAGTTATCGTGTCTAGGGACACATATATACATATATATATATATATATACATATATATATATATAAATTTTAGTGACTATTATTTTTGGTCTCTGGGCACCTCAAAACGAAAAAGTAACATGGTCCCGGGCTTAGGTCTCACCATGAGACCTACGGTAATAGCTTATTCCCTATGGGAAATTCGCTAAAAGTAACTTTTTCAAGTTAAACTCTAAGAAATTGCTCGAACTATCCATAACCAAAGTCTCGAGATCCGCATTGAATGAGTCGGTTGCCGCTTAACCCTATTAGAAAAGGTAATTATCTAAATTAGGATTTCCTCGAACCGAACGCACAGCTGGTGCCTAGTCATTAGCTTGCGAAACGACGGTCGGTCCTTGGTCAGGTTTCCTGCACGAAAACAACAACAACCACAACAACGCCACTGCCGAGCGACTCTTACATCCGAATTCTCAATCGTCTTTACAACTCCCTCGAAGGTAAAAGTAGGAAACGTGTTTTAATGTTTACAGTCCAGTTTGAACAGTTTCCTCCGTACAACTAAAGTGCTACTCCACTTCCGCCTGTAAATTTCTACAAAGTGGTTTGAAAGTAGTTTTAAATACTAACTTTCATGTCTAGAGGTGATGGAAGATGGAAGCAACGGATTTTAACCTCAGCTAGGAGATGTTAATTTATCAAATATTAGGTACAATTGGGGGGAGGGGGTAGGCATACAAAATAATCTTTTATGTCTAGGAAATTTGCCATTATGTTGTCAATTTGTCATTAATAAAGATATTTTTCATTTCATTATGATTATGTACACAACACACCATTTTCGTGTACTAATATGTAGCTATAGGTAATTAAGTAAAGACTACAAAGGTTTAATACAATGTTTTTCTATGAAATCCAAAAAAAACTGTAGATGTAAATTTTTCTAGGCCTAATTATATTTTGAATTATTAAAAAGCCACTATACACAAAAATCACATGTACTGTTTTAAAATTACACTCTTACATAACTTTTTTTATTTTAGAAAATTATCTTGTGTCTCCTTTGTGTTCAAAAAGTGTATTTCCTGGAAAAATAAGTAGCATGCTATATAGCTAGATAAGACTAGCTAAATAAAAATGCAAGTGTACCTTGTGCTAGAAAAATTTCCTCAGGCGCAAGCGAGAAGTTTTCTTTGTGATCTCCTGGGGAACAACACAATGCAGCTCGTGAGTTTCAAACACGCCGCCTCTCACGTTCCAAGGCCACATTCCAGGTAGACGATACCTTATCAGCCGACGAGACGAGGAGTAGGAGTTGTCTGATAAATAGACAACTGACTTATCACCCCCGCGCCGCATCGCTGCCGCCGCCTTGTATTTACTATTACTCAAGACTTTGTTCGAGGAATAGACTACGTATCATCATGAGAATATTTGATTCGTCAGTTCACCGATACTCAATGACGATAAGTACAGCAAATTTGTTTCTTGATAGTTGTTTGTTTGTATTCTTGTGAAGTCGAATTGTAATACCACAGACTATGATAATGTATACCGGCGATGTTAAAACCATACTGTATTGATGAACTCCATTTATTTAGTGACTTATGAGAGAACTTTTAGCAATAGACAAAATGAACATGTGAAATGGAGAAAGTGCAAACACGCAGTTAGCACAATAATTTTAGGGAATCCAAATTTTCTCCGCCAGAAATTACCCATTATGTCTTCTCAATTATGAGAAGTAGGGCTCCATTAGAATTTTCATCTCTTCTCCCATGCTCAGGTTTGCTTACTCCGGCGCCCCTTTGTCCGTTCCCGCGTATCGGTCGGGCGTGAGAGTGTGTGAGTATGAGAAAGTGAGGACCCCGACCCCAAACCCTGGGAGTGGAGACCGCTAGCTGACAATTGCGGGAACCGCGGCCGCGGGAAAGCTCGACTTCCTCCGGGAACGCTGAGCGAGGGGCGGGCACGAGACTGGTGACCAGGGGCCAGCCCAAGGCCACCGTGGACGTGGCAACACTGACAATGACACGCACATCATACGCTTTGTTATACATTACTTTCGATCGACAGCTTTGTTCATGAAACTTGCAAATTCCCTTTACCGTTTGCTAGATGCTTTCCACAAATGCCTAGAAAATGGCCAATTTTCAACAGTGCAACACTGAGTCGAAATATTGTTTCCATTGCATTATAGCTAGAGTGAGTGTGATAAGCCTAAATAGTAAAATATGGAAGCAGTGGGAGTGCTCGGATGTGTAACTCCTCTGCATTGAAATCCTCTTATTTTTCTTGTAAATCTCCAAAGGTTTCTAGATACTGGTTTTAATGGCTACAAACAAAGGTTTTCTACATGTTATTCCTCTTTGATTTTTTATTGACATTTTGTCAAAACAGGTTTTAAAGTTCAATATTTTGTTCACTAGGTTTCAAATACAATCGTCAACCAACATCATAGTGATTTTGTCACTCCAACATAAGTAATGTTTTTTGTCAATTTCGTCACTCTACTGTAACATGAGCGATGAATGCAACAATAGCGTAAATGCCAACTACAATTTAATCTTTCTAACCGCCAGCCGTCGCGCGTCGTCCACCGCAGCGGTTTCTTCTGCTCCGTTTCGTCACCCTCCTAGACAAGGTGTCGCCTGCAACGTCTCCGTTATCCGGAGGTAAACAGCCAGTCAAGTGGCGGTGTCAAAGCGTCCATTAGCATGTGCGAGGACGGGGCCATTGTCTGAGGTGGCTGTGGTCTCCGTCCGAGTGCCCTTGACGAGTTCCTCGCTCCAAGCATGGGCGGGGGCGCGGTCCCCGTCTGATGGTCTTCCTGCCCACGTCCAGCCACCCGTGACCAAACGGTGGGCGATCATCCAAACTGGCCTAGTTTATAGCCTAAGAACATTCTAAGTCCTCCTAACCACTTATCATGAGCAACAGGGCTAGACAGTCGTGTTGCCGTGTACGAGTGCGTTTGTATCAACATTTCATCTTTGCACGTGGTTCATCATGAGCTACACACAATGAGCTAATTGTCTTTTATTTTATAGCTATATGATGAATATTTTGACCAGTTTTCAGTCTGATAAGTTACAGGTAGTCGGTACAGTACCCTAAGCTCTGTTATATATCACATTTTTTAATTACTCATTGTGTATTTTCAAAATTGGACATCTCTGAGTACCCGTAAAAAATTCTTTTCAGCAGTCAGCAATGTTTCTTTGCCAATATCGGATAGTTGGTCAAGTAAAGTAAGTATAAATCATAAAAGTTTTTCAGTGCTGTCACTTGGTTTTTCCGTCTTTTATCCTCTGATTAACGTGGAGCCTCAGTTGCCAACAAAATTGTGCATCATTAGAGCTTAAGTATGAGATCTCTGTCTCTGTGATGAAATGAAATGTAATGAAAATGCTTCTTTATTGAGGCAAACATTAGGACCTCATGGTCCTCTCTTACAGTTAACCTCTAAACAAAATAATTTTAATTAAAATAAAATATATTATAATCTACTTCAAAACAAAAAATATACACTTTAGCTTTGTTTAAATAATTATGATACAAATAATAAAAAAAGAAAATATAAAATAAGTAAAATTTTACAAAACATTCATTCTACATTCACACTATGCTGCACCTACTCCTAGAACACGCCATCCCGCCAAGCCACGGCCATCCGGTTGAGATAATACTCCTTTAGCGCCACCGTCAGCCGGGATCGGGATTCTATGGATCTTAATGTATAGGGTAAGGAGTTCCAGAAATGACAAGCTGTGACCACGAAAGATTTGTTGAAAACAGTTGTTTTGTGGTGTGGAACTCGAAGTGTTGATGAACCAGAGCGGTTATTTCTTGCACCTCTCTAATCCAAAAATTCAAAATTGATCGCAAGATAATTTGAGGCATTGAGATGCAAAGGGGTGTAAGTGACAAAATTTAAAAATCGCAGATGACCAGTGAAAATTATAGCGGAAACAATGTTTTATTTGGTGGTAAAGAGATGCAAGTGCTAGCCTTGACATGTGCTGACATCTAGCGGCGTAAAGAAAAACTACTAACTGAACGCTTCATTTTGTTTGGTGGCAGAGGGGGTTAGGTGCACTTACACCTGTTTGTCTCTATTGTAAATGCCAACAAAATATGCATATTCTTTAGTTGCAAAGGGGTGTAAGTAACATGTTTGGGAGTAAAAGGGTGTAAGTGATTGCAGGGCAAATAAAAAAAAAATTACCATGCCAACAATTTAAATCACAATTATTCCAAACTGCATATTTAAACAAACAAATTAATGCCAAAGTAAAGTGTGTAAATAGCATTTTCATAAGACATACGTAGAATTTACAATAAGACTTGAACTTTGAATTAGTTTTACACAAAATCTTACTTTGGTCACTTGCACCCCTTTGCATCTCGGTGCCTCATTTGGGATTCCAAGTTTGATTGCTGACTGTGTGATCGTGACTATTCGCAGCAGCCAGATGTCTAATAATTTTAACAAAGATGAATGAATGTAGAAAGGTGTGACGCGGTCATCTCGTTGAAGATTGTACACAAATCGAATGCAATAATTTTGTGCTCGTTGTAATTTTGAGGCCAACGCCACAGTCATATCATTGACTACAGTGTTGTAGTAATTAAAGTGTGAGAAGACAAGTGATTTGATCAAAATCAATTTGACGTGGAAAGGTAAAAGTCATCGCATCTTTTTCAAAGTATGAATAGCAGCAAATACCAGCAAATAGCAGTAGGTATTCACTACTGCATCAGTCCAGTCAAGTGTATTAGTGATAACCAAACCAAGACTTTTGGCCTTGTCATAGTATGTTAAAATTGTCCCATTGACAACAATGTTGGGTACATTGTTCATGTCAACTTTGCTGAGGAGTCGTGAGTGTCCTAGCTAGTATCATTGGTTTTGTTTTGTCTGGGTATCGTCTAAGTCCGTTCTTTGCAGCCCACTGAACAATTCTGTCAATATCGTCGTTCATTTTAGTCACAGCTTCATTCAACCTGCTGACTTAGAAATGAGCATAAATCTGTAGATCATCAGCGTAAGAATGAAACTTGGCGTTATGTTAAACAGAAGTAATGTCATTTGTCTAAATTGTAAAAAGAAGAGGACCAAGTATTGAACCCTGGGGAACACCATAGGGAACATGTCCCCAGTCAGAAGTTAGGTTGTCATGACACACACACACACACACACTAGCTGCCATTATATTTTTGCAAAATGCAAAATGCTCAGCCCAGCTATCAAAGCATTATCTCTTGAAGAATGTATGGCTTTTCACATTGTAACCTTATTGAAACATTTGTTTCTGCACGTTGCTCCGTCAATAACACTCAAGTAGATTTCATTTGAAACGTCGGTACTCACTGCATTGCATGTGCCACCAATGCGAGTGGCCCCCGTCCATCGTCCGGTGTCCGGAGTAGCGGGGGCCGAGTGAGCGGGCGACCGTGAGGATCGCCAATTGTGATTAAATGCCGAACGGGACAGTGGCCAGCCGGGCCCAATCAGACGTTACTGTTGCCAATTCCCATGGCTCACTAGCCACGGGTAACGGTCCCTACTGAGCAGTTATTGGGCCCAGCTCTCTGGAACCGAGGCTCACCTTTGCAGCTGCACTACGAGAATACGCGGCGTTCAACATAGTCATTGGCACTCAATGTAAAATGTGGTAGAATTAAAAATATTTCCCAATGGAGAAAATTTCTCTAGATGGGTTCTAGTAGTAAACTTATCGTAACGTCTTCGTCAGATTTTGATTCTATTTCAAGCTGATCAAAATGTCAACGGAGCGCCAAGAATACTGCTCTATTCCTGACGGGCCCTTCGTGTCTCAAATGCCACTTCCGACTCCTCCTTGTATAAATAAAAGGGTTGGATCAGTAAAATGTCAATTAACGATATCGTTTATACAAACAAATCTAGTTCGTTTGTAAACAAGGATAACCAGTCACTGCTGGAATTCGCACGGTTGACGTCAATTCGATAACTTCTTTTGCATATTTCGACAAATATTTTGTTTCCTCATTGCCTTTCATTGATTTACACAGTATTATTTTCCTTTCAAATTTGGCATAACACTGTTTACCACATGCAAGTGAAATATGTAAGAAACGTGAGTAATAACGAATTAAGAATTTTTAATGTGCGAAAAATAAAATTTATAGCACAGTTTTACATGTTTGATTTACCATGATGTTCGATAACTTAGTACACTTTTTTAAGGTACCTAAAGTATCATAACAATAATCAGATTAGTTTAATAACTAATCTGATTATAATCTAAATTTTGGGTTAGTTATTTGGGTTTATTGTGTTATATGGAATATTCGCATGTAGTTCTGACTGATCGGTTATGTAAAAAGTATAACTTGAGAATCGCGAGAGGAAATTGTGTACACACCTAAATCCTACGTTTAATTGGGAGTAAGCCTCATAGTTAATACCTCTGTAATGCGCACTAAATCTAATGCTATAAAAATGATGGAGCATTTCTTAATGGATACTTATGAAAAGAAATAAAACTATAAAAACAATATTTCATCCGGCCATTTTTGCCCATAACTCTAGAAAGCCAGTGGATGGAAAGTGCAGCACTACTTTTAGCTAGTGAAGTACAAGTACTGTAGTGATTGAGAGAGAACTAATCATGATGCTATTGCTATAGCGTATCGTATCGGCCCAGCCCAGACCTGCACTACAAAGCAAGTGGATTGGAATGAATGTTTGCGTTGTGCATCACCAAGTCGGTCGAGTCATCTGGTTTAACCACTTAACGACCTGGTAGTATTGTTGCCTCGATAGCCAATCAGGCCGCGAGTTGATACAATCAGCTGTGATGATGTTGCGATTCCACTTCCACATGTGCGGCTAAAGCACAGTACCTACAGTATATCGTGACTCCGACGATGACGTCATACAGTATGTGTGGTGTATATGTGCGGGGCGTAGCTCTACTTCTTCTAACTTCCACCAGCCATCGTATTTTTCAACATTGAATTAATTGAACTATTCTATGAATTCATTGTAACAATTCATGAATGGGTTGAAAATGATTCTCAAAAATAAAAACATCAGCGACTAATGTTGATTTATCTGTTGAAGTGTATTGTTACTCTAATGATGCTCTCGATTTTCATTTCATATGAGAAATAGAAGAAAATGCGAACACTTTATATTACCTTAATTAGGCATAGTATTGAAATTCTATCATGAATTGCAAAATGTGTGTTTGTATGGGGAGGGGGGCGATTTAGTATAGGTACTCCCCAAATAATAACGATATTTTTAAATGTATCTACGTGATAAAGCTTACAATACTTAATGTTTAATTAAGCTTCAAAACTATAACAAATGAGATCCTATTTCTGTTAAATAAATTTTTAGAATTTGGCGGTAATTATGAATTTAATTGTTTTTCATGAAGTTTCTAAGACGATGAGAGGATATTTCAATATCAATAGCTTACATTGTGTTCTATAGTAAAGGAGTTGGTACTGTATGTTTGGTTTGCGTGAAATATATTCTTCTTGAATTGTTTAGTGCTTGTTTTTACCACGTGTGTATTGAATAAATTCCAAACGTAAATTACATATAGGGGTGTTTAAAACAATTTGGGATGTATCTTCAACTAACTCCAATTATACTCGTATTTGGGGAGTACCTATACTAAATCGCCCCCCTCCCCATCATACACACACACATTTTGCAATTCATGATAGAATTTCAATACTATGCCTAATTAAGGTAATATAAAGTGTTTGCATTTTCTTCTATTTCTCATATAGGTACAGTATAGTAATTATTTTTCAGTCGACATTTGCATTATTATAGACACTTATAGTCAGGACTGTGGAGAACATATAAACAGCAGTTTTCGCCAGTCCTGCTTATAGTACAGTGCATCAATATCTCGTTCATATATGAATCATACAGAGGTTGATTCATTAATTCATTATCACGTTATATCTCATTATGGTAATAATCATTAAGCCATGATATCACTCCGGACCGTCCCGAGCTCCTCACTCCCCCCCCCCCCCGCCCACCACTGATGTTGCGCGCCTTGTCCGTGCACTCTGCGAGCCGTGGAATGCTAGGAAGCCGCAGGGAGTGTGTGCCGGAAGTGACGTCAGAGTGCGCTAGTGCTGCACTACTACTAGTCCGAGGAAGGAAGGAAGCGGCTAGTTAGTGTGATGTTGCTTGTTGTGACGCTATACCACAGCTCAGGGACGGCGATGACGTGATTACGATGAGGATATGCGGAGTTAGATTGTGGGGGTTGTCACCACCAGACCAAGAAGAGGGATCAGCATGCTGACGTGAGGGTAGCCGGACGGAAGGTCCGGGCTTCAGAAATGACCTGGATATTTGTTACCTGTTTTGACGGGGCGGACACAAGGTCAAACCTCTAATGGCAGATCGTGCCCGGACCTAACGTCCGCCCCTGCGTTCGCCGTTTGAGACTGTTTGACGATGGTTGACAGGGACATAGGTGTCTTCATTTGTTAAATATTGCAGGCCTATGAAAGACTGTACATTAATTTTGAAGTGAAAATACAATACAAACTTGTTATACCCATTACATCTCCTGAACAGAGTCGATGGTTTGTTCAACAAAATATTATATATATATATATATATATATATATATATATATATATATACAAAATTAGCAAGTTAAAACATGCTAATCAATAACTCTGTGGTAAACCAGTTAAAAACTGCCCATAAAGCAGGTCCTAACGAAAGGAGTGATTTGGGTTCAAGTTGATCTTAATTTAAAAACCTATTGTCAAATCAAGCAAAATGTAGAAACAAACAATGCTTTCCGAGGCTCTCTTTATTTTATTTTTACTATTTTACTTTAAAATTAACTTTCAAAGCAAATTTCCAGTCTCTATACAATATTGTTACTTTTTCAGTTTCACAGTATTGTAATACTAGTCAGAAATAAAAAGCCTATAACTTTGTGACGATGGAATCTAAAACAAGGAACACTTTATGTGAACCACGGAGAGAAGTTGCGTGCGCCACGGTGACCAATGTTAAATCCGCCTACCTGCTTTTCACAGGGCGGACGTTAGGTCCGCTTACTAATTAGGGTCCGGGGTTTGACCTTCCGTCCGCCCCTGTCATTTTTTTGTACAATCGACGATTGAAGGGATTACCCTCGGACCTTCCGTCCTACAATCGACGTGAGAGTGTGACTTTCACGTTAGGGTGTGCGCAATTTTGTATCAAGATTTTAGTTTCAAGGCTGTTAAATAATTTATGAGTGGCAGTCGTGAAATTAATGGGTTTTAAATCATCTTGAAGTGGCAAAAACTTTGCCATCCGGAGCATGGTGGCATCCGGAATACCTTGACCCGTCTCACTAGTATGCATTGCCTGAAATATTGCGTAAAATTCAAAATTTCCGTAAATCAATGATCCGTCATTCATTGGTAAATACAAATTTTCCGTAATTTATTGGGAAATAACCTTGGTAGGACCATTAAAAACCGCTATAAAGGGTTCAAATTGTTGTCTTTTCAATTAGAATATTTTTTAATCCATAATGTCTTTTTTTATTATTTTCGTCCTAAAACTCTTAAATTTTCACATAAATTTAGAAACCATAAAATTACCATTGCATTATGACGTCTGCTGGGAACTAAACAAATTACTAAATAAATAATTCTTTCCTAGTATTCTGTACTGTTTAATTTTAATCTCTAAAATGTCGGGGACATCACCCCCCCCCCCCCTTCATGATTCCTCAGATATGTGCCAGTGTGACGCAGCACGAGGTGGAGGTGGTGGAGCACATCAGCACCAGCCCCAGCACCAGACACTTTCACTCTGCCGCTCCGGTCACCTCACCTCACCGTCCACGCTCCTTGTTTATATAATGAGTGTACGAGTCACCATCGGAACGTTACATCAACCAGCCACAACTGGTTCGTGGTTCGACGAGGCAATTCTCGCGTTAAATGCTTATATACCGCTATGCAGTAATGGGTCAATTAGTGTAATGTGTCTAGAACAAGAACGACTTTCAGGTTTCTTACAGATTACTGTACCCGGTTTTGCTATGATATGTCATAGATTGTCGTTGAAAAATGTCATAGCTCATAGATAATCGTGTGACTGGAAGGTTTTGTCATTACGAATCTATTTTGCTAGATTCCGGGCCGGACCGATGGATACAACTGCTTGAAACTCTAATTTCAATCTCTAACCTTCCAAATATTTTCTTAGGCATTTAATTTAAACAATGCGACAGTATTAGGGTGAAAAAGTCATGAGTCACTTTTTGGAAAATGGTTTCATTATGCAATTTTAAATCAATTTCTCTGTTATACAGCTGATAAAACTTTTTCAACCTATCAACGATTTTATATTGCAGTTATGACATCCGGCCATACTACAACAAACCATTCTAATTCTGTTCTTTACTTTCGGTCTAAAATGCAGAAACCCAAATAATTTTTAAAACTCTAACGTTTTAAAGGTAGACCAATTTTTCTGATTGTCTGTTATTAAAATATTGACTAACAAATACAAAAAATGATACCGCTGCTGTTCTTTTTTCCTGTCTCCATAAACAATATTCCAAGGTACTCATCATCGCATCGACTACCTCTCTACAATGTAGGGCATCAACGTTTCGCCCCAATTCCATTCCATTTCACTCCGCGACTGGTTGTATGTTTCGTCAGGACCGCCAAGCGGAGTCAACAGTGTGATTCCGCCAGTGAGTGTGTGCTCGTTACGTCACAGACCCACTGACCGCCGGCGCCGCGCAGGTAACGCGGGGGCGGCGCAACGTCGAGTGTGTGCTCGTTACGTCACAGACCCACTGACCGCCGGCGCCGCGCAGGTAACGCGGGGGCGGCGCAACGTCGAGTGTGTGCTCGTTACGTCACAGACCCACTGACCGCCGGCGCCGCGCAGGTAACGCGGGGGCGGCGCAACGTCGAGTGTGTGCTCGTTACGTCACAGACCCACTGACCGCCGGCGCCGCGCAGGTAACGCGGGGGCGGCGCAACGTCAGGACCGCCAAGCGGAGTCAACAGTGTGATGAGTGTGTGCTCGTTACGTCACAGACCCACTGACCGCCGGCGCCGCGCAGGTAACGCGGGGGCGGCGCAACGTCAGGACCGCCAAGCGGAGTCAACAGTGTGATGAGTGTGTGCTCGTTACGTCACAGACCCACTGACCGCCGGCGCCGCGCAGGTAACGCGGGGGCGGCGCAACGTCAGGACCGCCAAGCGGAGTCAACAGTGTGATTCCGCCAGTGAGTGTGTGCTCGTTACGTCACAGACCCACTGACCGCCGGCGCCGCGCAGGTAACGCGGGGGCGGCGCAACGTCAGGACCGCCAAGCGGAGTCAACAGTGTGATGAGTGTGTGCTCGTTACGTCACAGACCCACTGACCGCCGGCGCCGCGCAGGTAACGCGGGGGCGGCGCAACGTCAGGACCGCCAAGCGGAGTCAACAGTGTGATTCCGCCAGTGAGTGTGTGCTCGTTACGTCACAGACCCACTGACCGCCGGCGCCGCGCAGGTAACGCGGGGGCGGCGCAACGTCGAGTGTGTGCTCGTTACGTCACAGACCCACTGACCGCCGGCGCCGCGCAGGTAACGCGGGGGCGGCGCAACGTCGAGTGTGTGCTCGTTACGTCACAGACCCACTGACCGCCGGCGCCGCGCAGGTAACGCGGGGGCGGCGCAACGTCGAGTGTGTGCTCGTTACGTCACAGACCCACTGACCGCCGGCGCCGCGCAGGTAACGCGGGGGCGGCGCAACGTCGAGTGTGTGCTCGTTACGTCACAGACCCACTGACCGCCGGCGCCGCGCAGGTAACGCGGGGGCGGCGCAACGTCGAGTGTGTGCTCGTTACGTCACAGACCCACTGACCGCCGGCGCCGCGCAGGTAACGCGGGGGCGGCGCAACGTCAGGACCGCCAAGCGGAGTCAACAGTGTGATGAGTGTGTGCTCGTTACGTCACAGACCCACTGACCGCCGGCGCCGCGCAGGTAACGCGGGGGCGGCGCAACGTCAGGACCGCCAAGCGGAGTCAACAGTGTGATGAGTGTGTGCTCGTTACGTCACAGACCCACTGACCGCCGGCGCCGCGCAGGTAACGCGGGGGCGGCGCAACGTCGAGTGTGTGCTCGTTACGTCACAGACCCACTGACCGCCGGCGCCGCGCAGGTAACGCGGGGGCGGCGCAACGTCGAGTGTGTGCTCGTTACGTCACAGACCCACTGACCGCCGGCGCCGCGCAGGTAACGCGGGGGCGGCGCAACGTCTTCTTTCCGAACCTGAGGATCCTCTCCGGCGGTAAAGGGCGAATGTGTTCTGAATTTGTTTCCACAACAGCCCACTATTTGATTACTGTATATGAAACAGCAAAACCTCAAGCATATGATGATGATCCTTTATGCACCCAAAGATGAAACCCAGAGGTAACATCAAATAGATCGCAGATTGGGTGTCTAGGTTTACTTTACGGTCACAAAAGAGGTTCGAGAACACCCAATTACACCAACCAATCAGCAGTCCAAAAATCGGAGTATTCAAACGGTCAGATTCGCTGTCTTTTCAAATCATTGTAGGGTTTGTGAATTTCAACTCTTCTATCGGGGATTTTGTACACACCTCTCTCTCCTGCCATAAGAATGTTTTGTATGAACCTTTTTTCTTTGTAGCTCGATATGAGCTGGAACTGCACCGTGCATCGCCGATTGTGAATGCCTGGAAGACGACTGTCTCAGTGAAAGGTACAGTAGATGGCGATGTGGGCCGACTAAAGGTCACTGTGACTCGGATAACTCGTTAAACGCGTCATTGGTTTTCGTAAATGCATTATACACCACACCCTAACAGCAGGCCCGGTGACAGGATTCTCGGGCCCCTGTGCAATTATGAGGCCCGGGCCCCTTGATTAAGGGAACCAACCTACTTACCTTGAAAATTCACTTCCCTTCAACTAAAAAAACCACGTATTGGATTGGGTATACGTTAATATTTTAAACCCAAATTTACTATTCTGTAACCTAACTTACTTAGTTGTTATTAAATTATTTACTTTTCCTCCAAAATAAATATGCCAAAGCTATGATCTTTAATTAATTCTTTCTATTTATTTATATATTGGTGGATAAATATTAGTAAAAAAAAATGAAAAATGGTGGTTTAGCGATTAATTTTCTTATTACAAAAGCAGTAGGTTAAAAAAAAAAACCTAATGAAAATAGTATAAAAATTAATAGAGAATTATTAGGCTAATGTTCATTCTAACATCACACATCATCATGATACAACTTGTCTAGCCGTGGCGAGGTCTTGGTCTAGCCTTCTTCCTAACAGTCATAATTTTTGTTTCTATTTTAGAACATCCCAGCGGGAGAACTGGTGTTTCCAGCAGTCAAGGTCATTACTCCGCGATTGCGCCCCATCCCACCCCATTTGTTCGAGAATCACAACTAAAAGCTCGTTTTAATGAGGCCTTAAAATACTTTACGTCATAATGTAAATTATAAAAATGTAGTTGTCAGTCGGTGGACCATAAAATCTATAAAAAAAAAGAAAAGAAAAAATTAGGTTTACTAGTCAACAGAAATGTTTTTTAAAAAACACTTTTATGAAGAAAAACTAAAAATATTTGCTCACTTAGGCCTACCTTTATTTAGAGATTTAATCTTCTTAGAACAACACAGATTTGTACAAAACCAATCACATGAGAACATAAAACATCAACAGCACCGAAATGCGAGCTTGAAAGAAACATATGCTTATTATTGTGTTAGTGTTGTTTGGCGCTCAGGTTGCAACCAAGGCTGGGTGGGCACGGGACCTATACAAAAACTACGTTAGTTTTCGTAGGCCCCGAGTCACGCCGCGCCTGTGCAGGGCCCGTGAGTAGTGCTTGTGCGACCAGCGCCAGGCAGGCACAACCATGGTGTAACTATCTTAAGATAGTTACACCATGGTTACCATGGGCACAACGGTTCTTGTTCCCTCTAGGGAATTTCTCACAGTAGCGCCACCACTCTCAGTGTTTGCAATTATTGGTTTAGAATGAAGCTAAACTAATCATTCTCTGCTCATTTACATTAAGCACGTAAATAAAAAGAGCAGCCGTAAAACATTTTAATTTACTCATTTAAATTTTTAACAATGAATTTTCATTTTACACTTTTGGATGTTTTAAATCTACAAAAGGGTTTTCGTCGACCCGGGCCCCCTGTGAGCCCGGGCCCCTATGCATTTGCCCCCCCTGCCCCCCCTTGTCGCCGGCCCTGCCTAACAGACATTTTCTCGCAGCCGCAGATTCCAGCCCATACCAAGCACGATGGTTGTCACAAGCAGTCACTGCGGTTTCGGTTGTTCAGCCGACACACATATGAAGATGAACATTCGTGCTTGACGACTATTGCGAGGAGAAATGAGAAAGCTGACTCGCCATTTCTGAAACCAGCTTCTCTGTCACGTCGTGGGGGCTTTTGAGTAGCATTATGACGAAATTGTCGAAAAGAGAAGTACCGCTTTTGCGTGCACCTGTTAGCATTGTGGTTATGCTTTGTAATCAGTGGCAATTGCCTATGGAATCACACTCCACACTGGAGGTAGAAAGATGAGAGCACAGCGATGCAAACAACCTGCTCTCTACCGCAGAGTTAATCAAAATAGTGGATGGTAACCTAATTCCTAATTTCTTAGACGAATTATTCAATTAGACGTTATAATTTTCTCTGATTCAGTCATCATTTTTGTTCACTTTATAAACAGACGTTTCACAAAATCGCCATTCGCTTTACTGTATTTAAATAGGCTATGTAAAAAAATAATTTGTATGGAACCTGTTTTTGTGGAAAGCTGAGTAAATTCCTAATTTTACGGTACAGTAGTTGGACTCTTTTTTGACTGGTTAGAACCTACAAGTTTATCTACTTTCCGGATGAACTTTATATTGAAAATCGACTGAGTGGGGGACCTGTAAGCTAAAAACCAGATAAATACACCGACTAAATTGTAGAAAAAACTATGAATTATATAACAATCAATACATAAAAATATCTTTAATATAGTCCATATAGTTCCACCGTACAAAAATATTCACATATTATAATATATAAAATCTATACATACACCCTACTGTAGGCCTAATAATTATCGAGTGTATTTCATTATAGTTAGCGAAAGTCTAAAGTTTCTCTGCCAACTTTCCTTGTCCATTCGCAGTAGGCTAGATAATTCCACAACCTTTTCGCCAACAAAAACTGCCAACAAGAGAAACTGGTGAAACCCGTGGCGACGAACGAGGATTGTGTCCCCAGAGGTCAGCAGGCAGAGGCAGGTCTGGCCGGAAGCTTTCTTTGTCATCCGCTAGGCACCGCTGCCGCTGCCGTCGATCTGACCTTATCAGCGTGGGCTCAGCAGCGACAGGTGAGTGAGCGGCGGCGGGGCACCTGTCACGGGGGGGGGGGGGGCGATTGCACCTTGTTTCGTTTGTCCGCTAGCCGAAAATGGCCACAGAGCCTGTTGATGGATTTAGGTAGGCGTTGAAAGACCTCAGGTTTAATAAACTCGTAGGAAGATCAAAAATATAAGTGTAAGCTTTTTCGCCTTTTTTTTGGTAATGTAAGTTCAGACTACAGTTTAGTATGCCATAATTATAATTTATTAATTAGCCGATATAGGCTATAATTACTGCATTAAATGTTCGATTGTTTGTCCTTATGAAGTTTCCTAGAATATCGGCCTGAAACAAAAGCGTCATTCTTAGGGTGCAACGGAAGGGGGGGGGGCGTTGCCCCCTTAGTAAATTTTAAAATGTAAAAAAATAATAAATTTTGTAAAATTTTTAGGACTGGATTTTAGTGTTTATTAGTAGTTTGTGAGGCTCAAAGGAAAGGGATCAACGCCATCATACAGTAAACCCCCCCCCCCTCCATCACAACGCTGAGATGACACCCATGCCTGAACTAAACATTGAATTCCGTTCTGACAGAGTGTATATGTACCCAAAAGTGCATACGATTCTAAGAGAGCGGGAGAGCGGGTTCTGGAAGCTAATAATGAAAAAAAAAAAAAATGGATGGATTGAAGCTAATGATGAAACTTGTCTGTGCTAATCGGACTTGTCTGTGCAGCTGCAGCGATCAGTCTCAAGGACTGCGAGGCTTCCAATCCGCAGTCCTCGCTGCAAAAAACAACATGCGTTTCCCCTTCTTCCAAGACGACACGGCGACAGACTTACGGACATTTCGGTGGCGCCCCCTCCTTTCATACATGTAGTTCTACCAAAATACTGCACGGTTCAGATTTGATGTTAAAAATTTTGAAAATTCATTCATTACTAAAAGGTATTGAAAACGGTTATTAAATTTTAGTGACGCTTTTATAAGACAGTAATCATAAATTTTAGGAAGAGGTTCTATAATAAAATTTGGATCGAAGTGTGATTTTTTTAAAGTTTTACTTTGTAGTCCTGTAATAAATTGATGTGAAGTCATTTGTGAAAGAAACAATCTTGTAATTTCATAATGTAAAATCACTTTCCATACTGATACTGGTATTTGCATTTAAAAATTTCGCTTTTATTTGCGCTCATTATCAAGAGGTAGTGTCCGATCATTAATTGGCTGACAAATCAGTCGTTATTAAATCATTGTTTGGTCTTAATCAATCATGGCATTTATAATTTGTCAGTCTTGTTCATATCGTTTTTGTTTTTGCACGATATCGGGAACCGGCTTTTCTCTGTATTGAGTTCCGACCTTCGTCAGATCGTGAAAAGGTCAAGGTGAAGGCGATGCCAGTAGAGCATTTGGTTCGGTAACATTCTGTCCCAGTAACATTTTGTCCTAACTCGAATTTCTTGGAAAACCAGTAACATCTTGTCCCAATCTTTTTTTCAGTTGATTAAATCAGCTAACGAGGTAACATCTTGTCCCAACGAAAATTTGACAAGGGTTGAGGAACGCAGCTCAGGTAGTAAGAGCTGATCAAGTCCGAGCGGCATGCGGCCGCATGGAGCACCGGCCTGGGAGGGACGCAGATTAAAATTACGGTGTTATTTGATAGTTACAAAAATTAACGCCTTGACAACCGTGTATAGCCTATAATTCGGTAGTGTGTGTCAAAATAGCGCCAAAGGTCGTGGACACACGGGACGGCTAAACTCTAAGAAATTTGCTCCATTTCACAGCCACCGGCTGTATTTTGAGAGTCCGAACACAAGACAACAACGAAATAGCCGGGCTTGTGAGACTACCATGTTACTCATTATGAAACCCATGTTGAATCTTTAACACGTGGATTCTAATCTATCTATATATATAATAATAATACGTGATGCCCTTTTTTTGTTAACACTACTCCTCCCTTATTTCTGGACCAATTTTTAAGTTTGTGGTGTCAAAATAATGGTCTCAGTTTGTAGTTTTGCAATAAGGTTTTAGATTTTTGATATTTTAATTCTAAAGCTCACGGTAAGCCCTCAAAGTTCATTTTTTGTCCATAAGATTAACATGGGGAACGATTTATAGGCCTATTGAATTGCTAAATAAAACAGCTGTTAATATAGTTAAATAAACAAACACATATGTTAAAACTGAATAGAAGCAAATTGAACTAGTACTTAAATATCAACACAATTTCATACTTTATTACGAGGAGTGTCTTAATCTGAGGTTTTAACCTTTTCTCAAAATGTAGCAGGTAAATTTTGCTTGAAAGTTTTATCTACCAGCGTATTTGGGCACAATAATAAGTTTTGTAACTTAACCCTGGAAAAATTAATTTTTGTTTACAAAAACAATTTTGGAAATTGAAATTTTTGACATGGGTCTTATTGGTTGTCCGACTGGTATTATTTAAACAATAATGAAAGGTAACAAATATTAAAACAGAACACTAAATTTGTGTGCATGGGTTTTCAAACTGCTGTAAACTATAAGGAAAAGGGATAGTTGGTTGTAAAGTGTAATAACCTTTTTGTTTACTATTATAGCATAAACATGTTTTATACAGAACGCCACACATATTAAAAAACCTGTGCAAATGTTACCATTTAAAAGTTTTTTACGTACAGTATAGAAAACAAGCTTATTACAAAAATGGTTTTTATAAAGAGAAATTTTAACCAAAATAAAAATTCCACTAAAACAAAATGGACCACACCAACAAAGATGTAGATTCTCTTAATTTTTGTGATTTCTTTATTTTAATTTTGTAATGTCATGGAAAGTTAAGTTAAAGAGGATTTAGGCATAAATAGTAATGTGGACTCATTCACTATGTCATTGACTACCTCATACAGTAGTACTACAAAAACAGCCGCAGTGAGTGCTGCATAACCCATAGCCTACAGGACTGGGGAGTAATGAAATGTTGATTTTTATTCTGTTGTCATTTACGTTTTATGTTTGATGAACTATGTGGATCCAACATCTGTGAATTTATTCTAAATTTTATAGGAGGGTTTAAACAAAGGCCCTAAGACATATCGGCAAAAGAACAACTATGTAATCTTAGCTAATTTAGAACTAAAATAACGAGCACCACATCTCAACACTAGCACATTGGGAAGTTGGAGAATTGGTAATGAAGATCGATCGATGAAACCCTAATAATGTTCTATCTGATTTTCACTACAATGAAATTTTTTTTCAAAGTATTACCACGGATCAAAGTTAGATCACCAGGCACCCTAATAAAATCAGCGCATTGCGCTGCACAGGCCCCCTAGTTATTAAGATAACAGCCCTTATCATCATTCTTACTAAAGCTTTTGTTTTTAAATTCAAATGCAATTCTACAAATTGATTAGTTGTTTTATACTTTTACATAACTGTTATTTATTTAAACATTAGGTACCTGGGGCCGAGCATTTTCTCGGTAAACACTTAAACAATTCTGTATTGTAATATCAGTTACAGACATTGCGCTAAAGTAACAAGTAGCAAAAGATTTGTTCAAACCCAAGACGAGCTCGTTCGCTTCGCTCACTCGCCTTTCAGACTATTTCATTGTAGGCCTACGGGTTCTGCACTCCGGTGTATATTTGTTGAACCACATGTTGAATTTGTAACACAGGGAATCTACCTATTTGACTAACAGCTAATTTCATAAAAGTTATGAATTGTTTTATTTTAAAATGTAATTGCAATTCTACAAACTAAATAATTGTTTTATACTTTTACATAACTTTAATTTATGTCAATATTCATAATCAGCAATATCAAGTACAATCTTAAACTATTGTTATTATAGTACAATTTTATAATTTAGGTTTACTAACTGGCTTGCAATCGCAAACCACATATTTACACTTTGACCATTCATTTCGCTGTTTTCATTGTTTGTTTGTTTCTTTGTTTGTTTTGATTTTTAACTCCATTCGACCAATGTTAAAAGATATAAACGCCAATTTATGATTATTACGAATTAAGATTTTTCCTGACATAGACACCTGTATTTATATTATTTTTATCCCAGAACTAAATTTTAAGAAAATCGTTCGAGCCGATTTTGAGATACGTGTGCAAACATACATCCATATATACATACATACAGACATACCTTACTCGTATTAGTGTATAGGATATTGTAGGCCTAAGGCTGTACATTCATTTGGAAGTGAAAATTCAATATAACCTTTTTATGCTCTTTACATCCGCTGAACATTTTTAAGGGCTGTTTCATTCCTTTGATGTTGGAAAATGCCGCTTTTGAATCAGGCCGGTGACGTAATCAATCTGATGTCCATAAGAATAACGTGTACCAGCTGATCAGGCTAGTGACGTTTTGGGTACTAATTTTTACCCGCTAATGAAACAGCCGTTGTCTATTACATTACATCAGTTTTCCCCAGTCCTGGTCTTAAACCACAAAATATGCGAGGTATTTCTGTTTATTAACATTGTGGTTCTTTGATATGGATTTTACTTAATGTTAAACTAAGAAGCTCTAGGAAATTTTCAATATTTTAAAAATGTTATGTTATTCGTTCTCCTGTGTTCTGCGAAGGACAAATAACTAAAAAATCCTGCCTACATCAAATGTAACGCATACATTCGGCCTGCACATTCTAAGAGGAAGGGGGCGCATACCGAAATACCGTTCCCAAAGAATAGGATACCCTTGCTAATTCTCGTCACCCAAAACAGCTATTTTGTGAAAGTTGTCGTGCTACGTTTACAGCATCCGTTGCAAGAAAAATCAATAATTTACCGAGAATTTATGATGTACAAATACATAGCATACTTTCCGTGGTTATTGGTTCACCTTTAAATCCTCGATGACCCGAATGAGACCAAGGAAATTAGAATTTTAATTAAATGCGGTCAAGACAATCACTCTAGGCAACGTATAAAATGTGTTGTTTATAATGGATGTAAAACAGAAACAATTCTTGACTACATTTGTGTAGCTCTATGTCAGAAGTAAAATTGAAATATTATGTCGATGAACTTTTGAGAAATATACTTCCCAAAAGCAATATTTTTTGTAAAAAATATATATTTGATATTCGGCGACCATTAAATACAAAATCAATGTCGTTCTGTCTTATTTAAACTTTTTATAGACTCTTAAAAGTGAAATACATTCCTTAAGTTAAGCTGTACAGATTAATTCATTGAAATTAAATTTAAAACGTATTTGTCCTTAATGTGTTCACAAACCATGGATATTGTATCAAAATAAAATATAAACAAAAACATGAAAAATAGTAGCCTCCACATGTAGTGTGCGGAAGTATGGCCTATACAAACCGGTATGTTTCAAGTTATTTGTTGACCAAAGAAAATATAGTTTTATTGAAATTTATTCAAATAACAGTTTAATTCTATTAATACTACTTGGATTGTGCTAATACTTGTAATACTTTCCAATGAAGCGGCCGAACAGTGACAATGATAATCAATTGTTTATAAATAGGAAGCGAATTGTCCATGAAGAAGCGAAACATTTTCATTACCTGTAAAAAATTCACAAATATGTGAACCACGGAGAGAAGTTGTATTCCACGATAGAAACACTTAAAAACTACCCAAACTGTAAAGAAGGTTTGAATTGTATATCTGCTCTAATGTTCAGTCACAACCATTCCGTAGTTTTAGCTGAAGCTTTCATGATATTAGGGCCTTTGAAGACAATAAAGCAGTTTTGATTACATTTTGAACCCGTAGTAACTCCATATAGCCGCAATAATTACCAAGAAATTCAACTGATCGAAAATGCAGAAGACGAAAATAACATTCTGAATTCATTGGCATATGCTCAATTAAGGGAAGGAGGACCTGTCAAATAATTTTTGGGACAGAATGTTACTAGGGAGCAGGTAGAGAGTTGGGCATCTGAGGAATTTAGGACAAAATATTACTGGGACAAGATGTTACCTGGGACAAGATGTTACGACACGGAGCATTTTTACAGCCAAGCGGGTGTTGAGCTCTGAAATAACTCGCCGGGTGGATCCAATCTTAACTTTTAATACATTATTTGGTTTTAGGGTCTATAAATGCACGAAACTTCGATTGATTAGCAATATTTATTTATTCTTATAATGTCGTTTACTTGTTTTCTTTTTATTGTAAAATGTCATAATTATAATTATTTATCCTATAATCTGTCAACAGGGCCGGCTCTACCATATAGGCGAACTAGGCGACCGCCTAGGGCGCCGAGGCTGAGGGCTGAGGGGCGCCCTCGTGGCGGAAATGAGCGCCCCTGATCTGCTGTAAAGAGTGTCCCTAATCAGCGGTAAAGAGCGCCCCCCGCCGGCGGTAAACAGCGCCCTTGATCGGCGGTAAATTGCGCAACCTGATCCCCGATATTGAGCGCCCTCAAAAGATAATTAATAGCCTCTTGATCGACGGTAAAAAGTGAACCCAATAGTCATAATTAAAACAGTGTGAGACAGTGTCTCCAACAGGAAAAATACACCTGATCAGAGGTTAATTGCGCCCCCAACCGACGGTTAAAAGTGCCCCTGATCAACGGTAAATAGTGCCCCTAATCAAAGTCAAATTATGCCCCCAACTACTAAAGAAAAGCGTCCTCGAACTATGGTGAGTAGCACTAAGACGGACTAGACTGTCTTAAGCAGAAGTCAGCTGTCAAGAGCGCCCTGATTGGAGGTAAATATAACACCCAGCCAGTCAAAAAAGCACCCCTGATCAACGGTAAAGAGCGTGCCCTGACCAGCGGTAAACATTTGCCTTCTAAAAAACAGTAAATAGCGCCCCTGATAGGAATTAAAATGATCCCGCAACCACTGGTTAAAAGCGCCCCCGATCGGTGGTAAATAGCGCCCCTGTTCAGCGGTCAAGGGCGCCCCGACTGCAGATAACTACAGCCCCCAACCATCGGTAAAAAAATGCCCCAGACTGACGGTAAAGAGCGCCCCGACCGGTGGTAAACATTTGCCTTTGCCTTCTAATCAACAGTAAATAGCGCCCCTGATCGTATTAGAGTTAAATTGCGCCCCCAACCGGCAGTAAACAGTATCCCCACCGTTGGTATAAAGCGCTTATGATCGACAGCAAAGATGGTCCCAAATAAGCGTAAAAAGCGCCTTTGATCAGCGGTGAAGTTCGCTACCAACTGGCGGTAAACATCACCCCAATTGACGGTAAACAGCGCCACTGATCAGAGAGCCCTTGGATCGGCAGCAGTACAGAGCGCCCTTAATAGGGGTAAAAAGGACGCTCCCAATAGGAAATAATTATTTCATCTGTAAGAAATAAACCTTTTTTTGAATTTGAATTAGCACCTGAGATCGATAGTAAAGCGAGTCAACAATCAGAGGTGAAAAGCACCCCCCACGAAACTGATTCTTTTTTAATTGATGTCTGAATTGGATAATAATAATCATCAATTTGTATATTTGAAGTACCAGGGGGACCGAGCTTAAGCTCGGTAAAATTATTACTTTCGTTCTCACACAAAGCTCGTTCGCTCTGCTCACTCGCCCTTTTCCGTTTTAAAGACGAGCTCGTTCGCTACGCTCACTCGCCAGGCCAACGGTTGCTGCACTTTGGTATAACTACAGAAAAAAGATGTAACACATTGGTTTAAATATCTACAGTTATCAGCTGATTTTTGTTCAATTAATAAAATCTCCATAAGGATAACATGGAAACTTTGGAGGGCTCTAGCGTGAAAACCGGATTTTTCCCAACTATGGGACCAGCTCCAATCGATTTCTGGTGGCCAAAACCCCCATATTCCAAAATTTGAAGGAAATCGTCGGAGCCGTTTTTGAGATAATTGTGCAAGCAAGCAAACAAGCAAACATTGCTCGTATAAGAGTATAGGATATAGGTACATTTAGGTACATTTCGGATCTTTGCATTTTTCCATCAATGGATAGTTATTTTATAAATTATTTTTACATGAAGAATTTTTTTTATTCCAAGTGCAGTATTTGATGATAAACTGTTACACCTAATTAAAATATTGTCTATTTTTAAATGTTGTTTTCTTAGTAATATGTAATAACGGATATCAAAGACACGGCTCGAGTGTTTAGGGGGGAGGGGCGCCTACCGTCACTTTCGCCTAGGGCGCCAGAAAACCTAGGGCCGGCCCTGTCTGTCAACTCCCCAGATTTTCACTTTTCTAGTTATTCGCCAATAGTGGTAGATTTTAATGGTACCAAATATTATATAACATCGTGCATGACCAGCCCGTTGGCCATTATGTCAACCATAATAATATAATCTTTAAAATTGTCTACAAACTTTCAGCTCTAGTTGCGGATTTTTTTGTGGTGCAAATTTCCATTTCATTTCCGCCCGACGGCCCGGTGATTGTGACCGTGACCCCGGTAGTCTGGTGATTTCACTCAGCGCCGAGTCGTGAGTTTGGTGTACGGCACGGGACCACGGACCCCCAGACAGCCTCCGCGGTATCGGGGTCGGTCAGCCTACATACTTCACCGGACCGGCTTCCCTACTTTCCTCTTGTTTGTCTTGTCGCCTTTGTTTTTGCCCGGCCCGATCGGTCGTTTAGCCATAATTAGAAAATGATTCTCGTCGAGGCTGCTGAAGGATTTGTAATCGCGTTTCTCTCCTCCATTTTGGGTCAAAGACGTGTTATTTACCTTCTATCGCTGCTTCGCACTTCGCCTTTCACTTTGCTCTTTTAGACTCGCTGATTGAAAGTGACAAAAGTTCAGTGCAGTCTTTAACATCAATGCGTTCTTGAGAATGGCTATATCGTACTGTAGAATATCACTCAAGATTACACTTATGGTGTGTTCATGAGAGTGGTTTCAGAGTTTTGGTTAGGGAAGATTTTTCATGACTTTATGATTAACTTTTAATGTGACTTTTAATGAGGATTCTCCATGTGCTTCAAAAATTGAAGGCAACTGACAGAAGCTTCTCTCATAAATAAAGTTTTTTACTCTGAAAACACACATTTTGCTAAAATTGCTTTTTGACAAAATGTCCACTATGCCAAATAAAAATTCACCATTAAAAGTCAACGTTCATGGAAAATCATTTTAATTCGTTTGAAGTGTGTTGGAAATAAGTTATTGCTTTCAATGTTGAATTAGTTGACTACAGTACAATGGTTTTGGAATCAACAAAAAAATCATTATTTTAATGAAAGGTATCAGATAGTTAAAAGATGTATGATAAAATTAATATTTTCCCCTTTTAAACAGGTTCCCTATTAAATTGTCCTTTGTTAAATAAAGTTTCAGACCATTTTTTGTAAACAAACTAACCAACATTTCAGGGTTTTATCATAAAGTTCCAGTGATTAAGCTACTTGACAACTTTAAAAATGATTCACATCAATACCCGTTTCACCATGTGACATCATTCCAAATTTTACAATTGAATCTCTGAGGGCCACTTGCACAAATATGATAAACTAGATTAAATATAATCTAGATTAATTCAGTTAAAATCAGCTGGAGATGTAAGTTTAAACTATGGATGTGCAACTGACTTTTAGGTTAAACTTAGGTTTAAACTGAAGATGAGGTTTAAACTAAAATGGTGCAAATGGCCCTGAATATATTCTGTAAAAAAAGTGTGGAGGATTTCAAGTATTCTAATCATGCAACCCTCAAGATTCTGGAAGGAAGTAGAGTGTGTACAAATAAAACTGAAAGTTCGGTGAATCAGGGTCAGTGTGGTACTGAGCTGATATCAATTAGCCGGGTATTAAACACATGCATGCAGGTGTATTGTGGTGTCGAGTAGAAAGTATGACTAATGAACAGCTCAATTTAACACTTGTGGTGAGAATGTGTGCTGCTACCGTGCATTCGGATCATCAGTGGAGCCTCCTCACCCGCATATGTTCTCACCCGAACAGAACAACCATCATGATTAGCCACCATTGTTTGGCATCAGTCTGAGAAAGGCTCTTGAAAATGAAATGAAAGTTACTTAAAGAATTTCTACTTGAAGACGGATTAATTTTCCATCTTGTAAGGGTTCCATAAATTTGAGCAATATTTAAATAACATATTTTGGTTATTATTATTATTATTATTTTCAAATGCACTGGACTTCTTTTGATAAAAGGTTAATACTAAATTGAAGTATTGGAAATTTTTTGTAGCTAAAATTTCAAATATTATAGCTTTCTCCACATGGATTCGATACTATAAAAAATGGTGAGGAAGTAATGTAACTCTCACCATTTCTAAAAGTGTGGAGTAATGATTGAACGGGGTTAACGTAATGAATGGAGATGGAGACAATAGCTACTAAAACCCAAAGTTTTTTTCCTAATGGCCCAACGGGAACGATTTTCAATCTTTACAAATTTTAAACTCACTAAGAAGAACTGATATTGCTATATTGTGCTTTTGAGTGTATTCACTGTTTTCTGTAAGTTCAATTGTTGTTGAATCAACCACATTGGTTGATCACCTCATGGGGTTGGCTATATCTCAGAGTAATCCCTTGTTTGCAGGGAGCCATGGTGACGCCGCTGTAGCACCGCTGATCATGTCCTGTCCCCGGTTCGTCCAGAATGCGTGGAAGAGGGACCTGTGCTCAAACTGCTTCAAGGGCAAGGAAGACCATGCCCCCGTGGTGGACAACCGAGCCCGCTACCTGGCCAACCTCCAGGAGATCACCAAGCTACCGCCGCCGCCGGTGCGTTGCTGATGTAGAAATAACTAATAATAACAGATTCCTATATTATCGGATCTTACACGCTCAATACAGATCACGATATTTGGAAAGCGATCCTGGATCACGATACGGATTGAGTATGTAAAGTCAAATATTGATGTATGATCCAACATTAACTGTACATTAACTGTGTAAGTTAAAGCCAAGTAAACAATACTGTCAGTATTTATCGCGATCCAGATCATGATCTGTATTGATAGTGTAAGATCGGCCAATAACTGACGTTTCTTTTTGGCAAAACGTCCTCTCTGTCATTTAAAAATTCAATGTTGAAACCATCAACAATTATTCATGTTAGTAGTTATAAATATGTCACATAAACTGAAATGAATTACGTACATTTTTGAACGTAAAACAAACAGATATATAAACAAACTTCCATTTGCATCAAGTAGGATGATTTTTGAATCAACAAGCTTTATTCTCTGTCTTTCTTCTTCTTGATGCTAATCTTAGATATAATACTGTACTTCATCTGCCAAATTTTAGACAAAAAACTTTAAACAGAAAAATCTACAAACATTCCTAATTAACAGTTACTTCCAGTTGAATTATATTCAATAAAAAAAAGTTTTGCATAACACTGTTCAGCATAAAGTGGATATAATTGTCAAGGTCCATGAGAAGTTTTTAACCCCCTATGGAGATCTTCATGTAAACTTTGATGTTTACATGAACTAATTGAAACACTCTTAAAGGCAGGTCCGCACTTAGGGTTACCATACGTCCTCTTTTCCCGGACATGTCCTCTTTTTAGAGCATGGAAAAACGTCCGGGCGGATTTTTGAAAATCAGTCCTTTTGTCCGGTTTTTTGAAAGCAGCAAACTGAATATCAGTATTATGTTTTAACAAACCTCTAAGAAGGTTTTGTATATTGTTACTTCGTCCAGATTGTTATTAAATCGTAGTTTATATTGTTTAAACTGTTTAATCTAGAGTAAAAAAGTATTAATAACATATTTACTTTTTACTTTATTTGAACAGTTTGTACGATACTTATTCCTTTTATTTAGATGTCAGCGCCCTGGGTTGCACTTATTATTGTTAGCAGCCTATTGAGTGAATGAGTGAGATTATGTTTATAGCAGATAAATATGGCTTTAAATTAGTTCTGGCTTAGTTTGATGAACTCCGACCTTTCGTTTTTGATACAATTTGAGTAGTTGTTAATGCCTAAGAGTAAAATAGTCTTTAACAGTCAATCGTTTTTAAATTTTATTACCAAATAATAATATTTTTTAACAATATTTACTTTACTTACTGTAACACTTTAATATTATAGTTAAAAGGTGAATCAAAAGAACTCCACTTTATAGACGTAAAGTAATACGTATTGTTGCTTGTTTATAAATTTTCTATCAATTGAATTACATAATTAGCGTTATCTACGTAATTTCGTGCTCTTAACATTTTAAAAATTTTTCTTATATAAGTTTGTAGGTAGGTCGTAGACAATTATATCTAATAAATAACAAAATAAACCCTACTGACTTGGAAAAACCTTCTTATTACTTTCCTATAATATTGAATTTAAGTATAAAAAACTTTCACCTTATTTAGTATCCTAGGACAAATTTAGTTATTTGTAAAAAAAGGTGAAATTTATAATTGCAAATTTAAACATTTGTTTTCCTTGCTCTGTGAAACTTAATTTTTATGGGGGGGGGAGGAGGGGGGGGGGTTGATAGGAATTCAGATTTTTGTGATTCAATAATCCGACCCATGACGAGTACTAAGTGTCCTCTTTTTCATTCCGGAGAATATTGTAATCCTATCCGCACTGGCCGAACATTTGTGGCGAACTTGTTCGGTGAAAACAAAAAATCAACAAACGTTTATAAAGAACAATCACCAACGGTATGATTTATATCAGAAATGAAAAAAGCAGAACATTTGTTTGTTTGTTGGTATTTCTTTATAGTATAAATCATATGGTTGGTGATTGTTCATTAGAAACATTTGTTGATATTTTGTGTTCACCAAACAAGTTTGCCACGAATGTTCGACCAGTGCAAACCCGCCTTTAAGAGTGTTTGAAAGTAGCTAAGTTTGGAAGATCATTATTTACATGAAAATCATAAAGATCATGAAGATGGTATGGCTTATTTAGCCAGCCAAGTGTTAACCAAGTGTTAAGAATAATAAAATTGGGGGTGATGTTCTTCGCGTCAGCAGCATTTCATTAAAGCTGAACATACTCCCTGGGTAGCTAAACCAACAAAAACTTTGGCAGCTGAACTATATCACGCATGTGATCTCTAAGCCATGCTAACTGCTAGTCAGTGTATGTGAATTTTGAAAATACTAATTGGTCAAAATGATCACACACCACATATGACACAAGATTCAAAAATAATTTTCAACATCCTTGACGCCGTTTTATGCTGGTAGGATAAAACATCATTGTGCATAAAATAAATAAAAGCTGTTCAATAAAATTACCTTCACTATATATAAATTAAATGTATTTGGGTTATTTTGAAAGCAGTCTGAGTTTTGGCAGAGTAAAAATTATCACTGTGCAACCAAGTATCTAAATTATTATCAATAATTTTACTCTTTGTTATACAAAGAAAATTTATTTACTTAAACCTAAATAAACTTAAACATTTTTTAGTAGCTTAATAAATTGAATCTTTTTCTTTTGAATTTTTTAATATTAAAATATTTTTAATATAAGAATATAATAATATCAAATAAATCAATATTTAACTTACTAAGCCTGGTCTGCACCGGCCCAATATTTGTGGCAAACTTCTTGAGCAAACTAAAAAAATAAACGAAAATTTTGAATGAACAAAATTACTGACTATTGATTAAATTGGATATAAGTACTAGCCAATAATAAAAAGTTCAGAAGAACACTGTTCAATTTCGGACAGTGCAGACACAACTTTATTGTTTTATTTGTCAAAACTTGTCTGTAGGTATTTTATTTTAAGGATTCCATTTAGAATATGTCACCTGTTTTATATCTATGATATCATTGTATCGTAAACATGAAACTAAAGATTTATTTTTGTTTATTTACAGGGTATATTAAAAGGTGTGATAAGGAAGAATGTCTCTGCTTTCAAAGTTCATTTTCCTAAAGAAGAATCTGAGATCATAGGCTATGGAGGTGATGAGCTATCGGATTATGAGGAAGAAGAACTGCCTCGTGCTGAAGAAAATGGAGCTGTTGAAGAGGATCCTGCTGACGAAGAAGAATACAGAAGATTTCAAGAACTTACAGAATCCAACACCGAATTCAATAAAGATCCATCAAATCTTTTAAGCGATGTAGTAAAACCAGAAGAGAAAGTGAAGAAACAAACAACCACTTCTCTAAAATTGGGCCAAATTAAAAGCACAACTGATGGGAAGAAGCAAACGCTTTTAGTTTCAGTTCAACCTTTTGGATCTCCAGTAAGCTCTACCCCCTTAGCCGTGAGCAGAAAAACTCATCTAAATAATCTTCTTCATGATACCGCAGACTCTCTAAAGATGTCTACCTCTCCTGAAATGAAAAGCTCTGCACTGCCACTCATTGCAACAGAAACTGAAAGTAATAAGACTGAAATACCCTCTAACACTGTCAGCTCTCCAAGTAATAAATGTTGCATTTCCTTGCCTGATATTCCACATGTAAATAATATTATTGTAAATAGTAAACCCGACTGTAAAGATAATGTACAAATGACTGAAATAGCAACGTTCGATGACAAAAATGAAGATAATATGAAAAAGACTGAAAAAAGTGCTGAAATTAGATTGAGTTCTTTAATAGAAGGAAAACGTAGTCATATTACAAGAGGTACAATTTTAACTAAATCTCATGAGCCAATGAAGAGTAAAAGGAATTATCAAGTTGGACCTGATAGCCCGGACGATGAAATTCCAATTTCAGAAAGCATCTTTAAAAAACTTGAATCTAATAGCACTTTTAGTAAAGCAAAAGACACTATCAAGTTAAAGTCAAACTTTCAACAAAATAACGTCCGGAATATCGCCAACGGGCTGTTCAGTAGCAAACTCCTGAAGAAGGAATTCGGGATACAATCAGATCTTCAGTTAACAAGAATGAAATCTCTAGATTACATCGATACGAATCCATGTGCCATCAATCAAGGAATTGGAAAAGAGAATGAACCAGTGCAATTGAAACCTGACAGCAGTTTACCGAATGACATGTCAGCACTGGTTTTGTCAAAGTTGTCACCTCCGCAGAGTCCCATGGACAAGACTGAAGTGCTGCTGATAGACGGGGTGCCGGCTGAGAGCCGGGAGATGGCCGGAGAGCCGGACGGGAGAGCCGATTCTGATGACACGGACGAGCCCCCACCAGAACTCCCTACTACACCTCCTCCTCTGCTTACTGATCCTCTCCCCCGCCCGTCCTTCCTGCATAATATGACCAAAGAGAAGCCCAAACTGCCCAGCAAACCAAAGCTGAGAGAGAAGAGTCCACCTAAAGAATTGGTGAGTAAAAGTTGTTTACTGAAGTTGTTTGTTTACTGTCTAGTAAATACTAGACATTTACTTTATTGTGTCATGAATCAAACCTCATCCTTAATACAATTTGATTTTTGTTTGGTTTCTATTTTAAAACTGCTCCTGGATTGTCTGTAAAGACCACATTATGATTAAGCTCTTAGAATAGTCTAAAATTTTCTTTTGAAAATCAACACAACTAGATAGCCTACTTACGTTAGATAACCCAGTTACAGTTATAAGAGGCAAATGATTTCAGTAGCAAATCAGTTCTACCGCGTGACCCAGTTCTACCACCTTTCTCAGTCTTTGCTGATTGATATGTTGGAGTACTGGTTTTACAAGCACGGAAAGTGAGCTGAGAACTAACAAAATAAATAAACGTTTATTTTGTTCAAGGATAAAAACAGTGAGTGCATAGAAAGCTTGAGACCAACTGTTCTGTTGCAGGCGTTGGACCTCGGAGGTCAATCAGACTCGGACCCGAACCTGTCACCCACGAGCCGACACAGCCTTATCACCAAGCGACAGGCCCCCAAGCCTCCCCCCACCCCCCTCGGCGAGAGCCCAACCAAGGTAAACCTAACCAATGAAACACAATATGCACATTATCTATGTTGAACAGTGTCACAAGAAAACATTATTCCGTGGGCTAACCCACTTAAGTACCAAATCTAGGTCTCTGTTTTGTTGGAAGTTCTTCAACAACAATAATATTACTATTGACAGTAATAGCTTTGACTATATACACCAACGTGAATAGACTTCTCATAGCATAGGCGTGTTTGAAACCTATTGACGGTGGTGCGATCTTCAGCGGCGTACATGAAGTACAAGTGACATATGATAGAGAAATCAGTATTACCACTCTTCTTAACCAAGAATGAAACATTTTATAACTGAGGGTTATGTTTATGTTTTGGTAAAGTGTTTTTGCAGCACTGTAAATCCATCTGAATAATAACAACATCGATGGCAGTGAATCTGGCGCTGCGTACACGAACTTTCCAACTTTTGGTATCAAACTAAAAGCATTGGATGAGAAGTCTATTCACTTTAGTGTAAATAGTCAATGGTAATAGTTAGGAACTAGTAATAGTTAGTAGTTAATTAAAGAGTCTTAAATTGTTATACTCTGTTGCATTTAATCCCAAAAGCATTTTTATTAATAAATGTGATTTATGCAAGTTTGAATTTAGTTATTAATTATTTAAATGGACATATATTTTTTTTTTATTCCAAGTTCAAAGTTTACACTTTGATAGTTATTCAGACCAAATTATATAGGCAGAAGATAACAGTGATTTTAGCGTTTCTTAAATTATGGCCCTAACTTAACCTTTAGGATATCTAAGTAAGATACATGTGAGTCACATTTGGTTTTGTTGTGTCTGTGGCAGGGCGAGGTGACCCCGCCGCAGGAGAGTCCCCCGGGACGTCGCGAGCGAGCGGCCAGCTGTAGCCCGCTTCCGAGCGACTCCTCGGCCGAGTCCCAGACACCTGAGCCCGGCGCGCGGCGCAGCCTGTCACTCAGCCACGAGGCGCTGTCCAACTCCGTACCTCTGCCAGGTACGCTCCATTGGCTCATGATCGTAAAGTTATAGCTATTGTACACTATTGTTGCTTATCAGATTTATATTGCAATCTCTTTGAGTTGAAAAGTGGTACTCAGAGCAGTTATATGGTTAACTTCCATGTAGAACAGCGTTGATAGAAAAATTTTCCTTTTTTGCTATTAACTTTTTATAAAAAATGTCTAGTATTGTCTTTTTATATTGACCTCATTCTAGGAAAATGTCCCTGGATTTTTGTGTTGCACAGTAATATTTCCATAATGTGCAGAAAATGCTCTGCACAAAATCAAGCAGTTGTAGCAGAATATACTGTAGACTAGAAAAACTAGAACCATTACCAACTTTTGTTGTCCAGATGTTTTAATAAATCTATTAAAACCTTAAAACAACCATTTTTCAAAACAACTTTTTTTACACTAAAAAAATATTTACTGTTTAAAATGACTTTTTACATTTTTACCACATACTAGTTGGTGGCCAGTTTCCATAGCTTGGCTGCATCCGTTGTCTCAAATTACTCTTCTAAAGAGCAAAAGTGCTTCTTTTCAGCCAATCACCCTTTTTTCTTGAGGGGTGTTTAGCCATGGTTTCTTACTTCAGCGAGCAGCTTATTAAAAAGCTCATAGCACATTGCTCATAATTTGCAAAACTGAAATATCATCAATTTAAAACAAAATTTGAAATTAGTTTTTCCTATGACAAAGATTTTACCTGAAATTAAGTAGCAATACCAACCTTCTTCATACAAACAACTTAACCAGATCTTAAAAATAATTAAAAGAAAGTTTAGTAGAGCTCCGATTATTGGAGAGCGAATTTTAACATTTGTGCTGTACAGCGACGGTTCAATTTTTAACTTTTTAATAAGTTTTTTCTCATTTAGCGATTGTTTTTGCCGTTTTAAGGTTTTTAGGTATGATTATTTATCAGCAATAATCAGATTAGGAGTCTACTGTAGAAAAATATAGTGCTATGCTTTCGATTTTTTATATTTTCATGAATGTCATCTTTTTTTACCTTAAATTTGCATACACATTTTTGTTTCTCATATTGCCATAAACCATATTTAGGATTAAAATCTCCATTTACATTACTTTAAATGTTTAATTGTTGAAGACAAATTCATTTTCGCCTGGTTTTCATGTAACAAAGGGCTTCAATTTTTATGTCCTTTAAAAACATAAAAGTTAAAGTCTCTTTTTAACAATAAAACAATTGTTTCAGTGTTGGACAAGAAGAAGCCCAACAAGATGCGGACGACTTTGCGGAAATTCCTCCGGCTGGCGAGCCGAGACGAGATGAAGTGTGACGAGGTGGGAACGCCCCCGCTGCCCCCGCCGCGGCCCCGCCCCGAGATCATCCACCCTCTAGATCTCAACAAGTCAGCTGTACAGGTGTTGCGAGGCGACGGCAGTCTTGTGTCTGCCAAGGTGAGACTAGCATTTAGAATCAACTTTGTTAAACATCTCATTCGTAAAACTTGATAACATTTCTCCTAAACCTTCAAAATTTAATATTTAATGCAATAAAACTGCCAACGACAGAACACTTACATACTCAATCCTTGGTGGAAAGTGAAAATCGGTGGAGTGAGTCACTCACTGTGAGTGTGTTTTGGCAAATATAAAATATGTACAGATGGATAGGACAAAGATTCCAAGATCTTTACTGTACTTAGACGTTTGCAATCATTTTTCATTGCAAGAAATTTATTATTATTATTTTTATTCATAAAACAAATACCAAAATCAAATTTAATTAAAAACCTTAGAATACTTATGAGCAGTTGGTCATCTGTGGCAGGGTATTTAATATTTTATATAATAGTACCGGGGGGTACTTCGCTTACTTACCCACTCGCCAGCTGGGTAAGCTTCACTCACTTCAACTTCGTCGGACGCATTTTTGCATTTGGAATCTTGTAAACCCAAATGGCATGTGTTTATGCCGTGTCGGAACGGTGCAACTAAAACGCCTGTATATAGACACTACTACAGGTCTACAGGTCACATGCATCTTCATTATCTTAGTAGCTACTTTGAAATATCTATAACAATAAAATGGGAAATTTGAAGGGCTGTAGAGGGCTTAGGACAACCAATGGGCCTGCAACAATTTTTAGTCACGTGACCAGATGCGGCCGATTTTCAGCAACTATTAAAATTCTTGGACAGAAAAAAATGTTATGATACAGACAGTGCTTGTTTTAGAGTATGCGATTGTTTTAGATTTTAATGGATTCACATAAGACTAAATTACTTTAAAATTCTGTCAAAAAAGCTAACAATTATAGAATTATAAAGGTTTTCGTCAGGAACATTTCGTCAGGAAATGTTTCGATGTTGGTACATTATCTTCAGCTGCCAACATGAAGTTCTTCAACTGTTAGGCTGAACTTAGGAATTGAAATTACTATACTTTGAATAACTCTAGTCGAAGCAATTGGCAGACCCTGGCATAGTGGTTAGCTGTTTTGACAGAATTTGAAAGTACAGTACTTTCCATATTATACAGTCTAACATATATTCTCACAGGTCAGGGGCAAAAACTATGAATAATTAATGGATTTGAACATCACAATTAACAGCTTAAGCACATTCAATTGTTTAATTATAATAAAAAAAAATTAAGAAACCCAGTTGTGTACAGACATAAGTATATCTTACAGTATGTTACATATACTTAGTTTTTATTATATAGTGTAGTAAAATTAGTTTGGAAAAATGAAATAATTTTTGGAAAGCCAATTTATTTTGAAATGTGTTCTATGGCATCCCCTGACCTTCCTCCGAAAAGTCCCCAAATCCCATGTGGGTATCACGCTTAAAAATGAGGGGTTGACCCATAAGAAGTTACATAAAAATTTGATATTAAGCATACTAAATTTAAATACATTCCAGAAGTTTTATTTATATCAAATTAAAGGTCTTAAAATGTAGAATAAAATGCCGTAAACCCGACCTCAATATAACTGACGGGAGTAAAATTACAAGCGTTCAAAGTTTATAATAAAATAATATCAAAACTTTGAAATGCAATAACTTCCAAAATATTTGACCCTTTGAGGTCTGGTTTTCGGCTATGTCCTTTAAAATTATGTACATCATAACTATGGACTAAGACATTTTTTTTAAACTTCCACTTTGGGACGTTTATGTAGAGGATGGTTCAAGGGTAATATGATAGGCACATGACAAGCTATCCGCATTTTCAAAGGTAATTGTAAAAGCAAACGTTTGCCGCAAACTGCACCTCAAAAGGTCAAGTATTTCGAAAACTATTACATTTTTAAGCGTTTAGGTTGAAATTGGATTTTTATTCAAAGTTTGACAGGCTGCCGTTTTCGACTCAGCCAACCAGATGGGGTTTGCAGCATTAAATTCTACTACTTAAGAGCTTTAATTTGATGTGCATAAACCCAATAGTCGACGAAAGATTTATTTCTGACTCCACGTGGGCCATCCCATCATTTTTAGGCATTTTGCCCACTGGGGATTTCAGGGGACTTTTCTGAGGGAAGTCAGGGGATGGCATAGAACACATTTCAGCAAAAATTCGCTGTCCAAATTTTTTTTCATTTTCCAGCCATATTGTGGCTTAATTTTACTACACTTTAATGTAGCAATATTAATTGTGAACATTTTACATTTTGTGTTTCAGCCTCTCAGCAGCTCATCTGATTCTCCGTCCTCCCCCACATGTCCAGTGTCAATGGGCTTCCATGGTAAATTTGGAATTCTCTTTTAAAAAAAGCTGAAACTGACTACTTATAATATAGTTTAGTTTACAAAATAAACAAATTTGAATCTTCCGTTCATATGGTTTTAAAAGCCCAGCTTGTATATAATGCCAGGAATTTAAATTGGACGTAAATCATAGAAAACACTGAATGAATCTAATGTAAATTTATCTTCTTGACAGGAAAAATAATATAAAATGATTTATAAAATGATTCTAAAAGCCTTTGAATAAAAACTGAAGAATTGTGTACAATATAAACATAGAAGATTTCTAAAAAAAAAAAAAAAAAAAACGAATTAGCCAAATCTTGACTCCAAATAATCCTCATCAATGATCTTAAAATGTTGTTAAGTAATTTTCACAAAGCACAAAATTTGTTTGTTTATTTAATTTTACATTTCATATTTTCATCCGAGGTGAAGCCTTGAGTGTGTACCGGAAAATGCCACTTTCGGTACCGGTACTTGTAATGAAATATACTGTTTTTATGGGAGTGGAAATTTTCATGCTTAGTTTTCATTAGTTAGGGGAAACTGAATGTAAAGTTATACTTGTCAACTGTCATTCTGTTTTCAGTTCATTATACATTTAGTTTGTTAAATGAGTGACAAATGTAAACAAAACAACCAGTCTTGGTAGGTGCAACAAAATTTATCAATGCTGGGGATCAGAATCATATCAATAAACATTTCTGTAGAGTAGGTAGGGCCTAAAGACCGCTATAACTTAAAGTTTTCAGATACTTTTTGAGTGAGAATAATTATTGTTCTATCACAAAAACAAATACTTTGGTTTAAAATGGAAATAGTAAGCCATGGTCAATTCCTCGTAATCTGAGTCTTTCAAAATGTGGACTGGCAGTTCATTGCAGTAGTCTTTGTTATCGAGAGTTTCCTGTGTAATGAAGTGTAAGACCCTTCTACCCGATCTCAACGTGACATGTGTTTGTTGTGCTGGCAGGTCGCCCCAGCAAGCCCCCGCCGCCGCCCCGCAGTCACTCACTGGACTCAGCCCTCAGTGACATCCGCCCTGCTCGCCCTCCCCCGCCCTCCACGTCCGTCTATGTCAACCTGGGTACAGTAACTGCGCTTTAATTTAACCTTTTGAGAAACACAACTATATTTTTTTTATTCATTGCTACTGATGGTACATTATTCAACCGTTTTAATGCTTACATGAGTATTAACGTTTATAAGTACATTTTGAAATGTGCTAGATTACTACTACATGTAAAATTAATGTTAGGATACCGTAGTAGAAAAATGAGTATACAAGAATACAAATGTGTAAAAAGTTTATTTAGAGACTGGTATCTCAATCACTTGCCGAATCAAAAAGTCTCATCAGTATTTGGAAAAACAGAATATTTCCACTATTCTCTGAAAATTTTTTGTATCAATTGGCAAAGATCTGATACATCTCACATTAGCTTTGTTTGGATGAAAGACCCAATTTCATGTATCGGATTTTAGAACTATTCATAAGAAATACAAAGCATAATAAATAAATAGAGTGGAGCAGCGCGAGCACAATAAATCAAACCATAGCATGGAGGTTATTAAAAAGTTACTGCAGATATTCATTGAATAAACATAACTGAACTCAGTTACTTGATGTATTGGGATCTCAACTCTGAACATCTTTAGGTAAATCATTAAATTAATACATTCTTATGTAAGATGTTGTGTCGGTTTTTTAATATTTTTCTCAACATAATGTTTTGAAAATATGTTAATCATCATAATTTATTATTTTTAGATAGGATGTTTTAGTGGCCAAAACCCATTTCTTTCCTAAATTGCTGCCTAACTTCAACATTTGTGATTTAATATGAATACATTTCATCTGAGTCACCTTAAATGGTGACACTTACTTGTAACTTGATTATTTAAACAAATCGGTAATAAGTAGATAATCATTTCCCAAACAGCCCAGAATCGGTAGCCATTTTATAATTTTTGAAAAAATAATTAAATAAATTTTAACACGTTTACGGCCGTATGGGAGCGACAGCCCCCATACAGAACCCTGATGCCATCTAGGTGGGTGCGATCACTCCCAAACTGCAGTGCATGTGATATATTTTTAAAACAGGATCTGAACAAAAAGTCTGAAACGTTGCCCAACACTATACTACAAATGTGTAAGATGATTTGATTTAATATATTTAATTTTATTGTTTTATTTAGGTATAATAAAAATGTATATATGTAGATAATGACATGTCACATGTTTATTAGTGAAATATCACAATCAATGTAAACTTAGAATGAGAAATAAAAATTTCAATTCAATAGTGTATTGTATTTAGTTACCATGTGGATTTCCCCTGGTGAAAGCTGGTACTACGGTAGGTGTGATGGTTCCGATAGCTTAGGATGGCAGTGAGGTGTAGGGTTCAAGGTTAAAGAGACTGGAAGCAGGTAGTCCCAGCCTGTCCTAATCCTTTGTTGACAAAATATCCCCAATTGTAGCGCGGCCGACCGGAGAGGCACTGGAAGGCCGCCCGTGTCTCAGGGAATTCTAAAAATATTAACCACTGCCTAAATTGTCGAATAATTGAACCAGTGCAGCACAATAACAAATTAGGGTTATATTTTTTGTGTTGATTAGACAATTAAAACAAAACTTAAATCATAGTTCTATGATGTTTAAGAACCAGTTGTGATTCCTCTTTGACTGAGGCTTACACTTTTACAGATTGTTTATTAAACATCGTAGAACTATGGTTAAACTTTTGTTTTAACCGTCTAATTAACTAAAAAAATATATGCCGTCATTTGTTACTGTACAAACATTGGTTCAATGTTTGTCAATTTAGGCAGTGGTCAAAATTCTGAGAACTCCCCAAGACCCAGGGAGCCTTCCGGTGCCTAACTTAATGTGGCGCCTATAAATTGTTACGTCCTAAAGGATTTTAGGTTGGGCTGAGACTGCCTGCCTCCAATATATTTAACTTAAGAACCTACTTTACATGCATATTTATGCCACCTTGAACGTGTTTAAGACTTTGTATATTTTTTAGGAGAGGTGCGGTCATCTATAGCTCCAGCTAAACCTCAACGAACAGCAAGCCTTCGAGAAAAAGAAAAGGACAATGGTGACCCATCATATCAGACAACATCTGCTTTGCAGGTATGTTTTCTTGATCAAAACGATTTAGTGAAATGATTTTTTTTTTTTGTTTGATTGTTAGTGACAGCATTTCCCTCTGCCTGATTGTCATTGAGAGCTGATATCACATGGTCTGATTGAGTAAATGGCGTTTGTAGTATCAGCGCTGGGAAACTTGACTCTTGCTAAACTCAACAGTGCCTAAGCCCATATTGCCTTGAGTTTATGGGGTTTCACTGTCTTTTTTTATATCAGTAATGACTTTTCATATCTTAAATTTTATTTTGGAACTTTGCCTATCATTTAATCCAACTACAGTAGTAGACCCTCTGTTAACCGACCCCTGCTCTGGCGCTGATCGATTAACCAACTCTGCCCTGACACAAAACAGCAAACAGCCCCAAATATTATAAGTGGTCGATTTAACTGGCCATTTCTACGAATCAAGAGACATCTGTTCCCATCCTCATCGCTTTACTAGAATAGAACCGTATCCAATCAGATAAATCGTTGTTATGAATCACATGGAAACTCACAGTATTTGTAGAACATCAGTTGTTTTTCTGCTTGTTCACTTGTGTACAGCCTATTTCTACATATTTCACATGCTTATGTAATTACCTGCTTTAATCGAGCTTTTACGCTACCCGACCTAGGTCCGGTTCCATGAGGTTTAGTTAAGACAGGTTCTACTGCACTGTAGACTATCATTTTTCTAGAATCGAAAAGTTGTGATAGATTGCCAAAAAGGTAAATGTACTGCAAATCCACTTTGGTCAACAATTCTGTCTTTCTGAGACAACATTATTACATTATGCATTTTTTATAATTAGAATTAAGCATCTGCAAACAGTGATAATAAACAATAATGCATGTTATAATCAAGCGATCATAATAAATTTGAGATATGGTTTTGTGCTAAGTATTATTACTTTGTGTAAAAATTATTATTATCAAATAATATTTGTAATGATATTAAATGAATAAAGTTGATATAGATTTGATTTGTCTTTCAGATGTCCGAAAACCTGTACGAGAGCCTGGCCCCGGAGTGTGATCTGAACAGAGAGCGAACGTCTCTGCCGTACTGCGGCAGCGAGACGGAGTCCGACATTTACTGCCCTTACACATTTGCCAACAGCATCAAGGTATTTACAGTGAAATACCTTCACGGAGTATTAGAAAAATTTGTTTTATTGTGAATTTTAAAAATTTTGATGTTTTTATCCCTAATTATTTTATTAGTCGTCCTATATCTTAGTCACATTATAAAAAAATATGGGTTTTCTCCCACTCTGGAGCATTTTATTACTTCTTTTGTCTATGTTTGATTAATTGTTAACAATTGGCAGAGAGAATAATTAATTATGTTGTTTGTTCTAAGTAGGGATGGACGGGAATGGATTTTTAGTTCGGGACGGGACGGGACGGGAATTTTTATTTCCCATCCAATTTCGGGACGGGATCGGGACGGGATTGCTCTTCTCGACGCTATCGGGAAATATTCGTTTTGATTTTTATCTGAGTGTCGTATACAGACAAATTAATGTTAAATATCAACTAGTTCTCCTTCCAACTTGTTCCACTTGTTTTTTGTATAAGTTACAATAAATGTCCTTATGTTGAAAAAATTCAAATATATAGTTTTGATACTCGCCTACGGCTCGATGGGGGCTCCGCCCCCATGCCCCTTCAGGGGTTGCCCAGAAATTCGTTAATTCTTGTTTAAGTCGTATATAATGAACAGAATACATATAAATAAAAGAGTTTGTAAATGAACAAAATAGCAAAATAAATGAGTTTGTCATTTATTTATAACATAAATTGTCATTTATTTATAACATATACGACTAATCAAGTCGTATATAATGAACAGAATACATATAAATAAAAGAGTTTGTAAATGAACAAAATAGCAAAATAAATGAGTTTGTCATTTATTTATAACATAAATTAACTCCCACGACTGCAGAAACAACCTAAATTTGAACTTATGCAACTAACTCAATCTAAGGAATAAAAATATATTTGCCTACGGCTCGTTTTCAGAGACTCTTTCCCCAAACCCCCTTCCTAATTCCCCAGAATTCTATAAAGGTTAATGGAGCTGTGAATAAATTTATTATGTAGGTATTGTATAAATATTCACTTAAAATTATAAAATACGTTTAAATAAATATATGAAAAAATTAAATGGATAAACTGCATAAAAATGTGCAGTAGATCATCGAAAAAAATGAAAAATTCCATTAAAACAAAATAATTGGAAGTCTTAAAAAAGTGGATAAAACTTGCCAAAAACCCATTTTATTTACAAAAGTACTATTCAGTTACTATCCTTCAATTAGTTGTGTTGAAATTTCAGGGAATAACATAACGATCCAGTAATATTGAACATACAATGGTAAATAGGTACATAATGTAATATTGGCATTCATTACAATTCTTTCATTTCAGTTTTTAATGGTGTAAAACTTTTAAATTTACCTAATTTCCTAAAAAATTTCTGTCAAGGCAAATAAAAAAACTTCAAGCTTCTAAATACAATAATACAGTAGTTACTAACAAAAGTATGTTAAATAATGGTTAAAATATTAAAATTACCATACACATCAAAGGACGTATGTTTTAGCCGTAGGACCAGGTCAGTAAATAACAATCAAAGTAAAACAATCAGTTGCTTGATATAGCAATTCGTTCCGACTCACAGTCAAAAGAAGAATACGTGATATTGAAAATCATCATGATAATTTTTAAGTTTGATAATTTAATTGATATTGGTACTGTGCAAGATATGTCTATGTGCAAAGTGAAGGTTCTGAGTAAAATATTATAGTAATTGTAAAATTACATCTACATGGGGTAAAATTCCCCGCAAAAATAAATAAACATTTAACTATGTTCAATTGTGTGGACTGGGGGGCAAAAATTCATAGAACCAAACTTGTAGTAACTTGAAAGATGTTCGCGAAGATTGCCTCAGATGTTATAATTTTTCCGCTAGAGTAGAAAAAAATAATGTCATATTTATTTTGGGTAAAAATGTTTGGTCGCTAAATTTTGAAATCAGATAGTTTTCTGGGGCAGGAAATAAAAAAGCTTTTTTATTTTAAATGAAAATACTGTACTGCCACCTTTTTAAATTAAACATTAACTTAGTACGCACTAAAAGATAAATCAATTGTGTAATCTGCTATTTTAGTTAAAATTTTTGTTGAATTGTAAAATTTAAATTAGCATGCTATCAGGTAAAGTCAATGATGTACTTCCTAATGAGTTCGTTAATAATTAAGTGCCATCCCAAATAAAGAACCAATTTTTGGGAGGACTATCGTGCAAATATGATACTGTCTTACCGGGTGTCCCATACCAACCTTGCATCTCTTTTAAAATTGTACAAAAAAAAAACAAACAAACAAACAAATAGTGCCGTTGTAGGTAAACATATTTTGCTCTGTTGATTGACACTATTTCAATACAGAGAGGACCAGACGTTATTTTGAAGCAACTTTAAAATTTAATATTTAAAAACCCTAATCATACTGATTTAGAATGATAAATAGCATGACATTATTTTTTTTACTGGGGGAAATTTAACATATATTATGTCTGAAAATTTTACATATAACAGAACTTACCAAACACATGTAAATGTCTAAGAACCTCATTTAAAATAATATGCCATCATAAAACATCAATTATCACGTGATTAGTTTTACTAAACATTTAAATACATGTTCATTAATCTCCGTCATGTTGTAAATTTAATAAAAAAACATTTTGGACCAAACTGACAATTTTGTTGGAAACATATTTAAAAGAGTCTAAGACATTTTTGTGCCGAGACATTTTTGCTTAAAATTCAAATTTCAACCTCAAATATTCAATAAACTGCTAAAATTACGGGTACAAGATCAAATTGTAAAGTTTTCTTAAAAACCGTGTAAAACTAAAAAAAAATATTTAAAGTGAGAGTTGGTATTTGACATCAGTGACTTCCGGTCTGGAGAGGTAATTTCAGATACACCCTGTACATTGAAATTACTCTCGGTGAATAGACCGCTTTTCCTATAAAGGCACAATTGGTTAATATTATAAAATTTCTTAAAAAGGGTGTTTCGGTAATCCACGACTTCCAGTATGTTGGCAATTTTCTCAGTAATACAGGTGGGTAAGTTTAGTTCTCGCTTGGGAATCACTCGGTAGTAAGTGATATATAGGAGATCTACTTTACCGACATTTGACGAATTTCTGATACCCCGATGAGTGAGTGAATGAGTGAGTGAGTTACACATTCGGGAGTATATAATTTAGATTTTAAGGATGCAATAAGATCATGGGAAAGTATAAATTTTATTGCTACCAAATAAATTTAAGTCGAATCACTAAACACACATAAAGGAAAAGTGTTGCCCATGTCTTATTTAATACAAGTTTTGTTTAATGAAATATTAAACGTTTGGTACGAAGAATGAAAATAAACATTATGTACGGTACCAGTACAAAAAAAATATAGATTAAAACAATTGAAAAAATTGTAAAGAAAACAATACTATATTACAATAAATAAGGCCTGCTCAGATAAAAAAGAACAAAAAAAAACACAAATTTAAATTAGAATGAATATTAACACTCAGAAAAGAAGTTTTTCAACAAGCCAATGCCATTTATAAACCTAAGAAATATTTTGCCAATTTTTTTATATTCATTGATTTTACTGAGACAGTTTCTTCCTTGAAGAATATAAATAAGAAAATTGAACTAAGAAATAATAAACTATTAGACATTATACTTTTATTGTTATTTAAAATTAATACATTAAACCATTTTTTGCTACATCAGAAAAAAAAATTAAGGAGTGTATGATGAAAAAAATTATAACAATGTAAATTTAAAGCAATAAACCCTAAAATCCAAAAAATATAAGCTATAGCTAAGCTGTGTTTTCCTCGTTAGCGAGATCGTCGGCCGCAATCGCCGTCCTCGTTAGAGAGATCGTCGGCCGCGATCGCCGTCCTCGTTAGCGAGATTGTCGGCCGCAATCGCCGTCCTCGTTAGCGAGATCGTCGGCCGCAATCGCCGTCCTCGTTAGAGAGGTCGTCGGTCGCGATCGCCGGCCGCCGTTCGGCAGTTCCCGTCCCGATAAATTCCCGAGTATAAAAAAAATCCCGCCCGATGATCGGGACGAAAATTTCCCGAAAATTTTCCCGAAATTTCGGGACCCGTCCATCCCTAGTTCTAAGACTACTTTTACAGTAAGGAGAGAATTGAGTTACTGTGCTCTCTTGATATAATTAACTGATAGATTTTCTTGTAGGGAGGGGAAGAGCTGAGAAGCAAGAGTCGCAGTGTGGTTCACAAGAGCCTTGAGGACAACTACAGTGCTGTCACTGTCACCAACCATGAGGCCTTGACACAGCTCTTGGAACAGGTATTTGCTCTTTGAATTGTAGTCTGCTTATTAAATTATTTCTTATCACATCTTGCAAATTATAAAAATAAATTTCTTGACAAAATGTGTATTGTATAAATATAAATGGTGACAAACTCGGCCCAATGTTAATCGAAGAAAGGCAGGTTTCTGAAATTGCTGGATCATCGTTTAAAGTGTTAAAAATCAATAGAGTATCAGTTTTAACTATAAAATACATTGATTTAACCCATAAAAGTACAACAGTTGATATTGCTGTAACTGATCATTTAATAATAATTAGCAAAGTAAACAATAGTGCACGTCAAAGTCTGTCAGATCTGAATATGGCCCTAACCTTGACTGAGCAGGATTTTCAGTCCTGCTACAACCAAGGTTATTCAAACTGATGGGTTATTGATTTCCAAGTTTGTTGGGCCATATTTACATTGAAATCAGGTAACTGTACTTTGAATGGCTCTAGTTGAAGCAACTGCCAGTCACTAGCACAATGGTTAGTGCAGATTTAGTTGCGTCAGCACAAACTGTACTGTAGCAGCTTCAAATCAAATCTCTTTATTTACAAAGCATAAAGATTTGCAATAGTGTCAAATGTTTACAATTTCAAGTTCTTCATCAGTGTGTAAGTGGAAGCGTGTCCCTCCATTGAATGAATTCGTCCAGGGAGTAGAATGGGTTTTTGACAGCCAGTTGGTGAGGGCTGACTTCAGTTTCTTCCCTGTTTGTATTGTCACGTCTTCCGGGAGCAGATTGTGGAGTTTTCTGACGGGTTAATGAAGGCTTCCTCTCAAACAACGTGCTGTGGTGGAGTGGTAGCTGGTACTTGGTGGCATGCCTGGTGTTATGGCAGTGGATGTCTGTTCCTTTTAGAAAGGGTTTCCCATCCACATAGAGGATCACCTCTCTGATGTACAGTGCAACGCCAGTCAGGATGTTTAGTTCAGCAAAAGTCTGCCTGCAGGTTTCCCTCCAGTCAAGACCCTTGATAAGGCGAATGGCCCTTTTCTGAAGGAGGAGGATACGTTGCAAATTTCCAGCTGTTGTTCCTCCCCAGGCTGCGAGGCCATATGTCAAGTGGGACTCAAATAGATCATGGTACGCGGTCTTCGTTCAGAACATAAAGATTGGTGTTGAGTTTTCTGGACAAAGTGTCAATGTGTTGGCTCCATGATTTTTGAGCGTCACACAAAAGTGTTACACCAAGGAATTTTGTGTAGACTTCAACCTCCACATCAGGTAGTGTTTCTGTCACGTTTATTACCAAATGTCAGCTGCTTTGTTTTGCTTGTGTTCACCGCTAGTTTGTTGTTATGACAGAATTGATATGACTTATTAAGTGCAATAAATGAGTCCACTGCCAGGTCTTCTGGGGTCTAGGCTGAAAGTAGCAAAGTCGTATCCACGTATCGTTGGCATACATCAGATGTGAGCAGTAGGCTTCCAGGTGTTGAGGCAGGTGATAAGATAGGATAGGAGGATGAAAAGCACTGGACCTAGAACTGATCCTTGTGGCACTCCTCTGCATACTGGCAATGGTTTTGAAGTTGCACTCTGGGTGGTTCTGTTAATTTAGCTTAACTCCTCACTTCATCCAATAAGTTTTACGATTACTTGTTGGTTATAGACCAATCATTTGACACTTTCATTATGAAAAACATTGAAATACGACACATTCTTGTAAACTACTGGCCTTTGTTAACATTTTTACAGAAACTTCAGGTATTTTAATTGGTATTTAATCCAGGTATTTAATCCAGTTTCACAAGTTTTTATGCATGATGAATAGTCTCTTAGTCACTAATATCCGCAATAAAATCTTTAAAATACTTGTGCTACTGTCAAGTGATCCTTGTTTCATCATATGCTATCAAAGGTTTTGGGCCTCTAATGGGTCCATTTTCAAGCAAAGAACTTCAATAGACAATAGACAATAGACAATAGACAAATTCTTTATTAACATAACATAGAGAAATGCAATGGCGTCAATTTTACATAGTTTTTTTTTTTCTTCATTAGGCCAGTCCAGGTTCTTCATTCTTCCTCCAGTCCAGGAATTCATCGATGGAGTAAAATGGTCGGTCGATGAGCCAGTTGGTCAGGGCTGTCTTCAATTTCTTCATGTTCAGCATCTTTAGATCTTCTGGTAGGAGGTTGAAGAGTTTTCTCCCCATGTATGATGGTTTCCTCTCGTATGATGCAGTGTGATGTAGAGGGAGGTGAAAGTTTGATGCATGACGGGTGTTGTATGTGTGTATATCATGGCCTCGTTGCAGCTGTTCGATTGTGGCATATAGTATGACTTCTTTTATGTATAGGCCAATGACTGTTAACACATTTGCAGTTCTGAAGGCATTTCTGCAGCTCTCCCTTGGGCCAAGGCCGACCATAATTCTGATTGCTCTTTTCTGAAGAAGCATAATTTTATTAAGGTTCCCTGCTGTTGTGCCTCCCCAAACTGCAAGGCCGTATCGCAAGTGGGACTCGAACAATGCATGGTAGGCAGTTTTTGTTGTACCTTCGTCACTCACAAAGTTTACTCTTTTCAAAACATATAAGCAGGAGTTCAGTTTTTTGGAGAGTGTATCAATGTGATTGTTCCAGGATAGGGCATTGTCGATAGTCATTCCTAGAAATTTTGTCTGGCTTTCCATTGACACTTCAAAATTTTGTCATCCATGTGAATTTCGTCAAATCACTAAAAACATACACACACAGACAAAAGACATTTACCAATCTAAAAAAACCCAAAAATCATTTTGATCAGTTTTTAATAAAAAACGTATGTACGTGCGGCGTCCACGGCGGTGGCTTGTCGTCCAGTGACGACACTTGTGTACTTGTGTCAGGCCCTTTGATCCTTTGAACACCTCTCATGTCAATTAAATATATGACTGTGTTGTAAATTATATTTGATTCGAAAGAAAGTTTTTCATTTAATAAGTGTTGAGGTTATGCTTGCACAAGCAGTAAATTTTAAATTCTTCGATCAAATTCATGTAATTGCCCTGTTTACAGACGTGGGGAATCTTTAAATTATCATAAAAACTGGTATAATAATGTCTAAATGAGTAGCAAAAGCACACTTAGTTTATTTTTTTTTTCAAATGTTCTTTGAAACGCTTTTTAAAAGAGCCTGCCATCAGAGGCCCGAAACCTTTGGTAGCATATAGCACAGCACAGGTATTTTAAACCTTCCACTGCTAAAAATTGTACCTCTTTATTATGTTACATATAATATGATTATTGGTGCTTAAGGCAAGAACACTATTAAGATGCTTATCAACAAAAATACCAAATATCGATCATACCTATTCTGCCACAGGTGTCGCAAGCCCCTCCGGTGCCGCAGCCCCTGCGGGCCATCAAGGGTAGCTCCTCGCTGCAGTGGACCGATTTCACCGTGGAGGATGGTGGGGAGGTGGTAGGCAGCCGAGTGTTCATCCCCGCGAGCTGGGGCCAGCCGCCCACGCCAGTGCCAGTGTCGCTATGTCTCACGTCGGGACAGTCCCGCCTGCCTCCCAGCCTCCACCCCGTCACT